>VBSM01002608.1:30632602-30675102 GCA_008086735.1 Cheirogaleus medius
AAAAAAAAAAAAAAAAGAAAATGAGAAAAGACAGGGGAATAGGTGAAAGATGATGGGGTCTACTGTTTTTCAACATACTTAATATTATCAATTAATAATTTGAAATCACAGAAGAGACTTTTTTGTTTTATTTTCTGGTTGTTTATTGGTTGTTTGGTTCACATAATCATTTGTAAGCAAGAATATTGCTTAAGCATTATATTACTTCAAGAAAGTTTTAAGTATATTGTATTAATATTATCCACAAATTCCTTATAATGCTTTTAAAGCATATTATAGTGACTTCTAATCAGATTAAAATTATATGACATATTAAGTTGCCTATCATTGTCTTTATCAAGAGTTTCACAAGATGTGTTTAGTAAAAATGGTTTCCAACCTAATATTGTCTTCTTTTTATCAAGTAATTTAAATTTAAAATACAACAAGACAGCATCTGTAAATAGACAAAATTCTATATCTAGGACTACACATTTTTGCTAAATTGGATGTTCCAAAAAAAGTTTGGGAACATTTAATGTGTGATAAGGCCTTTGGCACTCAGTTGAAAAATGGAGTGTGCTTCTGCTCGTAGGCAGTTTATTGCCATGAAATAATTTGAGGGATATCGGGATTGTCCTCCATCAAAATAAACCTCCTTTAGGCCCAGCGCAGTGGCTCACGCCTGTAATCCTAGCACTCTGGGAGGCCGAGGCGGGTGGATCGCTCAAGGTCAGGAGTTCGAAACCAGCCTGAGCAAGAGCGAGACCCCGTCTCTACTAAAAAAATAGAAACAAATTAATTGGCCAACTAAAAATATATAGAAAAAATTAGCCGGGCATGGTAGCACATGCCTGCAGTCCCAGCTACTTGGGAGGCTGAGGCAGAAGGATTGCTTGAGCCCAGGAGTTTGAGGTTGCTGTGAGCTAGGCTGATGCCAGGGCACTCTAGCCGGGGCAACATAGTGAGACTCTGTCTCAAAAAATAAATAAATAAATAAACCTCCTTCGCTGGGGATGCCCAGAATTATTCTATCCTTAATATTGCATCCCTTTGGGCAAAATGGTACCAGCTTCAAGTGTCTGCTTCTAAGATATAGATACCCAACAGAGAAGGTTCTGAGGGACATTATAATACCTTAATGTTAATGAGCAGCCTGAGGGCACTGCTTGCCCCAGTGGGAAGGATCTGTGGAAGAAGGGAGCAGGACCAGCCCTGAAAAATATTAACTTCACCTTTGTACTTAAGAGCTATTTCCAAGTTCTTTGGGTAAACCTGCAGTACAGCCAAGGCCACCCTCAATCCCTGGCAGACAGCAGGAAGATTCAGTCGTGACTGAAAGCGTCTCTTCGCTTACCCACAGCACCCTTCATAAGCCTGTGAGGAGCATGTTTTGGTCTGTCTACATATAATTCTGAAGCACTCGAGTTTTTTTATATCTTTTACAGTATAAAACTTACAATGCTGGCGGAGCACGGTGGCTCATGCCTGTAATCCCAGCACTCTGGGAGGCCGAGGCAGGAGCGTCACTTGAGCTCTGGAGTTCGAGGCCAGCCTGAGCAAGAGCCAGGCCCCATCTCTACTAAAAATAGAAAAAATTAGCCATGCCTGTAGTCCCAGCTACTCAGGAGGCTGAGGCAGGAGGATTGCTTGAGCCCAGGAGTTTGAGGTTGCTGTGAGCTAGGCTGATGCCACGGCACTCTAGCCTAGGTGACAGAGCAAGACTCTGTCTCAAAAAAAAAAAAAAAAAAAAACTTACAATGTTCAAGTTAGATTTTCAAAGCCACTCTATCTTTCCTTAGACGTCCATCTGTTCACAGCTGATTTAGGATGAGAACAAGGGCCTCGGTGGTCTCCTCATTGACAGGGACTTTCCCATTCGTGACTCTCCGCTGCAATGCACTAAAACCATGAGCATTTCAGTCAATTATCTTCAAAATCTGTCCTAAGATTTCTCAGTTTTGCTCTTGACATGTTTTCATTCTATCGATGTTCATTTAACAGAACATATTTTAGAATAGGGAAAATGAAAGTTAACTTCTTTTAGAGTAACCCTTAAAGTCCCACCCTCCCTAAAACCCCATACCTGAAACAATTAACAGACTGATTCTAATGCACTGAAGGGTGCATCCTTTCAGTGCCATGCCCTGAAGGGCTCTTGCAAATTCAGAAAGCAGCCCTCTCTCCCAGCCTCCCATCCCATCACCTCAGCAACAGAAACCCTCGGATGCACAGGTCACTCCACTGAGGCTTTGACAAGAACACATTCCCCATGGGTGGTCTGGCTTTTACAAGTGTTTGGGCACAAATACATTAATGTGGCCTTTTTTAAAGCAGCTGATCTTTCTGTGTGTCCAAGGGAAAAAAATCATCACACCAGTTCTCTGCTCTTTAAAATACTGTTCTTAAAATCTAGCAAATCCAAACACCACACAATTTCAGACTGTTGTTGATTCCTGGATTCCCATCACCCTTCTGCCACCCAGTCAAAAACGTATGCATTGTATTCATGTTTTCGGCTCTGCTGTTCTTAGAGCAACTCCATGCTTTGCATGCACTGCAATGATATTTAGTGTCCTGTCAGTTCCCCGGTGGCAAGGAGTGCAACCAAATGGTTTGCTACTTAATCGGCACAAACTGCTAGCACTTAGAAACCAGACACAGAAGGGCTGTTCCTGACCGCAATATCAAAATGCATTCTAAATAAGTAAAATTGCTTAGCCTATTGACAAACAAAATGTGTTCTTAAATCTTTGTTCTAATTTAAAAAAAAACAAAACAGTATTTCAAGAGCCAGCTTTATACTGATATCTACAAATGAAGTTAATTCAATCTAGATGAGACACTGGGCACATTTTTCATATAACAAGTTGTTCAGAGTCTCAGAAAGTATTAAAATATTTTCTTCATGATTGGAAGGAAACATTATTTGCAACAGCTGTAACCTGAAGGCGAAAATGCCTAATTCACTTGTAGATTATTAAAAAGCAGCAGGACGTACTCAAAATGAAAGGCCCTTAGTTCTTCAGATTGAGGTGACTGGTTAAGGAGAGAAACAGCAGGGCTTTTCAAGGTTTTTTTTTTTTGTTGTTTTTTTTTTTGAGATCTGAGTTCTAAGAAAGTTGCAAAGGCTTCTTAAAGTTCTAGTGGTTTAGGAAAGAAGCTACCAAATTAAATTGATTGCTTTTAAAGGGAAAGAAAAAAGAAAGAGTGAACAGTGAATTATTCACAAGGCCCCATTAATAAAAGTGTTTGTGTGGTGTGTGTATGTGTGTATGTGTGTGTGTGTGTGTGTGTGTTCAACTAAGTCATTGATTTTCACAAAACACAAATAGGTGGGTCAACCCCAAAGGAAATTTGAAGTGAAGGACAAGTAGACACAAAAGCCCATTTTAGATACCTATCCACCAACTCTTGAACTTCCTGTCTGTTACCACAAAGCAGCCCACCCACCTCCTATCTCATGATACTACGTGTGTTTCATGCTCTACATCCTTGTTCCCAGAGATGTCTTTTCTTCCCCTCCTTTGTTCTGTCCAGCCTCTGGTTTTACTCTTTCTTCTCTTCCCTGTAACCTCTGCCATTCTTCAGCAGACTCTTGCTCTATGCCTTGACCTTGCCCATGTTCTCTCAGGTCATGGCTCCTTGAACTTCTCCCTGACCCTGACTCTTGTTCTGGCTCTATTCTTGTCCTAGAGCTGCTTGCCAGAGGTCTTCCTGGCAGGCTTTTTGGAGGACTGGGGGCAGTGTCAGCCTCGCTAAACAGCCTGATCCTTGCACTTAAGCCCTTTATTGACAGCATCTTCCCAGAGGTGGAAAGCGTGAGTCAATTTTGAACTTGAAAATTTTGCATGGTTTCCAAATGTCCTGAATGTATTCTCCTGTTTCATGTGATTATCACTTTGCAGCATGCTGCTGGCTACCTAAATCCCATGCAAATCACTTGCAAGATGTAGGCTCGGCAAAAAACACTCTCCCACATGTACAATTAGAACCAAGCATTATTCCCTACAAATCTAGCTCTAAGAAATGAAAAAGGGAGGTTATTATTATTTTTAATATTAATAGCAACTATTAACCGTTAATTTAGCCTAAATCATCTGCAAGGGAAATCTGTGCTGCTTGCTTGTTAGTTGAACGGAGTGCATGATAATGTTCTGTTGTGTGCTATGTGGCATACTCAGTTGCTAGGTTACTCAGAGCATCAGGAATTCAGGGAACAATGTACTTATATCTTTTTCAATTTTGAAAAATAAAATAGGTATTGACATAAAATACAGTGTGGCACTGAAGTAATTTTGTAGTGGAGAGATCAGAGGAACGGGGCCTTTCATCTCGGTGACAGCAGTTTACTCCTCGTTGTGACTTACTGAGGGCAGTGGCAGGACAGCACAACAGGATGTCAGTCTCTGGCAGAATGCTTGTGGTCCCTGTACCCCAGCAACTGTTTCTTGAGTCAGGCTCCCCAAAGCCATCCAGCAGCTGCTGTTCTGAGCTATGTCAACTGGTCCTACAGAAACCCATGACAGGTCCAGTGATGTATGAGCCTGCAAGGGAACAGCCAAGCCTTTCATGTTAAGAACAAATATGACAGATCTGGCTAAGGTCCTCAGCCAGACGGGGCCATGCCGGGAGCTTTATTTTTTTTATGATTATTATTATTATCACCTTCTACTCAGAGATAATGTCATAATTTACAGTCAGGCATTGTGTGACCCAAATGATTGATGCCACTTGGACATGAATTGGTGGGGTTAATAATGGTCTTTCAGGGGGGCCCAGCGTGGGAGGAAGCTCTCTTAGAAAAGCTGCCTTCACTTTGATATTCTGCTCAAGACAGGAAGGTGGACTTCTGGGTGACTCTGGGAGTCACACTTCATCATGCTCTACTTCTGAAAGCATCCGCTGGGCCTGCTGAAAACTAGGGATGGGGAAACCTCAAAAGATCCTTTCTGTTCTTTGTAAAAGTACTTTTGATTGTGTTTAACCTTCAGCAGTGGATGTCACCATAGAAGCCCCATTGAGATGTGCAGCCTTAATTCTCTGATAAATCAAGAGCTACCTTTGGAAGATGTGTTTCCAGACTCCAGACAAGGAAGCTGCCCCATTCCCAGCAGCATTATTCAGTAGGAACTCAAACTAGAGTGGGTTCCTTCCATGTTTCCATGTTCTTTAATCTACTCATCATGGCATTATATTGAATGTCTATGGTTAAACATTGTGCTAAATGCTGAGAGAAAGTCAACAATGATTATGGTAATACTCTTGTTTTAGAAGTGATTAAAACCAATTGGGGATGCTGTAATAAATTTAAAGAAAGAAAAAGCAGGATGAAAAATATTGGCATTCATTTTATTTCTATGTGGTAGGTACTACAATACAATTTTGCAAAGCTTGGGGAAATTGAAATTGAATCTAAGAGAATTCAGTTAAGTATCTTTCCCAAGATCAAACAGTGAGTGGAGAACCAGGATCATAAGCTAGATCTCTCTGATTCTTTCTCCTACTCTACATCCCGGTATAGAGATAACAATACATGATGAGAATAGTTTTTCTAAACTAATACAAAGTAATACAAAAATTAAGGAAAGAGGCCTTCTGCATGAGGCCATCAGAGAAGGCCTGAGAAAGACATGGTGAAAATGTGGGACCTTGAATGAGAGGATTTCTAATGAAGGAAGAGCATATCCAGTGCCATAAAAATTGTTGTGAGCTATTTTTTTCTGTTTGGAGAGTCACTACAGCCTTGTTTTAGTACTGTCAGAAAGGAGAACTACTCTTTAAAATGATTAAACTTGGACAGCTTGCACCATTAAGTAGCAACATCCATTTTTCTCAAACACTGTAGTTCACCTGTCCCTCTGAAACACATTATTAAGCCATCACCATATAAGCATCATTCATCTTGAATTTCCTTTTTAACTTTATACCTACATCCAGTAATACCTTTCCTCCAAAGGCCCCAAAGCACTTTAAAAACAGATGATATTATTACTATTTTGCTGACAATGACACTGAATTGTATCCACTATGTCTAACATTCTCTGTCCCTGGTATTATCAACATGTGCTGGTGATAAAGATTATTCTTTATGAACAGAAAAAAACACAAGTGCAGTGAGCCTTCCCAGGTAATGAAATAAGGCATAATTGCTTTATAAATACACAGTAGGTGTGCAATAAATAGTGAATAAAATCAACTCTAACAACACATCAACATCCTCAAAAGCAACTTAGCTGAGGGTCTTACTTCTTTCAATTCTGAGCTTATTAATCTTGTCAACCTTCAACTGCCTTCCATAGTCATAGAAAAGCCCAAATTCATCAGCATGGCATCTAGTGTCCCTACACAATTTGACACTAATCTGTACTGACATTTTCCAAAGTCTCTTCCCTGGGTAAGTCTGGTTTAGTTGGCTACAAGACAAAGTTCCCAAGGAACTTGCCAAAAAAGCCAAAAGTGAAGCAGGACCCATTATAGGATGAAAGTTCATTGATGATGGGTGCCAGACTCCATTGCTGCTCACACACACTGGTGCTGATCTGCTAGATCACCTTATTCACCTCCTGCATGGTACTCACATCAAGGTTGAAGGTGGTGATAGATGCAGGTCCCAATTTGTCTTCTCTCTCCCTCGTTACATCCAGCTCCTTTTCCTGGTTGCTGATCCTGCTGACCTTCACGCCACCTCCAGGAGCAGACACAACAATCTTCCATAGACTCCTTCCCCAGCTCCCAAAATTATGTGTGGTCTAATCTCTGTAATAAATCCCTTATTTCATATCACTTTTACTGTGTCTTTCTTTGATCACACTCTAATGAATAAACTAACCCATATGGTTAGTCCCTGCAAGGGACTGAATATTTATATTCCTCTAATATTCATGTGCTAAATTTCTGTCCCTCAATGTGACCATATTAGGAGGTAGGGCCCTTAGGAGGTTACTAAGTCATAAAAATGGAGCCTTCATAAATAGAATTTAGTGTCCTTATAAAAGGGACCCAACAGAGCTTTCTCACCCTCTTTTCACCATGTGAAGATACAACAAGAAGTCAGTCTGCAATTTGCAACCCAGAAAAGGTCTCTCACTGGAACCTGACCATGCTGGTACTCTGGCGTCAGACTTCCAGCCTACAGAAAACAATTTCTATTGTTTATAATCATCCAGCCTATGATACTTTATTATAGTAACCCAAACTAATACAATACCCTAAACACCTTTATATTCTATTCCTCCTTTTGTACACCATACTTCAAAGAGAAATTATCATCCCATTTCATTCTATTACTTCCACCTCAAATACCATTCCTTATCTACTGCTATGTTTTGAATGTGTTCCCCAAATTCATGTGTTGGAAACTTAATGCAATAGTGCTGTGAGGTGGGGCCTACTAAGTTGAGATTGGTTCATGAGGGCAGAGGTCCTCATGAAAGGATTAATTTCATTATCATGGGAGTGGGTTAGCTACCACAAGAGTGGATTGCTATAAAAGGGAGTCCACCCTTCATGCTGTCTCTGTCTCTAGTGTTTGCTTCCATCTCTTCCCAGTCACCAGCACCATGCTTTTGAACTTTTCCTGGGCTCCAGTACTGTGAGCCAAATAAAATTCTGTTCTTTATAAATTACCCAGTCTATGGTATTCTGTTATAGCAGCAGAAAATGGACTAAGACACCTACTTTTGAGATGATGATAAGAATAGTCAATATTTACATAAAACTTACAATGCACTAGAAAGTATCCTAAGTGCTTTACATATTAACTTATGTCGTCCTCCCAGCAAAACTATGAGATAAGGTACTATTGCTACCTTAATTTTAAAGATGAGAGAAGAGAGGCTCAGAGACATTAAAATTTACTTGCCAAAGATCCCATAGTTAGTAAGTGGTGGTAGCAGATTTTCAACCCAGTCAATCTAATTCCAGAATCCTTGCCTTTAATCACTATTCTGTGCTGCTTCATACATCCCGTATAGCCTATATCCAAGGTGTGCTGTGCTAACAAATGCAGTCCCAAATATCACTAATTTAACACAACATGGTTTATTTCTCACTTATGTAGTCAAATGTGAGTCAGGCATTCTCCTCACCATCTGGAATATGGCCCCTAAGGTTGCTGCTGCAGAGAAAGAAATGACCATGGGATTTTTCAAGCCTATTTTAAGGACCAGGCCTGCAAATGACTTACAACTCTCCCACCTACATTCCATTAGTCACATCCCATTCACATGGACCTGGTCTAACTGCAAGAAAGTCTGCAAAATGTAGGGGGTGTGTGAATGTTTACCAAACAATGACCATCTCTGCTATGCTCTTCCTTCAAAATTTACCTTCTTTCCTGAAAGCTGCCTTCTAGGCAGAATGAATCTCTACTTCTTCAATATTCAAAGCACCATGCTTGAAAATCTATTTGGTAGCATATGACATCTTTTTGATACATTGTTTATTTTAACTTTATTTTTCATCAAAGTAATAAAAAGAAAGAACCTGCACATGGTTTAAGTCAATTGATCATGCTTCCTTAAAATGAATAACAGTAATCTCTTATCATGGCTCTTCTAGGGCCTTCCCTCTTCCTGCTCCATTTTAGACGATCCTGTAGTCTTTCAACTCAGCTGTCAACCCAGTTCTTCTCTCTTCTTTTCTCCTGTGTGGAATCCCTGCATCCTAGTTCGCTCACCATTCTCTATCTTAGTTGTGCCTTCATTTTGCTACAGCAAGTATTTGCTTCTGCAAATACTGGAAGCACTAGAGGCAAATTTTCTAAGATTTTGTATACAAAATGCATCCATTCTCCTGTGTACTTAATGAATACTTAGAATGGAGATAGAATTCTGAGCTTTCATTGTTGATACTGAGAAGTTTGATGCCATTATAATTTTGACCCTTTGTAAGTGAGCTCCTTTTCCTCTTCTGATTTTAAAGAATTGTGTATATATCCCTGTCATCCTGAAATTTCCTTGAGAGATGTCATGCTGGTCATTTAATAAGCTCTTTCAATGCAGAAATTATGTCCCTTAGTTCTGGGAAATTTTCTTATATGATTTCTTAGTTCAATTTTTTTTTTCATTCTCTGGAAACTTCAGAAGTCAGACATTGCCCCTTTTGTACTGGTCTTAATGTTTTTGTCTGTTCTTGACTTTTGTTCATTTATTTGTCATTTTCCTCCACTTTCTGGAAAACAGCCTTAACCTCTGACCTTTCTATTGTTTTTTTAATTATTATTTTGGATATCTTATATTTAATTTCAAAAGCTCTTTTTTTGCTGTTGTTGTTTTCTGAGTTTTCTTTTTAATGATTCCCAATTCACAAATATAGTGTGTTCTCTCTGCTCTCTCAGGATTTTATTAATGGCTTCAAGGTAGAAGGGTGCGTTTCTTCTGTTTCCTGCCTTATGTATATATACTTTTTCCTCTAAGTTCTTTTTGGTTTTTTCCCTGATCTCTCTCTACCCTTCACCCTCCTTTTCTTGTTGGAGGCTTTTCTCAGATATGTGGTGACTTGTTGCCCATTCACATTCAAGAATGAAACAACAAAAAGCTGTTTGGAAACCATATATGAAGGTGGAATTTGTAAATTGGTGAGTTTTCCTGCTGGCTAGAGACATGGTCCTTCGGATAGGTGACACCCAAATATCAGTCTCTGTGGACAGACATAGATAGATACCCTATAACAATTCAGTACCTCCAGAGAAAATTCTCTACTTTCCTCCCTGGGGGATAGAAGCCTGATTGCAAGTATTCTTACAGCCAACTGCCTCAAGGAGAGCAGAGTGTTTTACCATTCAGTATGAAGATTTTCCCTTAGTCCTCCTGTTTTCAGTGTGAGTATCTTCTCTCTCACCATTTTTAGCCTCTGTAGGTCAAATTTTTCACAAAATAAAACCCCTGCTTCCTGTTAACATTGGAGAGGGAAAAAGAATCAAAGAGTTGTAGTTGCTTGTTACAGAAATGTATTATACAACCACTGCCCCCTGTTTTCAATTCCATGCCTTATTCCTGTCTTCAATAATACCAAGTGTTTACAACTTCTGAGACCTTCTGGGATTTTGTAGAAAATTTTGACTTATTTCTCATTACCTTATCTTCTGTAGGTATTTAGAATCAGTTTTTCCACCTCTGTTATCTTTTCCATCCACTTCTATCTTTTAAAAATGGCTTGCTCTATTGTTGTATACTCTCCTATTCTGCTTATGCTTAATCAGTATCTTATCACATCTCTTTTATTCCTTTCCTTTCGTTCTAGTGGTACTGCAAGAGGGTACAATGTAAACACATGTATTCAGTCCACTAAATTTAAACAGCCTGTGTTCTCTCCATGTACTCCAATAGATGTAAATTTCATGAAGGCTGATACTGCAACTTATTCTGTCTTTTATCTTTCATGGTTTCTTGCACATAACAGGAACTCAATAAATGTCTATTTTATTGGAGAATTGGAAAACAACCTGAAATTTTATCCGGAAGCCAACAAAACCCACTTCCCTTTAAGGTATTCAGATAACTTTAAATGTTTAGATAAAACCCTTCTCTCACTGATTCCTAGAACTGTGAAGAGCAGCCTTTATAATTTCCTCATCTCGTTGTTCAGGTATTTTAATTGACTACTCAATCTCTACTTTTTAACCAAAAGCCCAAAACAACATAATTTACAGTGAAATAAGAGTCAAAAGATCTCTGGTTATTTCAAAACATTAAAGACAAAGCCAGTCAGAATTTCAGGGTAAATAGAATGCTACGCAGTGACAGAAAAAAATGTAGTTCTCTCCATAAAGGATTTCGCTCTCAATCTTTGGGTTTCTATTGGCACCCTCCTGTTGTAATTGGAATGTCCCTGCCATCAAAAATACTTAGAAGATAGCGACCAAATCTCTCAGTAATCTTTTTAACAATGGTATGAATATTGACTGCTTACACAACTAGGAATGAGTCAGTGCACTCAAAAGAAGAGAGGATGATTTAAAAGGGCAAAGTATAAATCCACATCTGTTTTCTATGACACAAACAGATTATTTTTAAATCATGAACATTTTCTTCTTCATTGCTGCTTCTGTATGTATATATCTTTTTAAATTGCCCTTCCCCATTGGGGCATCATTTTAAGCCAAGATTTTTCAAATATGTTATTTTAACTGCTGCTGTTTTATTTTATGTATTTTAATTGAGGTTTTAAATTTTGTGCTTGCACCCCATGGAGTAATAACCACAAAGGGTAGAATTCTGTTAATTGAAAAAATAAATTTGAAAACAATGCCCTAAATAAGCTAGACACCTAGGTTATAGATGGACTTCCAAGAGATATGTGGATATAAGTGCATTAGTGCCTGTGCACATCCTTAAATACATATGAATCTGTTTATATAATAACAACAGATAGAACAGTAAAATAAAATGTCTAAACTGTTATATTTTCCAAAAAACTCATTATATTCTTAAACTGGTTGACTTATAAGGTATTTCTAAATGGATAATTTCACAAAGGTTAAAATGTTATTATTTGGTCATAATCATTGAATAACCACTATATATCAGATATTATACTATTGTAGGCATCAGAGAAAAAAAAATGACCAAAATAATAATAATAATAATAATAATTTGCCTTACAATCAACAGAAAGATGCAAAACACTTGCAAAACAATGTGAAAACTGCTAAAGAATGGCAAGATATGGAGTTCTACAGGAATAAAAAGAGGAAACCTTTGAGTGAGATTTGCAAAATAGTTAGGCATTATCCAGGAAAGTAAGTGCTAAAGCTGGCATTTCAGAAGGAGAGCCAAGTGTACAGAGCACACAGAAAGGAACCATTCAGCATGGCTGAGGACCCTGCTGGGGAGCAGCAACAAGCAGAGTGAGAGATAGAGGAGGAAAAAGGGACTAGTAAGGTATGCAGGGGCCAAACTATAAAAGACCTTGTATGTAATGCTAAGGAGCTCGGACAATAGGCAATGGGAAACACCTAGAGAATTTGATGGAACGAAGTAACAAAATGGAGTCCACATTTTAGAGAAGTCACAGTGATATGAAGGATGATCTATAAGGGAACAAAAAGGGAGGTAGAGGGGTGGCTGCACCACTCAGGAGAGAAATGAAAAAGGCCTGAGCTGATGCAGTGGCAGAGAGGCTGGAGGGCAAACTTAGATTATATTTATGATATGGAATTAACAAGATTGGTGACTGATTAGATGAAGGAAGGCATGAAGAAAAAGGAGTTGAAGATGACCGTGAGAGTTTTGGCTTGGGTGCCTATAAAGATGGTGGTTCCATTTACTGGGATAAGAAATAGAGAAGAGAAGTTGGTTGGTATAAGGAGATGTCAGTTCAGTTTTAGACGTGTTCTGTTCAATATGGTACTGTCATCCCCAGGTAGAGATTCCAGCATGTGGTTGGCTCTGTGAGATATGGCCATGAGTTGCTTCTCTGATGTGCCTCATTTTCTCCCATTTTACCTGCACCCTCTAGTAATGAGACACTCCAAGTCTGTTTCTGCCATAGGGCTGTTGGGCTTCTTGTTTCCTACCTGAGACCCTACATGCCTGATTCCCTCACTTCATCCAAGTCTCTATTCAAAGGGCTCCCAAAAGCAACTTTCCTTGCCACCTCATATGAAAAACCTTCAACCCATATGTCATTCTCTATCCCCCTAATTTTTTTATTTTCTTTTTTTATAAATTTTTTTAAATTTCAGAATATTATGGGGGTACAAACATTTTGGTTACATAAATTGCTTTCGAACCTTTGAGTCAAAGTGGACTCATCCCCCGGATAGTGTGCATTGTACCTGTTAGGTATGAATTTACCCATCCCCTCCTCCCCTCTCCCACCTGCTTCATTTCTGATGATTGTTATTTCCATATGTGCACATTTAATTTACTTCTAATTCAATTTCTATCACTTAGGGAGAGCTTGTCAGGAACAGAGCCCTAACACAGAGAAAAAAACAGGGCTGAGAGATAAAGTTAAATTCCAGTTAAGTCAAAGACTAGATATACCTAAAGGGACATTTATTCTTATAATTTTCCATTTCATGAACCAGCAAATTTCTTTTTTGAGTACATGTGGTGCTTTTACATTCTTGTGGATTTTACATTCTTGTGATACTTAGAAGAATGGTCTCCAGTTCCACCCAGTATAATACAAGAGGTATTAGTTCAACATTTTTTATGGCTGAGTAGAACTCCATGGTATACATATACCACATTTTATTAATCTACTCATGTATTGATGTGCACTTGGGTTATTTCGACATCTTTGCAATTGTGAATTGTGCTGCTATAAACATTCGAGTATAGGTTATAACATTTGTCACTGTGTGAAATTGCATCATGCATTCATTTGCCTTCTTGCATTTCCTGATACTCTCTAATAGCATTCAGCAGTTTAGACATGAAAAAGGTGAGTTGAACTGATCCAAAGCAAATAAGGTGGCAGTATATCAGTGTAAGACAAAAAGAGGGAGATGGGGAAAAAATGGCCAAAATAGCATTCAAGGACATCCATGCTAGATAAAAAAAAAGAAGTAAATTAGGATCCTCGTCCAATTTGGCTCAGGAAAAAAAAGAAAAGAAAAGAAATTTGCTGGTTCATGAAATGGAAAATTACAAGAATAAATGTCTCTTTAGATATATCTGATCTTTGACTTAACTAGAACCTAACTTTATCTCTCAGCCCTGTTTTTTTCTCCATGAAGGCTGTGTTCCTGACAAGCTCTCCCTAAGTAGTAGTCAAAATGATCAGCAGCAGGAACGGGTTTACATTTCACCTGTTTAGCAAACCCAAAGTGAAGGCCTCTTTGTCGATAATGCTAACCAAATCTGGATTGACACATCCACCACTGAATCAGTCACTGTAGCTAAAGAAATGCAATATTATGATTAGCCAGGCTTGCATATTCATTCCTGGATCCAGGTGGTGAGACCAGCCACACCAATCCATAAGACTGAGATCAGGTTAGGAGTGATTCCCTCAAGGAATACTGGGCAAAGAACGTGTGTGCACTGCAGAAAATAGGACACCGAGGAACCAATGGGGTGAAAAGAATTGGAAGGTAGGTCCAGGTGCTTGAAGATCTCAATGAGATCAAGGGACAGTTATGGAGGTAGGGGAATGAGGAAATGAACATACATACTAGCAGGATGTGAATTATGGACGGGCAGTGGCAATATCTAATAAATGTAGAAAACTAATCTGTGATCAATGTATAACAGCATAAAAGAAGGGCAGAGGATGGTAAAACTGGGTACTAGAAACCAAAAAGGAATATGATTAACTAACCAAGGTTTAAAGTAAAGCCCAAATTCATTAGGATGACCACTATTTAAAAAATGACAACAACAGTAAATAACAAGTGTTGATAAAGATGTGGAGAAATTGAACCCCCTGTGCACTGTTGGTGGGATTGTACAATGGTACAAACACTATGGAAAACAGTATGGCAGTTCCTCAAAAAATTAAAAATAAAACTAAAACTGCCATATGATCCAGCAATCCCACTTCAAGATACATATCTAAAAGAACCGAAAGCAGGGATTCAAGGGGGTACTTGCACACTCGTGTTCATAGCACCATTATTTACAATATCCAAGAGGTAGAAATAATCTACATGTCTATAGATGGATGAATGTGTAAACAAAATGTTGTGTATACAAACAATGGAATATTATCCAGCCTTAAGAAGGAAGGAAATCCTGTCACATGCTACAACATGGGTGAAACTTGAGGACATTATGTTAAGTAAAATAAGCCAGTCAAAAAAAACACACTGTATGATTCTACTTACATGACATATCTAAAGTGGTCAAATTCATAGCAACAGAAAATAAAATGGTGATTAACAGGGGCTGGAAGGGAGGAGAAATGGGAAATTGTTATTTAATGGGTATAAGAGTCAGTTTTACAAGATAAAAACATTCTAGAGATTTTCTGCACAATAAATGTTAATATATTTAACACTACTGAACTATACACTTAAACATGGTTAAGGTGGTAGATTAAATTTTATGTGTTTTTACCACAATTAAAAATAAAATAAAAGTAAAGCCTAAGCAACAACAAATTCAGGAAACAATTTGTCAGATAACTGAACCATCAAACCAGTTCTTTTCCCCAATCTACTGGTTGTTTAATGAATTGAGCTGGCCAATTAATAGAACTAAAATAAATGATTATATATATAAACGCTATAGCCTGAATATTTGTGTACCCCCAAAATTCATGTGTTGAAATCCTAATTGCCATGGGGATGGTATTAGGAGGTGGACTCTTTGGGAGGTGACTAGGTCATGAGTATGATGTGTTCATGAATGGGATTAGTGCCCTTTAAAATAAACCCCAATGAGCTTCCTGTGTTGCCCCTTCTACTATGTGAGGACAGAGCTATAAGTCTCTATCTATGAGCCAGGAAATGGGCCCTCATCAGATACCAAATCTACTGGCATCTTGATCTTGAACTTCCCAGCCTCTAGAACTCTGAGAAATAAATTTCTGTTATTTATAAGCCACTCAATCCATACTATTTTAGCAGCCAGAACAAACTAAAACAATACATTTCAAAAACAGAGTAAATAACAAGAAGGATTTTTTTGAAGAATAAAAATTATGTATATACACTCTTAAGAGTTTTAGGAAAGGTGCTTACTATGAGCCAAAATATGCCTAGATATGTTTGACCTCACTAAATTTCTCCTTTTAACATTAATCTCTCATCAGTAAGGTATTTGGTTTACATGGTGACACTGTAGTTCCCAACATAATTGTTAATTTAACTATTTAGATTAGAAATTATTCTCATGTGTTAAGTGGTTGAGCCTGGTAAAGTAATAATGTACATCAATTTGTTTTAGCTAAGAAGCTAATTGTTTTTAACCTAATTTTTATGTATTAATAATGTTTAACAAAAGTTGCAAAATAATTATACCATTTGGTCAATATTAGAAGAATCATCAGAGACAGAAGTAGCTAAATTGCTCATCACTGATGGCCCTCGATCATCCTGTGTGTGCACTCATCATATCATCATGCTCAGGAGTACTAGATAGGAATGTTCTCATCCTATTTCTTTGGTTTCCATGAGGAGCTATTTTTTCCTAAGCACTCTGTTGGGGACCGTCCCTGGGTCAGATTGGCCGAGACCCAAAGTCAGCATAACGGGAGCACATTGCTTGTTCCCAAATTTAGCAGGATGTGACTTGTTGATCCGCGTAAGAACTGTTCCTCTGGGCAAATAGCCAAGAGCCTGTGTTCTTGCAAATAATCTCTCCCTTTTTTGTTTTATTAATTTCGAGCATTTTGAGCATGGATGTGCTGAAAAACCGTCATGATATCACGCATATTTGCCCAGAGGAACAGTTCTTACGCGGATCAACAAGTCACATCCTGCTAAATTTGGGAACAAGCAATGTGCTCCCGTTATGCTGACTTTGGGTCTCGGCCAATCTGACCCAGGGACGGTCCCCAACATACTCACACCTTTTTGCTCCACTTCACTCTTCTCTTCATTGGGTAGAGAAACATACAAACATTAGCAGATACAGAGCGAGGCCAGGGGCATGTGTGTGACCTGTCTCCAATGGGAAACTGTCATGCTGCCCTGCTCCTCCATGCTGGAAGTTGTACAGGGGCAGGCCCCATACGGGGAGGCCTGCTCTGACCCAGTGCTGCCCATAACTGGATGAGAAGGTCTAATTCTGCAGTATGATCACAGGAATCCCACCATTGCCCACATTCTCCAATATTAGCTTTACCAGTAATAAAGTAGACACTTGGGCTCTCCACCTGATTGTCTTTTGTCTTATTTCTTAAATGATTCTACCCTCCAGCTGGTATAAAGGATTACATGCAAATCCCAAGAGGTAGCATCTACTTTTAAGCAAAATATATTTTAGGATACCAGGATTTAAACCAGTTTGCTATAAGACAAAATGTTATGCATAAGCTATTGTCTTTATCGATTCAGATATTAAATAGATGGGTAAAAATAAAAAGAAATGAAATACAGGTCTTTAACCAGCATAAAGAGCAACTACAGAATTGAAGAACGTTACATGAAATAGGGCTCTTTCACACAACTCTTTTAACTACTCCCTAAATATGTTAAAACTATCAGTATTAGCATCCAAAACTACAACTGTTACATTAAAATTTAAATAAAAAATAGATTTAAAAATCCTTAACTTTCTGAGAAATTAAAAAAAAAAACCTCTACAGGCAATTGCCTAACATTTATTTCTCCAATACATTCACCAGACATCAATTGAGCACCTACCTAACGGTAAGGCCATCTCTATAACCACTACGAATACAAACCGTTACAGTTTCCACTCTTAAGGAGCATAAATAAAACGGAGGAGATGAAACATGTATACAAGTACCTAGAATAAGGAAGTATTTGCTATGTCTTGTAAAACGTAATAAAAAGCACATGGATGTTTACAACAAACAGAGGTCTCTTTCAGAGGAGAAAAGCCTGTATAAATTCGGAGGCATTTTCTTGTCATTAGGACGTGTAAAACAGTGGCAAATATGTGAAGTGTGGAAAGCACAGAGCAAAGAGCTTTTGGGGAGAAGTGAAAGATAAAACTGGAAAGGTATTTCGGGGCCATATCTGGAGCAGGGCTTGAATCCTAAAAAGAGTTAAAAATGACTGGGAAAAGTGCTGTGTGGGTTGAGCAGTGAGTCAGCAAGAGATGAATAAAAGAAGTGCTGAGCAGAAATGATGGCTCCGTTAAAGGAACAAGCATGAATCTGTGGCAGACTCAATCAGTACCATTTTCTGTGGGAGCACTTTTCAGCCCAGCAAGGAAGCATTTGGAAGTTCAAGGTCAGTGGGGAATTTTCAGGAATAAGTGAAGGCACTGCAGAGTTGGCTGATCGTGGAAAACAGGATAGACAGGTAAGAATGAAGCCAGAGGGAAATTAACAGACAAAAGAGAAAAGGGCAGAGTCAGAGGTATGATGAGAAGGAAGACCAGGATCAGTAAGAACAAGAAACTTGGAATGACTGACATTAAAGAGATTATGGAAGAGTAAAGATACTCAGAATTAGAGATTGTAGAGATAGATGATGAGACCCAAGGATGGAGTGAAGCTGGGGGTCACAGGTGCCAAGGAGGTAAGTCACTGACATGGCAATATGTGGTAGGTTAAATTCACTGAGTAAGAAAAAAGGAACCATAACATTTCATATACCATAGCAGTTAGGAGAGAAGGAAGGTGACATGAGACAGCTGGAGAGAGGAGAGATTGCCGAATTTCAACAGCTGGACAAATCATCTAGAATGGGCAATGGAGAACACAGGAGATTGACCCTTTTTTTCTTTGTCCTCTAGGTCAGTGAAAAAAGAAGGAAAGAAAAGGCTGTACTGGGAAAAAGTTCATGGGAAGTAACATCATTAATAAGAAAGCTAGGTTCACTTGTAGAAGAGACATAGAAAGAACATTTGTGAAAAGAAATGGAAGATACAGGAAAGTTTCATAAAAATAGGAAGAAAATAACAAAGCATAACCATAGGACCTGGTGGCACAAAAAGACAAAGCCTACCTCTTGGATGCATTTGGGTTACCCACAAATATTCTGGTTCACGATGCAGACATAAACATAGACCTGCTTTGGCCAACTGAACATGATCATGTGACATGTGTCATTTCTGGTGGGAGCTTTGCCAGCTGATGCACAGTTCTCTACATCTTTTGATCTAAGGCAATGTAGAAGCATGAGTCATAATGGAACTTCAATTTCCTGGGTCCCTGAGCATCTCTGAAGAGCCAAACATCCTTGCCAACTCATGGTACATATTTTGCACACATAAAAAATAAGACTTGATTTGAGCCACTGAGATTTGGGGATGTTTATTACTACAGCCTAACCTATCCTGACTAGTAAACAACCCAAGTAACTAGTACAGAGAAGCTTTTTTAGAAAGTGCTTTAAGTGTTTTCTACTCATGATACATTCCACTTATTTTACAATATTTTTAAAATCACAAAATTGTCTTTGAGATATTAAGATCTATGAGAGTTGACATAACAATACTTCAAGAGGCCAGGCATGATGGCTCACACCTGTAATCCTAGCACTCTGGGAGGACGAGGTGGGAGAATCGCTTGAGGTCAGGAGTTTGAGACCAGCTTCAGCAAGAGCAAGACCTCATCTCTACTAAAAAACAGAAAGAAATTAGCCAGACAACTAAAAATAGAAAAAATTAGCCGGGCGTGGTGGCACACACCTGTAGTCCCAGCTACTCAGGAGGCTGAGGCAGGAGGATCACTTGAGCCCAGAAGTTTGAGGTTGCTGTGAGCTGGGCTGATGGCATGGCACTCTAGCCAGAGCAATAGAGCAAGATACTGTCTCAAAAAAAAAAAAGAAGAAGATTAGGATACCCGAGTACTCATTGATAGTTTAGAACCATCAGCAGCAATATCTGAGGCCTTCAATCTCCCTCCCCAACCCACACCCCCACCCCAATCTATTAGCAGCATTAAGCCTATGCCACAGGCTCCAGGGAGAGCACAGGTGAAAGGGATCACTCTGGGGGAAAGACCTGGTCTGAGCTGGAGATGGAAGAGACAGCAGCAGGAAACAGTTTGTGCCTAGGTAGTGTGCAGAGAATAGAGGGGAAGTTAGCCAGAAACTGGGACAGAGGTTCACTAGACATTGAATCTAGAATCTCAGGGTGAGAAAGTTAACTAGAGCTCATCCAACAATATTCAGCAATTTGGCAATGATCAAAAGGCAGAATTTAGTGACTGGGAGATTTTGAGAGCTGATGGGATCAACGATGTCCAATATGGGATGAGCAATCTGCTGTTTATTTTTGGTTAGCTTTGGTTTTGTTTTTTTCTTTATTGGCTTTTCATAGACTGGGAGATGTGAGCAGGATTTGGTGGCCTGAAAAGGTTTCAGTTATAACTACCACCATCCATAAAAATTTTCCTCAGCTTACAACATTGCAATTTTTTACAATAGCCTGGCAGTGATAATACTGAATAAAGGATCTTGTTTCCTGAGTCAAAGAAGCACAAAATAAATACCTTCCTTTGTCCATTGTTAATCAATTTCTAGGCCTGTATACTCTTGCTCATCCACCAAATGTAGATGTTTGATGATGTGTCGGTTCCTGCCTGCTATGGGGTGCTTCCAGAGGAAGTGGCAGGCTCCCAGGCAGAGTAGTCTTACTCAGCACTGTCATTTGTGGCTTATAATATACTGTACACTAGTGACTTTGTGACATCATTATTCCTTTTCTTAGCTTCTCGAAGGACACCTGGCTCAACTGAACGACTAACTTATTTTGTCATACTGTAGGTCATCCCGACCCTTAGAAACAGAATTGAAGAGATGAAGGAGCACCAAGCAATTGTCACACCATTACTCCTAGCCCTGGAAATGCAATGAGAAAGTTCAGAAATGCAAAAGAGAGTGCTGGGAAGGTTGGCTGCTTTCTTAGATCTGACAAGGATAATTCCAGAGCCTATGGCTTCTAGTAATAAGGTTTCAAATTGGCAGCATTTAGATGTATGTATGTTATTGACAGAGTTTTCTTAAGGTTACACTAATGTCTCTCAAGTATTAACACTTTAGGCCACAGTAGAAGATAAAATGAGACTCATTTATGCATCTTAGTGAGATGTGCTTCAATGAGAAAAAAAAGAGGTAGATAAAAAAGTTTGCATTCGGAGATTTTGAATAAGCACCACATATCTGTTATTGTTATCATTAGACTATTTTCAATTTATTTAGCACTTTCAAAGCCAGACACTATAACACAGGGTTTCTTTTCTTGACTTTACATCCTATTTTTTATAAATGAGTGGGGTCTGCCACCTTAATTATATAGAATGGTATTTCTTCTCCCTTTTCATTTAAATTCTGTTTAAACCAGGCATGAGGTACTAGTTCCATTTAAACAAATTAGGTTAATGGAGTTTTGATAACTCAGCTACTTTTATTCAGAATAGGTCTAAATTAGACATATATGCTGCCAACTCAAAGAGGAGTTTTATTTGGAAATTATGGCCTTGGATAGATAAGATTTTTTTCAACTCTTACATAATACTTGCTTTTGACTTAAAATCACTCGTTATATGCATTTTTATAGTATAAAACCTGGACTATGGTTAAGTTTTGCCCAGACAAGAAATTACAGAGTACAATTATTTGTAAGAGCTCTGCCCACAGTATGGAATCTTTTCTCTTTTATCCTCAAATATGTGCCAGGGAGGGCTTGGGCATGAAACATAAGCAGTGATTCCAGCTGTGCCACAAAAACAAGTAAGAAGGGATACCCAGGAATTCTGGGACATAATTGTATGGCAGGACACAAATGTTCTCCTTGTGTTCATGCAGAAATACAACTGCTTCATTTACCTTCCTCCTCTTGTTGCATTAGAAGGATGAAATATAAGCATTCCCATTCCTCTCAAAGGAATATTTGAAAATTAAGCCCTCCATGAATTTGAGGAAGGAAAACAACTCCTGCAGTTGACTCTGATTCTAAGGCTTATGGATCATCAAGGACTATTGAGGGAATAAAAGGAAGAAAAAATCTTGTTTTAAGAGTGGAGAGACTAGAAGGAATAGAGAAGGATGGGGTTTACCAAATGGGCTCCTGACAACTGGGGCCTGACTCTGGCAAGGTTAGCCTGAAGGGAAAGGACCTGTTGCCCAAGAAGAACCAGTGAGGAGAATGAAATAGGAGCCTCTGCTTACAGTCTTGTTAGAACGCCCTGGTTTGTGAAGGAAGAAGAGCCCTCACTGCCAACCACTCAGAACCACTGAATCCACCCAAGCCAGAACCACCTGTATCATTTTCTTATTACTGCAGTAACCAATGACCACAAATGCAGTGGCTTAAAACAATATGAATTGAATCTTGTACAATTCTGAATGTCAGAAGTCCAAAATAAGTCGTATTAAGCTAAAATAAAGTGTCAGCAGAGCTGGTTCCTGCTTGAGGCTGTAAGGAGAATTCATTCCTCACCTTTTCAAGCTTTTAGAAGCTTTCATCCCTTGCCTTATGGCCCTGTATCACATCACCTTTTTCTCCCTACTTCTGTCATCACATCACTTTCCACCTCGACCATCTACTGTCCTGGTGTAAGGACTCTTGTGATTACATTTAGAGCCCACCTGGATAATCCAGGATAACCTCTCCATCATAAGATCCTTAATCACATCTACAAAGCCTCTTTTGCCATAAAAGACTACATTCACAGGTTCCAGGGGTTAGGATGCTAATATCTTTGGAAGGCCATTATTAAGTCTGCAACACCACCCACGTTGTTGCTCCATCCTCTGGTGCTTGAGGAAACCACACTCTCTCTTACAGACTGCCTTGCCCAGTGACAGCCCAGCTGAAATGATGTCTGCCTGTGTCAAAAGATTGATTCATTCTTCAAATATCTCCCCTGTGGCCACCCTCAAATGCACACAATGCTCTAGGGTATTCATAAGCTCAAAATACAGGAAACTGAGAAACGTATTGAGTAGTAGAGAGGAAGCTGCACCCTGTATTTGTCTGTGAGCAAGGAACACAGAACAGGACAAGCTTAAGATCCCTGAGTTAATAGTTAATGACCCCACTGATATAATAGCATAAACAGCCAACATTATTGGAATAATGTCCAATGATGAAGGCAACTTTGAGTAGCACTGGAATTACAAGAGAAACATCTAAGTGTACAGTTCCAGGATCTCCCTAGTCTACTAGTTTGTGATTGATTTAAATACCTGCAAATTATTTAGCTGGAATAATGCTTGCTCTCCAGAGGAAGAGAAATCCTTCTTTTTATACAATTGCTCTTAGGAAGAACTCAACCATTTAATGCACACCCAGTCCAGTTCATGGCATTGTCACGTATTAAGTTTGGTTGGCCCAGCAGCAGTGTGAAGCTTTTCGCGGATTCCCATGGTTCTCAAATCTCTTTCTAGCCGGGAGAGTAGCAACTTGTCCTTTACCTATGAGAGGTGTAAATCTGAAGCACAAGTGAGCTAATATTCCAATAATACCAGACCCTTTTAAAAGCTCAACACTCAAGAAAAATGTAGAAAAGGTTATGTTTGAAGACAATACACAGCACAGGCATCTTACAGTAAATTTTATTAGGTTTTTAAAGAGAATTATAGATGATAATGGATCAGCGGGATAATAGATAGTCCTGGAGGAACTACAAAGCCGCGATGTGCGTGAGGGTCCCCAGTAATGCTGCAAACAGTGACAATGTAGGCCCAGCAGCTTATGAATAGTCAATGTACTCAAAGAAGAAATTCAGCTTCATATTAAAGTTGATATAATCTACTGATATTTAATTCTCAGTAATGATTTTTAGTGATTTTCAGATTTTAGTAATGCAAGCAAATAAAATGCCTTAGAAACTTGGAGACACTATTATAAAAAGAAAAGTATTTTTTTCTTATAAGTAGGTTATTATGGTAGCTTTTCATTCATTCATTCATTTACTCATTCATTAAATGAATCTCTTCTGAGTACTTGCTCTCATGATGGATGTTGTAAGGATACCAATAATGGTAATCACTTCATCATCTATAGTTTTATAGTTTGCAAGGCACTTTCCCAGGTATTATTCCACTTAATAGCTATGAGGTGGGTGTTTTTACCATCACTTTATGGAAGGGGAGACTAAAGACTCACATTATCAAGTGTCTTCCCAAAGGTCACATAGTCTTGAGGAACAGGCAGAGCATTTATTTAATCTCAATTCTCTGTTACCAGAGGCAACACATCACACTGTATGATTTGCTCCCTGCCTTCCAAAGTCTTACTGTCTTCAAGGGGTCTTAAATACAAGGTAAGAAGCCTCTGTACCACAATCTCAAGAGTGTACAAGTATTTTTCTAGGCTCCTGATTTTCTCACAAATCACATTTTCTGGAGAATTACCCCTTTCTGGTGCTTCCCCTTAAACCAAAAGTTAACTACCTTTTCACCTTTCATCTAAAGTTTTATCTCTCGATTAACAGCCATTTTTCACAATGGAGCACAGCTTGTAATGAGTTCACAAAGCTCACTGCCTATATTACAACAAGGAAGGAACAGTGAAGCCTCACCAAGGTCTGAATCCTACGCATTGCATGACTCACTCCCTGGTGAGAAAATTCACTCCTGCACACCAGCTTGGCAGCAGAAAAGATTTAGATCGCACCTCAGCAATGTTAAAAATGCCTTTGAATTGCACTTTTGTGGGGTCTTG
Source organism: Cheirogaleus medius (assembly GCA_008086735.1). Classification (NCBI taxonomy): domain Eukaryota; kingdom Metazoa; phylum Chordata; class Mammalia; order Primates; family Cheirogaleidae; genus Cheirogaleus; species Cheirogaleus medius. The sequence continues at coordinate 30,656,788 of VBSM01002608.1, forward strand.
TGAGTAATCAAAATTCAAATGTTAAATCCATAAGTGGTCAGGCTCTATAGTGCAGAGAAAGTGCAGCAGAACTCTGAAGAAAAGAGAAATCATAGTTGATGGAGGGAAACACGGAAGGCTTCGTGGAGAAGGCAGCCGTGGAGCTGAGCACTGATGTCTGCGTTGGCATTCAGTGGGAGACTGTGAAGAAGAGATTACAAGAGGAGGACAAATCATGAGAAAAGGCATGAACACAGGGACAAGCTGGCTCTGTTCTGGATTCACTAAATAGCCCATGAGAGAATAAAACAAGAGATAAACTAAAGGAGTAAAAGGAGCTAGATTGAACTGTATTCACTAAGAATATAAGTTACTGAAAGTTTAAGACAAGAGTGATGACATTTCCTTCAGTAATCTACTCAAGGAAGCACATTTGGCAGAAATGCAAGATGGATTTAAATACCTACCTGAGAGCTTTCCCAATCTTTGTTTTTCTCACTAACAAATATGGAGACTAAAAATAGCAGATACTCATCGTCTTGGCTATACTTGTAGTAGGCCATAGATAGAAAAGTGACCCAGACTTGGCTAATAGGATGTAAAGGGAAAGTCTTCTGAGAGTTATTTGAGAAAGCTTTTCTCCCTTCATAAGAAAGGCCTACAGAGAGGAATTCTCCCCCTCCCTTCCTGCAGTTAAACGCTCTTGTGTAAGAACCTGATTCTTAGGGCTGCTGTAGCTATTGTGATCATGAGTGGAAGGTCAAGAAGTAGTAGAAAGCCAATTCAGAGCCCTCACACTGCAGCACTATAGAAGCAACTGTGGAAACTCCTGCTTATGATCTTCTCCATATGGAAGGAAAATTAAGCCCCTGTTATTTTAGCCACTCTTAGTTTGTTTTTTGGTTAGTTTCAGCCAAAATCAGCCTGATACCAGAGGTCACCTTAATGATGCTGATAAAGAAGTAACAATTTCAGGATGACACCAACCACTGGATTTAGAAATATTATGTGCAAGATATGAGATAAAATAAATAGAGCTCCATGAACTTATTGACAACATTGTACATAAGTTTCTTTCATAGCAAAACTAGGCATCATCAATCCATAGCAGATGAGTTTTGTTTTTAATCTTGGCAAGTAAAATAAATAGATGTAACTGTGTGGGTAAGACCTGGGAACAACCAAGTCTAAGCCAGAATGTAAATCCAAGTGGCAGGCATGGAATATGGTCATTACAAAGAAAGTTGCAATTTAATTGATTGTATTGTGTCTATACAAATTGTGAAATTGTTCAAATTAGATGTGTCCAGGAGTCTACAACCAAAAGCCAGAAAAGAATGAGTCAGTGTTTACCCAGCATGCTCTGAGGAGAGGGTCCTGGACCTGGATGCTGTGGGTAGATTTAGAAAGACTTGGAAGATGTTGACTTCACCAAGCAATTGGCATCCTTTAGACATTGTTTGGGGTTGGGAAAATAGTTGGCCTTCTACTTTAATGTACTAAATCAGTTCTCCCAAACTTCAACAAAATAAATGTAGAGACCAAGATAAAGTGAGTAAAACTCATACCATAGTCTTTGGACTGATTGCTACAGAATGGTAATTTTAGTAATAAATAGAGAATTCTGGAAGAGGGAGATGGGTTGAGAAGTTAAATTTGATTCGAGCCATGTCAAATTTTAGAGGCAAGTAAGAAAACAAATGTGTAGATCTCCAGAAGGTGACTGGAAACACAGGTCTGGAATTCATGAAGAAATACTAATTAAAGACAAACCCATTTTATTTGAGGCTGTGGAATTGGTTGGATTACCACAAAAACTAGACAGAAAACCAAGGTAGGAGAGGAAACTCATGTTTTTTGGATATCTACTATGTGTTGAACATACCCTTAAGAGTTTAACAGCTTATCAAGTTTAACATCACAACAATACTATGAGGAAAAACTGCAAATTCCATTTATAAGAGAGCGAACAGAGGTTCAGACAACTCACACCTCATTCCCAATGTACAAGGGTAGCACAACTGGGAAGCAAATGCCAATTAAAAAAAAACAGAAGCCTTTCAAACTTAATATTTCAAATACACATGCTAAAACACTTACTTGTAAAACAGCTAAAATGCTTATTTTTATTTTTATTTTTTAAAATTGTTTTTAGAGAAAGATCTTGCTCTGTTACCCAGGCTGGAGTGCAGTGGTGCAATCATAGCTTAGTGCAGCCCCAAACTCCTGGACTCAAGCAATCACCCTGCCTCAGTCTCTCAAGTAGCTAGGATTACAGATGCATGCCACCACATCTGGCTAATTTTTTTATTTTTTTATAGAGATGCGGTCTCACTATGCTGTCCAGGCTGGTCTTAAATTCCTGGCCTCAAGCAGTCCTCCCATTTTAGCTTCCCAAAGCACTGGGATTATAGGTATTAGCCACCACACCATCCTTATTTTAATTTTTATCATTATAAAATAATTCTTATAAGACTCAAAGCATAAATGTAAACTTTGTATGAATAGCTTAGAAAAAGTATTATTCTCCCAATTTTATATTTGGGGAAACATGTAGAAGGTCACATATAAAACCATGCAGTGAGTTATGAATCCAATACTAACATTGGATAAATGTTATTGATGTCTTACCATGTGTGGGCAAAGAAAGGTACGAAAAGCCCAGACTCTCTCAACAAATTTACAATCTAGTTGGCAGTATGATGCATATATACATATGAAAGCTAACAATATAAGATATCATATGATAAACTATTAGAGTCAGATTTTTACATTTTTAAATAATTATTATCTTCCCAATATATCACTCTAGCATTTAGATTGTTCCCCTTAAATAAGTCACCAAAATGTCTAATAGTAAACTTCTCTAAGCAAGCATATTCAAATCTATATTATTTTCTTACGCAATATTGTCACAATAATGGCCTAATATATGGATAGAATCACTAAGTTTTCGTGAAGTGCTTGCTTTCACCCATGATGTATTTATTTACCTAAGCATGCCTATTTATTCTTACTACATTGCCACTGTCATTGATTCAAAATGTCAGGAGTTTGCACCTGAAGTATGCTAAACATCGTGCGAGGCTCTGGGATAGGAAGAAGAGTAGGCCACTGTCCTTAACTCCAGAGGGGCTCACAGCATCACACGGAGAACACAGTCCAGTCAGTTACCACAATGCTCACTGGAAACACTCCATAGTTTACAGAAAAAAGTACATTTCCACTAAACACATATTTCAACATTTTTTAAAAAGAAGTTTGTTATTTGATCCAGGGAAATTGCGGACTTCTGTTTGGAACCAGTATTAATAAAATGCTAAGCTAAATTCTTCCCTTTGCAGAAAACTAAAATCTTTTGGCATATTTCTCACCAGACTAAGATAAAATATTTTATACAAAAAACTAAAAACTTGGCATCTTTATACAATATTTTGAATTAATCCTTAATGAATGTGGTGGTATTTTCTGATTGGAATGTATCCACTCAACAACTTTTAAAGCTAAGAACAAGCACTCAAGTGTGTACAAATGTGAGATCAGAAATCTGAAACAGAGAAATTAGAAAATAGGTAAATAAACAATAGCAAAAAATTTTATAGATCAGATAATGCGAGAGCAGGATTGTGGGAATATACTCATTATGCTAATGTTGAAGAATGTAGCTAAGCACCTTCAAGCTAACGACAACTACTCTATAGATATTTCACACTAAATGTAGTCTTCATCCATACTGTTGAAGAAAAAGACTCTTTAAACTTCAGTAAAAGAGTCCATATATTAATAGTAACAGGGAAACAATGTCCCATCATTAACTCATGCCTCATTGTAAATTGGTTTTAGCACCATTAATATGTTTCTTTTGAAGAGAGAAAACCCATCAGGCTTCTAATATAGGTATTTTAAGCATTTATACAGTAAAGTAACATGATAAATATTTTTCCTTCTCCCCCCACTCTGTGTCCTCTCCTTTCCTCTTTCACTAGACTGACTGCCTTGAATATCTATGATACTGGTTGAAACTGTTCAAAATAGAGATAAAGAAATCTGATAAAAATTATCCACCCTAAGTTGTTAAGAGAGAACAATGAGAGATATGTTTAGCATAAGAAAATGAAACATTTAAGGTATGGAGTTTAAGGAAATAGTAGGCAACATCTCCTTGTCCAGACATTTCAGAATACCCCCTAAGTCATACCCACATATGTACGGGGTATGATTTTATGCCACCTTTTATACCAATAAACAAGGACTGTCCTCCTCCAAAAATATAAAATGTTGAAAAATGAAATGGGGTAACAATAAGCTGTGTCTATGCAACACATCAAAAAAACAGATACAAAAATTGAGTCAGCATGATTATGACTGTCATATTTCTTGGATTTCCTAGAAAAGTCCCAATAATAAATATTCTGCCCCATTGTTGTTTAAAAGAAAAATAGTTTAAGTGCCCAGGAAATGTCAGTATGTTGGCCAGTTTCCCAGACTACCTCTTATACCTGAACAAAGAGATTTTCTGTCATCCTAGGTATTCCAATAGGGACTCGAGAAAATTTCTCACCATATGTGAGCCACACAATAAAAACTACCGTTAAGAAAATGAGTGAAAAATTCAGCCAACCATATCACATTCCTATCTTTTATTCATGGTATTCATATAGCTTTACCATAAACTAGTAGTCCCAGAATTCCACCTGAAAAACAATTAAAACACTATAACAGATTTAAATTTCAGAACTTTACTAGGTCTGTCTTGAATTATTACTGTGAATTATGGTGACTGCATTCTAAATTACTAAAGTTCAAGACCAAATGAAGTATCATAAGCCAAGGACCCGAATAAGAAAGCACTGTGTGGCCAGAATACAATCAGTAGAACATTGTGACACTCAGAGTGTGCTCAGTTTAACCTCCATTAATGGCCTGATAAAAAGGATAAGTAGGATAAATTGATAAGTCAACTGAAGGACATTACATGAAATTTTAAAAGAAGATGGTACCTCACAATCTCAATTATATGTGGAATCTAAAAAAAGCTAAACTTACCAGAATAGAGAGTAGAATGATGGTTACCAGAGGCTGGGGGATGCTGAAGGGAAGAGAAAGGGGAGTTGTTGGTCAAAGTTTTAGATAGATGGGAGGAATAGGTTTTGAGATCTATTGCATAGCAGGGTGACTATAGTCAATACTGTATTGTATATTTCAAAATAATTTACAGAGTAAATTTCAAATATCTCACTATAAAAAATGAAATGTAAGAAAGTGATGGATATGTTAATTGGATTGAATTAATCATACCATATTGTATACATACATATCAAAACATCACAATACACCCAATACATGTATAAATTATTATTTGACAATCAAAAATAATATTAATTTAAAAAGAAGTTGGTAACTAAAGCAAAAAGGGAGAGAGAGAGAGAACTGAGATACCCAAAGCATAAAAGATTCTTCAAGAGCAGATTAAAACCAACACATCAACCAAAAAAAGATGTACACTAAGGCTATTCCAAAGAGATGGAAAGGTAGGAAATAATGCACTGTGAAATGAGTTTCATGTACTAACAAACCACAACCAACTCCTTTTCCTTGTATTATTAATATATAATTCATTCAATTTTTATTGACTTTTTGAAGAATGCTCAGCATTATGTCAAGTGAAGTTGTATTTCTCACTTCTTTTTAATTGTGCAATTTTAAAGGAGGAAGAGAGGAATGGGGAAAGAAGAGTATCAGAAATGAAATTTTATGAGATTCTCACTTAGTAAAAGCATGTGAAAAGATGAGTATAAGTTGTGTTTCCATGATGCAAAGTAACCATTTAAAAAATAAAAACTCCAATCAGTTGTTTTTTTTTCAGCATATTATGGGGGTACAAATATTATGGTTATGTATATTGCCCACACCCCCCTCCCCCCTCGAGGCAGAGCCTCAAGCATGACCATCCCCCATACGTTGCACATCTTACTCATTATGATTGTGTATACCCATCCTCTCCTCCCCCCTCCCACCCGCCCAACACCCGACAAATGTTATTCCTACATGTCCACTTAGGTGTTGATCCGTTGTTTGATCTGCATAATACCAAATTCGGGTAAAAAGCAGAAATTTCCTCCACTTAGAGGATATGTGTGCACGTCTGTGTAATCAGATTAATCTGGCTCTTCCCAAATCTGCTGAAGTTGAAGGAAAATTCAAACTAAATCCTGATTCAGAAATCCTTCCCAATGTCATACAAGCATATAAGAGTATAACCCAGAAAATATGAAAAAAGACCACCAATCCTGAGTATGTAGACGTTCACCAGGCCCATGACATCCATTCTAAGGCAACTTCCAAAGCTTGGGCACAGGGACACATCTTCATGGCCCCCAAGACTCCAGAACCTAAACATCCACTCACCACTGCCTGAAGGGTTCTACCCCTTCACAGAGCACTGTGTGGGAGGGTGGCCCACGCCTGCTTACTCACACATCGTGCCACCATGACCCTTCTCTCTATTCTAGAGAAGCCCCCTCTAGGGCCAGGAAAATCTGCTATTCCCTTCTTGAACTCAACTCAAAACATCAGCTTCTATTCCTCCCTCCTCTTGGGCATTAGTGGATCTGAAAAACAAAAGTAGAAAACTCAATAAAAGAAAGCCAGTAAGGACATGTAAGATCTTTAGAAATATGATGCCAGATTCTTCTTCCAGGAATGTAGAAAGAAATGCCTTTTTTTCTCCCTCATAAAACTACAGTAGGATAAATAAAAACAGGGGTGGGGGGGCACAGTTCAATAGACCAGTTATATACTTGCGTGAAACATACAGAATTGCTGTTTTATTAGTTTAAGATGTCTGAATATCAGCAATTTCATGTGATTCGACCTAATATTTTCTTCTTAATAACTTTTCCTATTTTATTTGTTTTACTAATTTTCATTAAATTGATTTTTTAATTGATCAGTTACTTGAGGGTCTACCTCTACCCAAACATAAAAATGTATGACTTATCAGCCTTTCCCCAGAAGTCATTATTATCTAAGACAACTCTGATTAACATTGCAATATCACACTGCCTAGTGTATTGATCTTACCAAATGGAGTAGATGCCCACACTTAGCTTGTCACCTTACCCACATAGACCCAACAGGTGGGGAAAAGGATGAAAGAAAAATGGAATCCAGACACCTGGATAAACTGCATTTTTAATCTTTCTCCAAAATAATTTGAACTTCAGAAGGTAATTTTTTCATATTTTCTAAATGAAAAGGACTTGGAACATTTCCATTTTCCTTGATAGCAACATGTTAATTAATGCAATGACAACAAGAAAAAGGCTGAAAGAAAGAAATAAAAAGAAAAGTTAATTTTTCTATTTCTTGCTGATACAAGATGCTTTGGTTTTTCTCAAAAACTAAATTATTTTCTATAATCTTTTAAATATTTTATTGACTTCAAAAAGAAAACCTCAATTCAGTTCCCATCATCTCAAATGCCCGATAATTTCTCAAGTTAACAGTTTTAAGGTTATCTAGAACAGAGAGCAAGAATTTACTATCAGTCCAGTAAAAGTTGTGTCTGACTTCTACCTGAGGGGGAAATCAGAGGAAGGAGACACATAATCTCTCCGACTGGGTAGCTCTTTGCTGTTGCTACAAATGGGGCTAACTGGTACTCATAGGATCAGACTGATACTCATTCCAGAACCCTTTCTCCAGAATGCTACAAACTGGACTCTGATGGATATATTAGCATTCTTTTACCAAAGGCTCAAGGGGTGTTGTTCCAAAACAGTACCAGATCTAAAACTCTGAGGTCCCCAAAGTCTACACTTATCAACATTTGGTAGCACCTCAAAGGGCAAGATCTCCCTAACTAGGCCTTTGAAGGGTGTTCCCCAAGAACACTCTCTCTCTATCTGCCTTACTCTCACTTTTCTCCCAATCATCTTTCTGTTGCATTTAGTCATCTTCTCTTTAGAACCTCTCTGTATAGGATATGCCTCTCTTCCCCTCAAGAGACCTGAGTCCCATGCTTGTTCTCATCTGTTTTGCAAACTCAGCCACCTCAGACTTCATCGGGAATTCAGAGAGGTCCGTCTCTGCTTAAGCTTCTTCTGAGTCACTGGTCCATGGAAGGGTCCCGTATTTACAGGTCAACTAGGATATTTTCATAAGCAATGTTGCAACTCACTTTCCTCCTGAATACTTGATGGTTTACACCTCTTATCACAAAGAGTTCACTTTCTTTTAGATGCAACATCATGGTCTGGTCTCCTGAGCAAGGAGACCTCCTTGCCTAATCTTCATGAAGAATGTGTATATCAGCTATAAGCATGACATTTATTCCATGTGAAGTAATATACCTCTAATCTTATAATATTTAAAGCTCATGGCTTTTTTGGCTTGGTTTTTGTTACAAAGGGTCCTCACATTAATTGAAAATGCTCCTGCCTAAGCTGTTCCAGATGAATCTTGCAAGGCTCAAAGAGTATCCCTCTGACACTCTAGTTTCTCTCATGACAGCAGATGTGACATTTACCTGATGCAGATCCAGCTGACCTCTAGAAATCAAGCCTTAATAAATTTCTATTTAGTAATAACCCTAAACAAAAAAGCAGGAGCTGCTTTCTATGATCTAGGCATATCTTCGATCCATACCCACACTTCCTGTTATCATAACTATGATACCTGATACCATTCTTATTCATAGTCAGTTTAAGCATCTGAAGAAAAGTGTGTTTATCAATCTGGAAGATTATTAATCTAAATAAGAGGTCAATAAAGTTTTTCTAAAATGGTTCAGATAGTAATGCAGCCTTGGTCACAACCACTCAACCCTGCCACGGTAGCTTGAAAGCAGCCATAAACAGTATGTAAATGAATAGATGTGGCTGTGTTCCAATGACATTTTATTTACAAAAAGAGACAGTGGGCCAAATTTGCCCTGCAGACAGTATGTTGCCAATCCTTGTTCTAGATTATTATTCTAGATTCGAGATTTTAAAAGAGACTTTAGTTTTACATTGATTCAGAGGCTATTATCAAAAGTATCTGAGGGTACCCTCCACGATAGATCTACTTGCAGAATATGAATTTAAATTTAAAAAAACCAGAATTATAAAACTTCAAGAAAAGTTTGAAAACCTATAGTTTATGTACCTTATTTCATAGATGAGAAAAATGTACAACAGAATTTATTAAGAACCAGATACACTGATTCCCAATCCAAAATTATTACAATCCAATAACTTTATCACGAAACTGAGGAAGTAAACACATGTGCACATTAGTAACTCTGGTGATATAACTTAGTAATATCATAAAGGGCATGTGGTCTACAAACACAAAGTTAGATGGAATTTCCAGCTACTTTTCTAGTTCCTTACTGCTATCTAAAGCAGCATGCAACTATTAGGAAAGGACTAACCCAAAAGAAAATGCCGCTCCCCACCCTAAAGACACACATGCTCACACACATGCGCACACACATGCACACATACACACACCCCATACACACAGTTATTGTGAGTTTCCAAAATTCAGCCCAGGCCAACATAGGTATAAAAATTCAACTTAAATATATCTTGACACTGGCCAGAAAGACTTATTCCCACAGTTTAAAAAAAAAGAAAAGGTACACCAAAATGCCAGAAATAATAATACTTAGAATTAGGTCAATGAAAACTGAAAATGCAACATAAAAATGTTAATAGTGGTGTGATTTTTAACAATATGTACTTTATCTTTCAATTTTTTTCTATATTTTCTAGTGTTTTTCTAATTTGTATGTACTAGTTTTACAATATTAAAATAATTATCTCAAAAAATTACCCAAGACAGAACGTATTATATAACAAAAAAACTTTTAAAATAAATCCCTTAATATCACATTCATCTCTGTAATGCTACTTCCTAGCAAGAGACACAGAGTAGGCATTCAATAAATGCATATATCTCAAGGCAGGGAACTTGAGAATGTTTGCAATTAAACAGGTAAAGGTGAAGGTATTTAAACACTAAAAAATTCTAACAAAGTCATTCTCACCTTTACTTGTAATATTCATTATTAGCATGCAAAGCTATTTGGCTTTATTAAATTCCAAAGTTATGTTTCACAGCTGTGTTTTCGTAGCTGTGAAATTTAGTTCTCCGATTATATCTTAGCTGTTTACGTTTTAGCTGTGAAATAGGATTTTGTTTTTAGCTAGCTAGCAAGAGAACTTTTGTTGCATCCATTTCAAAAATTGTCGAATCAGAAATAGCAACTTTAAATATATCAAAAAGTGTACTTTGATATTTCTCAAGTGATAATATCTACCATGTAATAATTAGTTAGGTTAAACATTTAAACTACTTTATCATTCGTCCACAGAAATTTCTGTTATGTTCTGAATAAAGAAAATATCCAAAATAAGGAAAATGGCACAGGGTCATTGTTGCCACTTCATCAATAAAGTACACAAAAAAATTCTCTGTTCTGAAGCAAAGTTCATATGTACATGAGCACAAACAAATATTGTGCTAAGGAACAAACCTACCCAAGTGTAGCATAATGTGGGTGCCAATATCCATGTGCAAACCAGGACTTAACTTGCTGAATAGAGCTATTTAGAGAGTCTAGGGCCTCGACAAAGAGAGGTCCCAGCCTCATCACCTGGGACTGGTTAGAAATGTAGCTTCTCAGGACCCATGCTGGTGTTCTTAAAATGGAATCTGATTTTAACAACAACCTCAGGGGATTCATGTTCACAATGAACTTGAGAAGCGAGTCGACAGCTAGATATTTTCAACAAGAATTTTGGACATAATATGCAAACTGTGCCTTCATAGATGGTAATGAGACTGGTTGAGAATATTTGTATTCAAATGTGTCATTCTTAGTGTAGTCACGTTTGAGAGCTATATAGTTATCACCCTGATACTCCATCATTGGCACTATATTTAGAAATCCCCTTTTGGGCTCAGAAAGACTCATGAAATCAGTGTCATTACTTTATAGTTTCACCTCTTTTTGCACCAAAAACAGCTTTTCATGCTGATTTTATTCACAAGACTAAGCCAAATAACATTGGGCTCTTTCCAAAATCAAATCCATTTTCAAGTATAAATATTTGCTCTCTTTGAGAGTAATAAAAAAATTGGGCTGTAGGCTCTGAAAACCTGAGGAAAAATTTTAAAAACCTTTGAACAATGGCAGCATAATTGTAATATACCAAGTGACTCAGTTAAAAAGAGAAATTTTCTCTTGTGTCTACGATAAAGTTCTGGCACTTTGGTTTTTTACACAGTATCCCACTGAAAACTTAACTAATTAACAGATTGACCTACTGAAGTCTTAAGTGGTGCTTTGTTATTGCCACTTTAGCAAGAAAATGCCATGAAGTTTCCGATTCTGTCATTTAGAGAAGGAATCTTCATGAAAGAAGGGAAATGCTTCTCCCACCAGATCATGGAAGTAAATATATGTTACATTTTTGTGGTCTGGATCCTTCAATAACAAATAAAGTTTACTGTTAGAGGAAACAGGCAAATGGATCCTTTGGGGCCAGGGAAAGGGAAGACTACTGACTCCCATGGGTGAATCCTCAGAGATCAAATGTGGGATAGTGGATTCTGAGATGAGAATACCCTCTAGCATGGCATATCTTCTGTGGGTCTTTGGATAGTATGTGAAATAAAAGGATGGACACCAAGATCTGAATCATGGGAAATCACCCTCATTCAAAGAATCATCTGGCTTAGAGCTCTGTGTAGGCAACGTGGTGACAGGAAGCAATGCCACGAGGCCCCAGAGGACATAAGCTCCCACAGTTCTTCTAGGTGGTCAGGAGACTTCCTTTAGGGGACTCTGTAAACCTGCAGAAGTCTTGGATAATCCAGAAGAGAAGAGGGAGTTACTCTAAGAGTGTGATATTAAAGTCTATCAAAAAGATAAGATTCAAGTCAGTTCTGATTTAACTCAGAAATATAAACAAAAATGGCAATGCCTGCAACCCAAGTATTGTAGACTAGACCATACCTATGACATTGTTTTCTGGTCATACGTACAAAAGTGTTAAACATTCTCACAGGCAACAGTTGTCATGATGGCCGTTGTACAAATAGCCGCTTTAGAAGTCAATAATGTAGGAGAATAAAGTAGTATGATAATGATCTGTGGCATGAAATACAAGGAGCCAGGTGAAGGAAATGTAGCCCAGGGATCAGGCAATGTGTGATTATCCATTCAGTCTTTTAACTGTGTTTACATAGCTCTTTCTGTATTATAAACACTGTGCTAGGCATAAAGAATACAAAAGCAAATAATTATTGTTTCAGAGTTTGTATTATTGAAGAGAAAGAGATAAATAAACATGCAACCTTATATGTGGTATCAATGAAAGAAGTAAAAACAAAGTGGTTAAGTATTTGGGTTTGGGAGTCAGACAGATATGTCTGAAAATTTACCACCCAAGTGATTTTTGGGCAAGTTACATAAAGCTCTGCATCTCATTTTCTTCATTGATAGTTACAGAATTACTATTATTGTTTGATTTTCATTACATAATTCTTGTTTTATATGCCCTACTCTACTGACTTTTCCTCCTCCAGTCCAGTCTCTGCATAATGCTACAATTATTTTTCTAAAATACATTTTCTTTTGAAACAGGGTCTTCCTCTGTAGCCCAGTCTAAAGTGCATCATAACTCACTGCAACCACAAACTCCTGGGTTCCGGCAACCCTCCTGCCTCAGCTTCTCAAGTAGCTGGGACTACAGGTGAGTGCCACCATGCAGGGCTAATGTTTTTTATCTTTTATTAGTTGGAGAGACAGGGTCCTGCTCTTGCTCAGGCTGGTCTTGAACTCCTGACCTCAGGCAATCCTCCTGCTTTGGCCTCCCAAAGTGGTAGGATTACACGTGTGAGCCACCATGTCCAGCCTAAAATACATTTTCTGATCCTGCTCCTCCTTGGTTTATACATTTGATGGTTTCTATTATTGTTGCTGTTGTTATTAAACTGAAGTACAGTTGATTCTTGAAAAACTAAGGGGTTAGGTACACCACCTCCCTCTGCATGCCGTGAAAAATCCTGGTATAACTTATTTTTTGACTCCCCTAAACCTTAATGACTAATAGCCTACGGGAAGCCTTACCACTAACATAATCATAACAGTTGATAAATACATATTTTGTATGTTATGTGTATTATATACTGTATTCTTACAATAAAGTAAGCTAGATAAAAGAAAATGTTAAGAAAATCATAAGGAAAATATATTTACTATCCATTAAGTAGAAGCAGATCATCATAAAGTCTTCAATCTCATCCTTTTCACATTGAGTAGACTGAAGAAGAGGAAGAGGAAGAGTTGGTCTTGCTGTCTCAGGGGTGGCAGAAAATTTGCATATAAGTGAACATGCTCAGTTCAAATCTCTGTTGTTCAAGGGTCAACTGTATATATTAATGTATATACTAATGGGGTGATATATTAATTCTCTCTGTAGGATCATAAAAGGCTCCAAAAAGAAATACAAATTTCCTGGGATAAGTTGCTAAACCTTGGCTAGGCAGAGAGGTGCTATGGTTAGGCACTTGGGTACAGATTAGACTGAGTGGACTCTCATCCGACTCTACTGTTTACTCACTGTGTAGCTTTTGACAAGTTACCTTACTTTTCTGTACTTTTGTGGTCTAATCTCTTTATTATCATCTTCATGATGATAATAATGCTATCTACTTCTGACAGCTGCTGTGTGGACCAAATGAATTAAAACACATAAAGTGCTTAGTACTCTGTTTGGCACAAAGTAAGCACTCCATAAAATGTTAGCTATTTTAAATATTTCTCAACCTCAGTATCCTTCACTATAAAATGAGGATAATAATTGTCATCAACAATCTATCTTATAAAATTATTGTGAGATAATTTACATGAACTGAAACAATTTATATGAAAGTGCTTTTTCAATTGTTGAATATATAATATATAAATGTATAATGTTATTTATAATATAAAAAGGAACACTAATACCAGTAGTAACAGATAATTCCTTCTCAGGTCTCCTTTGACATTTTATAGATGGAATCTCCATTTGGAATCCTTCCTAAATTTCCAAAACTAAAATGCAACTTTTAGTTCTATCTTGCTGGAATTCTAATCAATGAGAATTTGGGACAATGAGGGACATAATAAAAAGTATAATAGGTTGTTTTTTTAAATAATTATTTGAATGGGTTGTCTTAACAGATGAACCTGTAGGCATTGATGACCACATTTTTACCATGATATTAGAGTAAATACAGAATATTCAATCTTTTTTAAATGTTATTCACTTGGGATGTCTGTTGACATTTTGCAAAGCAAACCATAAATGTACTTAAACCAATGAGTAAAACATTAAAATTAAAAATCAGCCTATCTTTTCTCCAAGTACCTTTTTCAAATGGCACAGAGAACTTTACACAAGCTCCTGGCACCTCTATATTTAATTCCTAGGGGCAATGGTATTCATCAGTGCATTAAGCAGCCTGGTCAGGTACTGCTGAGTCAACCTCGTTCTGGGACTTTCCTTGCTTGTGAATGCAGCACACAGGCCTTGAGATGTCATTATTCCAACATTATGATAAGGCACTCACTTATGCTGCTTTACAGGAGAAAGAACCAAAGTTTAAAAAGCCAGAGCCACCAATTTATATTATGCTACTGTAACACTCTTGAACAGAATTTAATTTTAAAAGACAGTGCCTGGATAAGAAAAAGCTTTACTGGCTTAATCCATAATCATGGAATTGATGGTCATTTGAAAGGTGTCTCTTTTTTTCTTTTTTACCATCAGTAGTTACATTTTCATTAGAAATCATGGTCTTGGTACTAAGGCAGCACCAATTTATTTGCAGCACAAAGCACGAAGGTGATCTTCTCCTAATGAGAGAACTACTGTTAAGTCACTGGGCTGGTAAGCCTCACAAGCCAAGACTTCTTAGCTTGGACATGTTTACTAAATAAAATTGCAGCAGTAAAGACAAAAGTTGTAAGTGCATGTTTCTAAATTATCTTATTTGAATAAGGGGCTCTAAATGAACTTATGTAGGGGAAACAACCACTTTCTCAAAATTCTTCAAAGTGCACCAAGAAACATGAAGCATGGATGTGTTATAATTAACTTAACCAAGAAAACGGTAGATGCCTCTATTGATGCATTTTGGCATGATTAATGAAATGAGTCTATAGCAAAGCCTAGGGTTAATAAAGTGCTTCTTGCTCGGGGAATCTTAAAATCATAAATAGCAACATGTTTATTCCTCTGCCCTTTATCAATGATAAAATTGTAGTCCAAATAAGGTAGAATTTTTTCTAAGGTGGCCCACAGCTTAACAAAGTTAAAATGTGGCATTTACATCCCTTGATTTATAACCTTTATAACCTTTACTTAAGAATTTGTCCAAAGTAATCTTATTTTACCAACTATTCCTTTAGTTGAACAGTTAGTTGAAACATTTTTTTTATAGAGTCATTTGCCAGAGGGTGATGATGATTATTTGAACTAAAATTAGGATGATCTGCAAAGTCTCATGTACAGCAATTGAATACAATTTTAAGTTCAAAAAACAGACTATTCTAGCAACATAACTAGGTTAGACAACAGCACCCCTTTGATTCTAATACTGTTATCACTCTTTACACCTGGGATTGTCCTCTTCTTGACCCTTAACCAACCACACCCAGAAGGTAATCAGTCCATGAACGTCTGTCTACATCTCTTCTTATCATCTTGCATGTTATTACTCAGACAGCTGCCTTTGAAAGAGAGCTCTCAAATAGCCATGAGAGGACTAGGGACTTCTAAAATAAATAAGTAAGGCTCTAAGCGGTGGGTAATTCACAAACAGTTTATATGTGACTGTGGAACTCTGAGGAGTAAGTTAAGAAATGATTATATAGCCATAGGCTTACTTTGTGACTGAACTCAGCACCCGATCTGTACAGCCCAGCTGTCAGCTTCTCATATCAGGGTCCTGATGAGAAACAAACAAGAGGAAACCAAACCCTTGAGGGTTGACAGTAGAGATGATGATCTAAAATTACCAAGAATCTCTGCAAGTGTTTAGAACCTCTTCACTGGTGATGTGAAGTTATCCTGTATCAAATGTGTGACAATTCTGCCTGCCCTTAAAGTTCAACTTGGACTTCAGAGAACAAAGGGCAATTTTTTTTTTCAATGATGATTAGGAAATAATTAGAAACAATGTATAATTCCACACTAGGAAGTATACAGATGCTAAAAGAGTTAGAAATTTAGATCCTCAGCCACACACATGTAAATTCACATCAAGCAGCATCTCTAGCTAGTCTCTTCTATCGAATCCTCTATAATTAAATTAGCTGAAGGGCAACTTCCAAAACACTGTGAATATGTGTGTTTTTCTATACATGTGGCTGGATAGATTTTACCTAGCTTGACACTACACAGTATTTAACATCAGATTATAGATTTAGCCTCGTGGGGGAAATAACTGAACACATTTATCATATAAAATACAATAATCATTCACAGAAGATCCACATTATACATGACAACACCCTGGACAACAATGAATCCAGTCCCTGGAATCAAGAGACTTTACATCAGAAACAATTCAAGTGGCCTTCAACTGATAACAAGATAAACAATCTGTGGTATATCCATGCAATGAAATACTATGCAGCAATCAAAAGGAACAAACTGTTGATATACCCAACAACACAGATGAGGGTTAAATTCATTATGCTGAGCAAAAGAAGCCAGACCAAAAAATGCTACATACTATTGGATTCCGTTTATATGACATTCTGAAAAACATGACACTTTCGTGACTGTGAACATATCAGTGGTTTCCAGGATTTAAAGATATGAGAGGGGTTGACTACAAAGAGCAGCAAAAAGGAACTTGGGGGGATGATGAAACTGTTATTTCCTATTTGTTGTGGTGGTTACATGACTCTATGCATTCGTAAAACTCAAAGAATTGCATATCCCCAAATAAGTATTACTGTGTGTAAATTAAAACTTAAATTAAAATTATAAAATCTTCACACAGTCTATATTTCTCTTTGTTATATACTCAAGAAGAGAGAATTGTCTTTTGAATATTCCTATTAAACTCCTGCTTGTCACTTTCAAGAAATTAGCTCCAATGCCAGCTCTTCTGTAAAGCCTTTCTATTCCTCTCTCTGTTCCCACATTTTTCTAATCTTTTCTTTTTTCTTAAGGAAATAAAAATTACTCATATAGCTAATACCCATATGGCTAAAGAATCCCTTTCTCCCAGGAGTAACCTCCATACTGGAGTTGGCATACATCCTTCCCCAACATGTTTGCTTGTTTTTAGAGAAGGAGTCTCGCTATGTTGCCCAGGCTGGAGTACAGTGGCTATTCACAGATGCAATCATAGCACATGACAGCCCAGAGCTCCTGGGTTCAATTGATCCCCCTGCCCAGATCCTCCTGCTTTGGCCTTCTAAGTAGCTGGGATTACAGGCCCATGCTACCTCATTGGCTCCCAACATGTTTTCATACTTTTACTAAGCTATGTACCCACAAAGTTTTGTAAATTTTTTTGGTTTTTAAATTTTATGTTAATAGATATTACTATCACATGTATTCTTTTGCAATTTGCTTTCTTTACCCAACATTGCTTTCAAAACAGTCCATTTTTAATTGCTGCAAAATATTTCACTGTAAGAATATGCCAATACATTAATTCATTGCACTCCTGACAGATATTTAAGCTGTTTCCATGCTCCATGTTACACTGTGCCACATTTATTTGTTATGTCTCTTCTTCCTGCAATGTGATGAGCAACTCCAGGGCAAAAACCAGCCAGAATTCCTTTTCCTTTCCTTAACTTCCAGTACCCCTGCAAATCACTGTACATATGATGTGCTTTGCAGGGAAGATGATACTGTGTACCTTGCACACAATAAGCACTCCATGAAAATGTCTTGAGTGAAGAAATGTTGACAAAATATTATTTAAATCTTGTGCTCTCTACTTCTCCATGGCGTAAGATTTGAGGGGGAACTGATTTAATTCTCAAGTCCCTTAGTATTCCGGTGTTGAAGTAGAGATCTACGAAACACGGTCATTTCACAATTCTGCTGCTTTCTCATTAGAGGATCTCAAAGCACTACACAACCACGATTTTCTCCAGTGATTTTTTTCCCTTTAAAGTGCCTCAAGGTCAGTTCAGAGTAGTAAGCAAAGCTTGAATACCCTTTACTGGTAGCTGTAAAGGGCCAGGAAGCCATGGTCTGGATATTAATAACAGTAGCAAACTATTCTCGAGTCCTTCTTGGTTTTGGGGGGGTTTTTTTTCCTCCA
>VBSM01002608.1:30675202-30686168 GCA_008086735.1 Cheirogaleus medius
AGGAAATGAGGAGGGGGCGGGGCGGCAAGTGCAGCCGCAGAAGCCGCGGCGGGTTTGGAGAACGGAAAAGGTGATTTGCATGGCGCCTGGTCATTGGCTGATGACCGGGGGCTGGGTCTGAGAGGAGGCCCCTGAATGGTTTAACGGAGGAAATTACAGGATTCATTCGGCTGAAGAAAGCCAGGGCGGGCTGGGTCGGCGCAATATGAAGCCTGGCCGCAAGGGGGCGCGATGTCCTATCTTTGTTCTGGTTTAAAGCTCCTTTCCCATCCTCCCCCCGCCGCGTCCCTGCCCCCACCCCCCTCGCACAGACACACAAGCAGAAAGTGCAGAGAAACCCTGTGATCCAGTCAACTGGCTCTGCCCCGTCTATTAAGAAAGATGAACACTCCTTTCTCTTCCATCTCCTTCATGGGAGACCACTTTTCATTTCAGATTATCACATCAATAAATATTCTTCGAGGAATAAAAAAGGCACTTTGCCAAAAGATAAGAGAACGTATGTGAAATGTGTGCATTGTAGAGAAAGACAATACATGAAGGCGACAGAACAGGCACACATATGTAAATATGCACATAATCACCACCAGAACACAAAACACGGGGGGCAGAGACAAACGGGACACCCGGCGGGGACACATATCTCTCACAAGGTCCTCACAGACTGTACACGCTCTCCCACACACCGGGGCGCGCACCCACTGAACAGCACACACACACACACACTCGCACACAAACACACATACACCGAGGACCTCAGGAAAGGCATCCAAATGAATTCACACGCAGTGGCAAGACCGCCGAGAAAACACCAGAGAAGAATTAAAATGATTCATCCCCCTCCCCCTCCAAAACAATAATTCTATTTGCATAATACTAATAATATACGCAGGACTCCGACACGGGCAAAAAAATAAAATGGCTCCATTGGAGGCACACACCAGAGAATGCGTGTAAACACACACACACAAACACGCACACACGCACGCACGCGCGCCTGCGGGCGAGACACACCCACAGCCTGTGTCCTTCGCCCACGGGCACAGATAGAGACCGGTGCCATCAGCAGCGCCCAGTACAGTTGTCCAGAAAACACTAATGCGAGAAAAACGAAAGAAACCCACCCACCCTACTGAGCCACGGAAGCACCGTTGGAGAATCCAGGTTTCCTAAACACACCACACACACTCACGCACACACACAGCCTTGGGAGACAAGAGAGTTGGGTTCAAAGAAATAATAGATGCACAATAGATAACCGAGTGCTGGAGTATGTCATCAGCTTAAACAATACTTTGAAATTACTTCAGCCTGAAGATAGCTTTCCAAGATACTCCCTGAAAAATCATACCAAAAAAAACACCCCTTTTCATTTATTCTGTTTTTCTTTTACTTTCTTTTTTTTCTTTTCTTTTCTTTCTCTCTCTTTTTTTTTCTTCTCATTTTAAAGACAGGATAAAAGGAAAATTCCCCATCTTCCAAAGGAGGATAGCCCTGTTTTTGTTTTGTGAGCCCGTGAGCTTTCCAGCTGATTTCCCAGGGAAGAAGGTGCCAGGGAGCGGTCCTCTCCGCAGCCTCCCAGCCAGACAGCACTACAAAAGGCATTATTACACATCCCAAATAACAAGGGCTGTCTATATATTTACAAATCTGTTCAAATATTTAACCTCTTAACTTGCTAAATATCCCCCTCTTCGCTCTTTCTTTCTCTCTTGCACTCTCCGCTCTCCCCCCTTTCTGCCTTCTCTCTCTCCTCCTTTTCCTTTCTCTTTCTAAAAGGGGTAGGGACAAGAATCGCCTTTCTGGAGTCCAAAATGTAGCCAGGGGCTCTGAGCTTTACCTGACCCTATCTGAATGACAATTTCGTTTCCAGGCAATTGCTTCTTTGCTACCCAAAAGATCGGATTTGAATCACTAGGGTTACCTTTTTTTAAGTAGAAGCTTTGATATTGTCCCCCAGTTTTTAAACTTTCGCCGAAAAACATCCCTTAAATCGGAGGGCTTTTCTTGACTCTTTAGAAGTTGCCAGTCCCCCAATCCTTGAAGTTTTTACCCGCGTTGAGCCTCCCGTCCATCAAGGAACTAGTAGTGGGGCAACTGTATAGTGGGGACCTTCTAAAGACAGCCAGAAAGTTTCAGCAGTGTTTGGGGACCCAGTCAAGGCCAGGGGTGATGCACAAGCCTATTGCTGGGACCTATTTGGAATGCCATCCCTGAGAATTTCTTTCTGCCCAGATCTTTCTCTATGGGGCTAATAAAGTCATTCTAAGAGCCAATGTAAAATGTGAAGCTATATGGCAGTGGGCCTTTAATGCATTAGAAGGGTTAGCTTTCTCAAACATTGAGGTGTTCTTACTTTGATGCTTAAAAGGGAAAAAAAAAGTTGTCTGAACGTGGCGGAAAGGTGCAGGCGCCGGCTACCGACACCTGCGCTGTAAAAGCCCTACTCCGCAGGCAGGTGCCCTGGGTGGGCTTCCATTCAAGGGACTAACAAACACCCTTACCCCAGGGTGTTTCCGCTTCGCCCAAGACTCTGCTGTGGTGAAATTTAAAGTGGCTTGAAGGGGCTTCCCTGTGCCATTCTGGGGTTTTCTTTTCGGAAAAAAAAAAGGGGGGGCAAGAAAATCCGGTGCCTTTAAAGTTGACGCAAAAAGGGAGACTTCCTCTTGGCATATTTCCTGTGGCCTAAAGGAATAACTTTATTTATGTATCTATTTGTTTGTTTGTTTCGAGGTAGTGAAAAAAATGAAACTGCGGTTTGGCGAGACAATGAAATAACGTGTCTCCATGTCAGATTTGTTCAGTTGTCCATAATATTTCAGCTTCCACTAGCTTCAGTTGTCTATTGGCCTCTAAGGTGCCCCGCCCTGGGATCCCCCGGAAAGCACCTTAGAAAAACCAGCCCTGACCTTGGAAGCTTACCCTAAACAAACTCAAGTTGGGGTTACACCTCTCAGTGGTCAAATAACCCCGTGCCCTCAGGTACCCGCCAGTCGCTGACTCTCCCGAGTTGTTAAAACGCACCAGTCTGCTTGGTAATGACCTTTGCTTGCGGTTGTCGGGGCTGGCATACGGCGACAGTTGCCCAAACCTTGGACAAGTGGAAAGGGATTTTAGATAACGTATATGTTTTACAGAGGTTTACTGAAAACTTTTACAGATGCCAAATAAGAGAGGGAAGGAAGGCTAAGTGAGTTTTTTTTAAAAAAAAAAGTATGTTTACTCTTTGTGCCATGATAGATCCGGGAGGAAAACGTTGGCACTAGATTATTATGCAGTGCATTCTGTAAAATGCCATCTATTTGCATGCCAGTATGATGGTCAGGATATATTCCCCTTATTGCACAAACCCCTTATGAAAACTGCAGGCAGTTTAAGAGTTTTCTAGTTTTTCCTGATCAGAGAAGATATTCATCCAGAGACATTATCTAAATCTGCGGAAGAATGAAGGCTGCTTGTCATGCGTCCTTCGTCTCCAGTAATGTGTGCCACCCAATTAGAAGCAATTTAAGCAATCAAGGCCGTTATGAGAGAAGGGGGTGTTAAAAATAGGTTTTCTATAGCCTCGGAACTCTAATTCGGAAGAAAATCTAAAATTACATATGTATCATTTCTTTATATCAAATAAATATATAATCTGAGTGTCTTCTGTTCGCTCTTCTTTTTTCCTCCATGGTCCCTCCCCCATTGCCTGCCTTCCTTTTGGGAATTCATAACAGACGTGATGTGTAAAGCACAGATGAAAAGGGACTAGGGCCCCTAAAAAAGTCCAAGACCAAACCAGAAGATCTGGGTGGGGCTTAGCCCAACCTTTCCTGGGCTTGTCGCTGTTGCAGCGTCCCTGATAGTAATAGTTATCCGACTTTCATCCGCGGTGAGTGGAAAAGTACCAGGAGTAGTGCCCAGAGATGAAAGGACTCCTGGAATCGAGTCGTATGACGCCCGGGGGTCAGGGGCGGCGGACCGGGAAGGTGGGTCTGGTCACCGGAGGCACGCGCATTCATCGTGGGGTTTAGGGGTGCAGAAAAAGAGCGAAGAAGGTGTTTTGGGGAAGGAGGGGCTAAATATAACATGTTTCCAAACAAAACAGACAAAGTAAAAATCAAAAAGTGCAAAACAGAACAAACATAGACCCGCCAAGCAATGTTCTCTAGCAGAAGCGAGAATGCAGAACTCAGAGGTGTCGCATTTCACCCACTTCCCGCGTTCCCACTGGGCGAGCGTGGGGTGCATAGAAGCCGGGACCTGGGGCCCGCCAGTGGCCCGCTCCAGCGCTTCTTCTTTGCACCAAATTCAGCCCTCCGGGCATTGCTGTTTGACAGGCGACGTTGTCTCCCCGAGCCCTCCGAAGAGAGTAGAAGAGAACGCATTGGGAAACCGACAAGAGTAAAGTTAGCAAAACTTCCAGGAAGTGCAGGGCAGGGCCAGCGTCTGCGCTTCATGTAGGCGCCGGACCTGGAGCCGGAACCCGGTCCTGATCCTTGGATCCCTTTGGCCACACGGGTCCAGGTTCTCTGGAAGTGAGTTGTACTCAAAGCCAAACGTCTATACCCTGAACCCTGAAAGCCCTGGCGGGGAGTGAGGGGCGGGAAGGAATCGTCCACTGAGCCGAGCTCTGGGCCCTGAGTGACAGAGTGCACCGAGGCAGGCAGGAAGTCGCCCCTGCGTTCACGAGGGGACCCCAGACGCTTCTAGGAGGCTGAAAACCTCCAGAGGGAGACTTAGTCACCTGACAGTAAACTCCTGCCTGAACCCAGGGCTCTGGACGGAGTTAAAGGCCAAAACATTTCCTCCCCAAAGCTTCTAATGGTCGAGGATGAGTGCAGAAGTAGGGATGATTCTAGTCTAAGATGTGCCACTGTTGTTTCAAAACAATAGCGGTCCTAGAAGAGGCAGAGATGCTTTGACAGGACAAGCTGAGGATCCGTATCCGGGTTTCTCAGAGTGTGAGCCCAGACGGACCAACTGCCACGGAAGCACAGGCAGATGCCAGGGCCCCGCTCCATCCCCAGGTGATTCTTCACAGAAGTTTCTCATACACAACTATTATATTATTGCAATATTAAAATCCTCTGTAATAGCACCTAATTTGTTTCCTATTTGTTCTGCTTGCTTGTATCTGATTCATGAACTGAAACCATTTGATTGTTAACAAATTTATTGATTTAACAATTCGAAAAGTATTATTTCTATTTTCAAATAATCTTCCCTGGAAAGTAATGTTGAAATTTCTTCTTGAATTTAAAACTTCATGAAAATTAACTTTAGAAAAGTAAATACACTGTATTTTTACACAATTAAGTTAGTAATAGGTGACATTTTAAAAACATAGAGATGCAAAGAATTCGCTAATGAGGTTTTCTGATTTAATAAATATATAGAAAAGTATTTTTGAAATTAATTTCTCCTTTTACTTCATAATGTCCCAATATGTTGGGGTAGAAATCAGAATAAATATTATTGACAAGCAATGTACCCTTTTAAAGGTTAAATTTGTCCTTTAAATCCACTATTCTCAAGCAGCAGTTCTAAAGTTCAGTGCATGTATTAATACATATCTACATACAACATAATATAGCCTTTGTCATTAACTAGCCAGAAAAACTCAAGTCTTTTATCTTTAATAGGTCTCAGCTTTGATTCTGAAGTTACATAAAAATAAGGCAATAATAATATCAAAACTAAAATTCCCCTAGAATATTTTATATAATTAGCACCAATAATACTCTATGTTTTAGCTGTCTACAAGGACTTTCTAACCTTATCCAACATTCCTAACAGTCTCAGAGTCTATGAGTCTACAGTAAGGATTAAAAAGAATTGCGTATCTTTATGCATATATCTTTATGTAAAGGAGATTGTATCTTTCTTTTTCCTTTTTGTATTTGTTAATTGTTTATTTATCAAGAGAAACTATTCCTCAGCCCACATATTCATAGCTCAGGAGCACAGATCAGTGACAAACTTCTGTGTAAATCAACCCAAAGAAATTCTTTATATTTCAAAATCACTTTGTATTCTGAAATATACCAGCCTTGCTCATCTCCTCAAAATGTTTCATAGAATCATAGTTTCTGTAGAAATCTGCATATGTCTTCTTTCTTGGTTCAGCCATAGCAAACTTATAGAAAGCTGCAACCCCCAGGGATACAACGAATATTCCAACAATATGAAATCACAGATGCCTGGCCAGGAGGCCATGCATCTGAGGCATTGTCAAAGCTCGGGAAGCCATGGTAGTTGCTGTCCTTGATGGGTATGCCAACCTCAACACATCCTTCCATGCTGATGGAGAAATGAACTACTGGGAGATCATATATTTCACTAGATTATCAATGAGATCCATGATCCAAAAAAGTTTAAGAACCATTGGTCTATACCTGAAACATTCATAAGTGAGAACACAACAACCACCACAGCAATCATTGCATTTACATTTGGATATAAGTAATAATTTTTATAGACACCCTGGAATGTACCATATTAGAAAGATCATTAAGCTGAAAATGAAGAGAGTCTATTTCTGGGTCTTCTAAATATCTAGTGACTTTGAAAAAGAAACCCTATCCCTCTTGGCCCTAATTTACCCATACAATAAAGAAATTGAATCAAATGAGCTCCAGAAATCCAACTAGTCTTAAGAGTCCATAAAGTTTTGGACACTATGCAGAGTCACTGGGTCTATGGTTACTCAGAGTTTTTCAAAGAAACATCATATACCCATAATTTAAGCAGAAGTCTGTGGCACAAGCTTTACTTCTTTGTGATCTTTTTGCACCTTACTATAGCTCTTCTTTTGTATGAAGGAAATGGTTGGTGTTTAAAGTGACTTAAGGGAATCAAATATGTGAACTTTTCTAGTGGTGCTGCTCATAAGTGAAGGAAGTAAAGTCCTCATGGTGTTATCTATGAGAATTTAATGCCCCTAAAACAAGCCTAAACTTTTCCTTTAGCTATTGAAGTTGGTGAATTAATACCTTTGATAATTTTGTAACTTTCTCTCTCTCTAGAAGATAGCTGGTTCATTTCAGTGATTATAAGAATCAAGAACTACAAAAAAATATGCTCTCTGATAGTATCCTTAAAGTTGTCTTTTTCTCCAGTAACAAACAATCTTTGTTCAATTCTCTGATCCCTGCCCCCAATCCCACCTTTATTCCCAATACCCAGTCCCCACCTAGGCCTAATCTTCCAGAGTGACTGACACTGAGCTTATTTACGCTGAGCAATATTTTCAGGAATCATCAGCAGCAGATTACAATGAACAATTTTTTTTTCAGTTCAGCCCCAAGTCTATGAAATTAATTTCCATTTTGATAATCATAAAACTTCCCTTGGAAATATCAGTGACTGCACAAGCCATAGACAGATCAAGTGTAGGTGCTCCATCATCTGAATAGGGTTGGGTTATGTTTTCAATTGGAACAAGGTATTAAGTGATTAAACTATGCCAGCAGACATAGCACTTTTATGAAGCCCTTGTCTATCCAAGCAGGCACAAGGATAGTCAATCCCTGACCCTGCATTTCTCCAAGGAAAACTTGGAATGCTTCAGGAAATCATGTTTGCAATTAAAGCACTGGCATTTTTCTTTTCATCACAGAATACAATTTTTGAAACTTTACCTTTTTTATTTCAATAAGCTGCTTAAGATTCTCTTGCATTCATAGACAGGATTTTGGGCCCATTCTGCTGTACTAGTCCACAACCATTTATTTAATTGTTAAATGTTAACAGTTTACAAGTCATTTAGTGGCATATTCAGAATTCCAGACACCATTATCTTAATTCCTACCACAGCTAGCATTCACACAATATAGAAAAAGCAAATAACAATTTGGGCACCATATTTTGCCTGCCTTTTTGTAGATATAGTTAGAACACTGGCGTGTCGTCACCTTCTTCCTATCAGCATACCTGCCACGAGTGTGAGAGAATGAGTGAATTAAATGAATGAATAAATATGCAGGGTACCTATTTGACTATATGGACCTGTGGGACAGGTGGCAGCTTTTTAGTGATTACTAGCATGGGTTCTATATTATAAGTGCTCTTAAAGAAAAAATACAAAACGAACACAATAAAATACTAAATACATGCTATAAATCTGAAATAAAGTTGCTAAGTAGTCCATTATCATAAAATTCTTTTTAGAAGTCTTCCAACTGAGGGACATGGAGAAGTAAAAACCAAATTTACTGAGAAGGCCAGAAGGTGACATTGTCAGGCACTGTTCTTAGTGCTTTGTGTGGATTATCTCATGCAATTCCCCAGGAAAATCCTCCAAGGCATGGACTATAGTGAGCATTGTACAAGGAAGGACATCAAAGGCCAGAGAGGTTAACTCACTACTTGGCATCATATGACACTCATGACTGGCATGTGGTGACGCCAAGATTTAAATGGAGGCAATCTGGCTCCAGAGACAGACTATTAGTCATTAGGTGGTACTTCACATAGAACAGTGTTCAACTGATGCTCACATACTTTGTTGAAAGAAGTAGAACATGAAAATAAAGGAAAATTCAGGAAATTAGTAGATGCTCCAAGAGTCCAAAGACTACACTCAATATTGCTAGTGCTGATAGAAAACAAACAAACAAAAAAGCACTGTAGCAGGGACTGCAGAGTCAGCTGAGCCAGGTTCACTTTCTTAACTCCCCATTATTCACTTCAAGACCTTGGGCAAGTTACTTAACCTCTCTGAGTCTCAACTTCTTCAACTGTAAATTGACAGTAAAAATACCAATCCCATGGAATTGTAACAAATAAATAGAATGATACAAAGTAATTGACATCTAAGTACATAATAAATATCAGGTATTATTATGCGGGACATAGATTATAGGACTGAAATGTATCACAATTGCTATCTGAGACATCATTGACTTTATTTTGAAAATACCAATATTCAGTTAGGTTAGGCTTCCCAGAGTGCTTCTATAACATCCCACTTGTTTTGCTCATCCTTATATTTTCAGAAAATTTTCTGTTACATTTAATATGAAACCAAACAGTTATATTCTTTTGTATTTCAGAGGTAAACTTGCAAACAATTTCCCTGTCCCCATTGAAAGTACTGTCTTGAATGTATTAAGAATGTCTAGTCTGGAGGAGACCTGGGATAGGAAGAAGACTAGTGTAGTCATATGAGGGAGCTTGAAATGAGAGTGGACATACTTTTAAATCTGGTCATTAATTTTTTGTAGTAGGAGTTCTCTCTGTCCATAATGCTTTACATTTTTCATATTTTTAATTTTTATCAAAGTTAAGTATGTACGTGGTTTAAAAAATAGTATGGAATGACTTATGATGAAGAGCTACAGTCTTTTGCCCCAACTTTCTCCACCTCTGTTGAAATGCTTCATAAAGACATAAGTTTTTAAGTGTTTTAAACCACTTCTGATTTTTCCTCTTCTGGTGATTACCACCATATTACTAAATAATATACATCTACTTTTTGGCTTACTAATTTTGGACATTGTCATAAACTTCTGGCATGGAAAATGCAGATATAATTTACCTGTACCACTTTCTACACATTTTCCCAATGTAGTTATATCACTATTTTTATTTTCTATATTGTTTGCCTTTTTAGTTTTAAATAATACATTTTCATATGTATTTCTTGATACATTAACCACAAATAAAATCTCTTGATTACACACTTTAGCTCTCCTCCCATCTGTCACCACCCAAACAAAGAGTATTTGTATTTTGTGTTTATCTTATCAAAATTGGTAACATTACATTCTGCTTTTTTAATTCATATAATTAAGCTCTATGTACTTTATGTGAGTTCAATATAAAATTGAAAATCAATAAAGTTTTTAAACTGTCATGACAAAGTAAATATTATTTATTATACTTATATTTCCTCTTGTACAGTCTTTTATTTTTCCTGGAGTTTCCTATTGCCTCTTTCTTCTTGAATTATCTGTCATCATTGCCCCATAAATTTTTCAGATTCTCAAGGATGTTATCAAATCTTTGGAATCTATTATTTATTTAAATACCTCTCTCCATGAGCCACCCCCTTTTCTGCTCCAATCTTGGCAAATTTCTCTCCAAGCTCTCTGCACAAAGCACAGGCTGTGACATCCCATCATTACTTTCCTGGGTTATAGCCAATGTTTTCTGTGTGGGATCTCATGTCGGTCTTAGATCACCTCCTCTCTACTCCTCCCTATTGTGCTCAAGTAACTTCTTAAAGCTGAGCATGTGAGAGACAATTTTTCTAAGTGCTTTCATGTCTAAAAGTGTCCTTTATTCAATTTTCAAATTGTTTTGATAATTTGGCTCAGTGTAGAATTCCAGGTTTAAAATATTTTTCCCTCAGAAATGTTAAGACATTGATTCTTTCTTTTGCTATGGCTGATGAGAATACTGATCCAATCTGATTTTCATTCCTTTGTAAAGTTCAGGCTTTCCTCCCCTTCTAGAAGCTCTTTATTTTTGGTGTTCTGCAGTTTCAAATAATGTATCTAATGTTGATCTGCATTTTTCATTATTCTGAATATTCAGCAGATACTTTCAATCTAATTAAACATACCCGTCAGCTCTAGGAAAAGCTTTGGTATTTTGTCTAGTTCCTCTCTTTAGTTGTCCTTTATTCTCTCTTTCTGAAATTCCTGTTAGTTGAAGTTGCTCTCCAAGATTAATCCTCTTTCTCCTTTGCATTTCCATTAATTTTCCATTTATTTTTCTGTTTGTTTTATCTTCTTTGAAATTTACTTAATTTTATTGTTCAACCATTCAACTCATGTATTTTTAGTCTGATAATCACATTTTTAATGCCAAGAGAAATTTCTTGGTCCATGATTTCTTTGTCATGGCATCTTATTCTTTTTTACTAATGTATATACAGAATCCTGTTCTTGTTTTTACTGATGCATTATGTTTTTTCATATCTCTGTGATATGAATTAGAATTTTTAAGCTTTGGTGGTGGTTCTTTAATTTTTTTT
>VBSM01002608.1:30686268-30720277 GCA_008086735.1 Cheirogaleus medius
TCGACAAAGCAGACAAAAATATACACTGGGGGAAAGAATCCTTATTCAATAAATAGTGCTGGGAAAACTGGATATCCACATGTAGAAAACTGAAACAGGACCAACACCTTTCACCTCTCACAAAAATCAACTCACACTGGATAACAGACTTGAACCTTAGGTGTGAAACTATTAGAATTCTGGAGGAAAACGTGGTTCTTTAATTGTTTCCTTCAGGATATTGCTTTCTTAGTGCCTATCTGCTTCTCTCTCTCTCTCTCTCTCTCTCTCCCTCTCTCTATGACTTTTTTGCTTTTGCCTTTCTCATTCGTATTTCTGGCTTTTTAAAAATGACTAGAGATAATTGGCTTCTGTTTATAATTAGAAAACAGTAAAATGGCTGTTAGCTCTCTGAACATGGGTGAGGTCTTATATACTGGCAGTTTAATTCATGAAACGTGATTGAGAAGCTGGCTATGTATTGGAGAACACATACTTGCCACAGTTCAGAGGTCTTTGCTCTGGGGTATCAATACCTGCATGAGCTTCCCTGGATTTTGACAATTTCTCTAGAGAAGACCTTCATTATCTTTGGGAAGTGGTACAATTGCTTATATGCTACACACTCATGTGAGGGCATTGATAGTTTCACATGTAATCAATTAAGTATCTGTTTTTAGTCACACATCTCACTCTTATGTTCCCACACCTCTAGTATTTCTGAGTTATAAGTCTTCCAGGTTTACAGGGGCAGACTGCTCCCTTTTAGGCTATAGTTACTTCTACACATGCCCAGAAGTGTTGGTTGCTTCTGCCCTGGTTCATCAGTTGCCACTCCTTCATCTATGTTTCACCTTCCAGAACTTTAAAAAATATGTCTTTTGCTATTAGCCTCTTCCTGTGCCCTTTCTTTATACATTCAAATATGGTTTACTATAATTTATTAATGTTTTAGGAGGGCCAGGCTGAACCAAAAGCTTATGTTGAAAAAATTTAAAAACCTTTAAAGGTAGTTTATGCTTTACTTGTTTAATACTACAGCAGATTCATTGCTTTTTATTGGTCATTTTTAAGTAATCATGAACCTTAGTCTAATTTATAGTCTAAACTGGAAAGAAAGTTGTTAGTTCTAAGACAATCTTTGATTATTTGAATGGCTTGACATAACTCTTTTTCAAACTTATACTTTATAATGTGAAATGAATATGAAAAATTTATTTCTAGGGGGTCCTAAATGAGTGTTAAGAGACTAGAAAAGAAAACTTTAGATTTATTGAACTTTATTTATACCACACCTCTTTTCAAAGGCAACTTGAAGAAACTAGAAAATCTTACTTTGTAGCCAAAGCATACATAACAACTGGCATTCCATTACTAGATATAAGTTTGCTTACCAACAAAAATGGAATCTTAGATCCTTCCTCAAAAGTATTTTATGTACCTTCACAATGGTCAAAGCATCATACCTGATAAAGAAAATGATACGCATTCTTTAACTCTGATTCATATATCCACGTTATAGACCAACTCCACAGGGACTGTGGTCACGTCTGTGTTTCTCACCACTGCATCTCCAGTGCCTCGCATAACTCTTGCACATTGTGCTCAATTGATAAACATGTGTCTAGTGAATGTTGAATGAATTATGTACCCAGATAATGATCTGATACTGACAATCAAGTTTGGGGAATTAGATGTATTAAGATGTATTAGTAGTAAGAGTCTGCGGCATGCGATAAATGTCATAGGGGTCACCTGAGTGAGTGCAATAATAGGTATTCAAAGAAGGAAAAGATTGCTTTAAGCCAAGATGATTGGAATATCCAGCAGAAGATAAGGGATAAGATTTTCATAGGTAGAAATGAGAAGAAAATAAATTTATATGGCATAAAGTGTTTAAGTCAAATTAATATCCAGCTTATAAAATTTCTGTGTTCATATAATACATTTAACTTAATAACAAAAGCCAAATTTACAGAATTCAAAACTAACAGTTTCCTAAACAGTCACTGAAGGCAGGTCAGATTTTCTTTCTTAGATCAACTCTATAAAGTATACTGAATGGACATTTAGACATAATCATCATGGTATATAAAACCACATTCTTAAGGCAAAATTAAAGAGTTTCATATTGTATCTCCTAGGTTTTGGAGCTGAATTAAGATATATTATTAATTCAATATGCAAATGTCCCTTATTTGCAGTTGATTGTCCGCTTAGGAAGTAGGGACAAACATATCTCATTCCTGATTATTTTACTAAGTTTTAGCAATTTCAACGCATATCTCTTAGATTTCCTTAATGAAAACAGAATGCTTGGATATTTTCATATTCTGTTTATAAATATCCAGGTGCTTGCACTTTAATCATATAAACCACAGAGTACTTCAGGCAGAAGTAAATAAACCTGGCTGAAATTCCCCAGCACAGCGCTGCCTGGGACAGCTTGTGACACTCAGTGGTGGGTCAGTGCACACACTTGCAATGGTATTATCTGGGGCTTCCTTTAGAACAGAGAACTGGAAGTCACCATCAATTCCAATTTTCCTGACAAGAGAAAGCAGCATCTCAACAAAGGCAGGGATACGTATGACTATTTGAAGAAAGAATGTAAGCAGGCAAAGGGAAGAAGTAATAATAAAAATGATAATAGTCAAGCACTCTAGGTTCTTTACATGTATTAGTTTGAGGAGACAGAAGAAGAAGGAAAACAGAGAGAGGAGAAATAAATTAATTTTCTTAGAAATTTTTGATCTTAAAATGACAATCTACCCACTGTTGTACTTGAAAAAGTATGATGAACTCTGTGTCTTACCACATTGTGGCTCTGAAGTCCTAGATCTTGTCATAAATCAGCCTTGCTTCACAGTTTAGGTGATAAAAAGAGGTGTTCACTGAGGTATTCATTAAAAAACCCTCCAAGACAACCAAATGGAGAGAGATGCTTAGTGTCTTTACATGTTTGGGTGGTGGGCACTCAAATTAATTATATTAGTAAATCCCAGCCAGGCACAGTGGCTCATGTCTATAATCCTAGTATTTTAGGAGGCCAAGGTGGAAGGATCACTTGAGGCCAGATATTCAAGATCAGCCTGGGCAACATAACAAGACCTCATCTCTAAAAAAAAAAAAAAATTAGCTGAGCATGATGGCGCACCCCTATAGAACCAGCTACTTGTGAGGATGAAGTGGGAAGATTGCTTGAGCTCAGGAGTTCAAGACTGCAGTGAGCTGTGATCACAACACTGCACTTCAGCCTGGGTGACAGAACAAGACCTTATCACTACAAAATAAATAAATAATAAATCTCAAAGAAAATGTTATATTTCTATTGCATAAAAATTAGGATAACATGTTTTTAAAATTACTTATAAGCTATATTATAAATCCTCCTCTAAAATAGTGCATTGTGCCTTTAAATGAAATGAATGATCAATAGCATGGTAGTAAAAAGTACAATGGTAGGATAAGAGTCTTGGAAGTGCAGACTCTGACCTCAGCTTTGGCAGGAATCACCACACAGACCCAAGTTTTCTGGACACAACCAGAGTTGCCAGGTACTTACATACCAGAGACATGGTAAATCCCTCCTAGAATTGGTTATGCCTTTGAACTGACTTTTATGCATTTAGCTTTGTTCTGATTTGAGACTGCTCTATCCTTAATGAACTAGCTGAGCTCTACAACCCTACTTCTAAAGAAATAAAATGCGCCATTTACAGCTATCACACAGAGGAGCCATGTTCCATTCAGGATGCATCTCAACTGAGTAAATTCATTTTAAAAGGCAAAATTTTACCTGTACTCTAGTGGAACCCTACATTACAAGCCAATATCTAAACCACTTGGTCATTTTAAATTTCAAAGATTATGCCTTATTTTTCCTATTTTACATAAGCAGAGTTCACTGTCACTTTAAAACATGTAAATCAAAGACCAGCAAAATAATGCAAACTAATAGCAAAGCAGAAAGAAATCATTAAAACCTGCTGTTACAAAGTTTCAGCCTTTCTCAAAAGCACCAACTTTTTAAACGTTTTTCTCTTTCATGTCTCAAAGGGACTGAAAAGCCATCTGCTTATTTTGTGGCGTCCACACCACCTTGCCCACTACTATTCCACCTATTTTCCACTCTCCACATGCCTATACTCATCCAGACACCAAATTAATTGCTCAATAGTCCAATAGTTTTTTTAGACCAATAGTTTTTTCCTCCAGCAAAGCCAAAGAACAATAAAAGGCTGCTTTGGAGTTTGCGGCATTGCCAAAACTATACTCATGTGTGAGCACTGCTTTTGTGGCATGCAGACCTCCACAACAGAAGCTCTGCTGCTGCTAGTGATGGAGTGTCTCTGGGCAGGAACATTCTGAGCCCCCACGTGTAAAGGAGTGACACCTGGGAAGATTATGAGAGCATTTGCAGGCTGTGCATAGTACTAAAAGCTCTGCCAAATCGTTCCACTGCTGCACTAGTCGGTAACAAATTGAAGCACTTTATAAAATTTGTAGCTCTTCAATAATTTTGAATCACTTTAAAGTGCTCATGCTCCAAACCATAAAGTCTTTCTTAACCACTGCAAACGTATAAAAGGCACATCATCAAAATGACAGTAATCAACTCCTTCAATTTTAGGTATGAAATTGTTCTGTGTTTTTTCTCCTTGTTTTTGTTGTTCACCAAGTGCAAAAAAAAAAAAAAAATGGCCATAAGGACACAATGCACAAAATTCTCCAACAGCACCAAGTAACTCAATTCTAAAAAGTTCTCAGATGAAGAAATATTTTATTTTAGATAAGATATCCTAAGGTAGGGGTATGTATGTATGTGTGTATGTGTGTGTGTGTTTTACATCTGTCCAGGATCCTAAATGAACTGAAAGAGGCCATTCAAAGTTACAAAGAAGATTCTGCTGATGCAACTTTTTGGGAATGCCCTTGAAATAATATGTACCATGTTGTCAGGGAAAGCAAAAGTAGGGATGGAGAAGGAAATGGATTATGCAACTAAAGCAGCATGAGCTTCTTTTTGAGTTAAAATAAATTTCCTGTGGCTTAAACCACTAACCAAAGAGCAATGAAACATTGTGATGTTGACACAATTTTCTAGTTTGCTTTTCTCATTAAATTATTGAATCAATCCCATTCAGATTAAGTCCTTCAAGCTAATGGATCACATCAACTCTGTTTCAAAGTTGTTCACAACCAAACCAAATCAAAACCAAACACTGGTTTCTAAACAAAGGTGTTGCACCAAACTAGTGCAATAATGTCTTCCATTTCCTGGGATAGCTGAAATTATCTTAAATGAAACATTCTATGTCCAGTTTTAGCACAACTCAAATTTAGTTTACTTGAAAGCATGCATAAAAATAAACATATCCTTACAAGTTTGAGGCTACAGTGACACATATCACTTCTGCTTGCAGCTCTATCTCAGGCTAGTTGGCAGAACCAGTCACATGGCCCCCATCTAACTTCGAGACTAGGAAGTGTGGGGGAGTACTTGCATATTTGGGAAGCAGTGAATATCTCTTCCACAGCCTCTACCCAAACCAGCAGACGCACCCCACTAATTTTTTTAATCATACCATATGTTCATAAAGAGTTTGCTTTCCAGTCTAAGGTGATGATTTTATTTTCAAACATATCATGAGTTGAAACTTAACTCTAATTCCTATGTTTGCACAGTTGCTGGAATAAGGAACAGATTTTTGTCTGAGAACCTAAATGTATAAGATAAGGGCAAAAGACAAGCAAGTTCCCAGTCTTTTGAGTTCCAATGGGAGAGTAACGGCTCTCTAGCTGAAGGGCTATGGTTTCTCACCACTGCATAGTGAAGAAGGGAAATGAAATTGTTCCAACAGCCTGTAGGGCCCGTAGAAAACATGGCCCTTCCTTGTCCAACCAGAGGAAAAGCAGCCCTGCCGGCAGCGTATCAGCACGTGCAAGAGGCTCAAGCTGCCCTGGAGAGAGCATGCTGACTGCAGCCTTAACTCTTCGCTAGAAGTTGACTTGCCTAAACAGAAACCATCTACTATTTCTATGAAAATATGTAGCTAAGAAGTCAAATAACACACATTTCTTATATGGCATTGGGGCCTTAATTTACGCATTTCTAACCAGTTGCTTCAGACAGCTTTGTATTTATGGCTTATGTGCTTCCATTAATTTAGGAGACATTTCAATGACAGAAGATAATCCCTTTTACAAAGCAGCATTTGGCTTTTTGGGCCTCTGAACCCAAAATAGAATCAACAGGGAACATTGATCAAGCCAAGGAGGATGTGATATTTCCTGACCAAAAAAGAGAGCATAGATTTTACAAGGTTAACAAACTTAATGTAGAACACAGTGGTACTGTTCCATGTTAAGTCTCCATGTGAATTAGTGTGAACCTAAGCATGTATTAGAAAATAGCTGTTATACAAACTGAAAAGAGCTCCAGGTGTTCTCAACTAAGGGAAGGTTGCTTTCCTAGGAGGCAGTTGGAAATGTGTAGGAGTGCTTTATTATTGTTTTTGTTTTTTTAGTTTTACCAAGATTTTCAGTGGGGGGGGCCTCTGGTGGCAATGGTAAATGGGGAAGTCAGGGATATCAAATATTTTACAGTATGTGGGACAGTCTCACAATAAAGAATTTCTTGCCAAAAATGCAAATAGTACTCCAGTCGAGAAACACAGAGCTAAACAAATACAAAAGCTTACAATCAAAATAAGAAATCATGGACTCTTTTTTATATTCCTCTTCTGGTGAAGTAGAACCCTCCCTGTCGTATACCCAGAGAAATGCAGATTAGTCTGGAAAAAGAGATAAAACTCATCTAGAGGTTGGAGGAACTTGAATCAAAGGCAATAACATTTTAAGTTAGCTTTTATGCAGACATTTAAAAAGTAATCTTTGACCCCTTCTTCTATCCGAACAATGCGGTCCTAAAGGCAGAGTTGGGCTGAACACGGCAGGCATCCATGCTAGCGGAAGGGGGTCCCTGCTATGGTTTGAATGTATACCCCCCCAAATTCTTATGTTGGAACCTAAGACCAATGTGTAGTATTAAGAGGTCGGCCCTTTATGTAATTAGGCCATGAGAGCTCTGCCCTCATGAATGAGATTAGTGCTTTATTAAAGGGCTGGAGGGAACTAGCTGGGTTGTTCTGTCCTTCTGTCTCTTCTGCCATGTGAGGACATGACATTTATCCCTTCCAGATGATGCAGCAACAAGGTGCCAATTTGGAAATAGAGACCAGGTCCTCACCAGACACTGAAACTGCCAGTGCTCTGCTCTTGGACTTCCAGCCTCCAGAACTGTGAGAAATAAATTTTTATTCTTTATAAATTACTTAGTCTGTGGTATTTTGTTATGGTAGTTTTGTTATAGTAGCATGAATGGACTAAGACAGCCCTCATGGTGCAGAGCTGGGAGTTGGAGCCCCAAAGGGGTGAGGAGGGCATCCAGGTGGGGGATGGCCCAGTGCTGTTGTAAGAGCTGAAGTGGGGTACAGAGCTTTAACCCAGAGGGTAAATATATACCTAAGAAGTCAAATAACACACATTTCTTATATGGCATTAGGGCCTTAATTTACACATTTCTAACCAGTTGCTTCAGATAGCTTTGTACTTATGGCTGTGCCAGTCCCATGCAGGGAGTCACAGCAGTCCTGAGCAGGACGAGCAGAGCATCCACACTGGGGAGTGCATGGTGCTGGTGACATTAGATTAGTTACAAACAAGAAGATTGGGCAAATAAGTAATGAATGAAGGATAGCAGGATCAGGTTTCTCACTGCCAAAAAAGGGAGTTACAAATTTGGAAAAGGAGATTAAGTGGATCCTGTGGTGTCTACTGTCCACTGTGAAGTTCTAGGAACAATGACAATCCAAAAGAAATAAATGCACCTACATGTTCAACTTATGCTTTCTAAACATCATACTCCACTAAAAGAAACCAGGGTTTCTTGGAGAAATGGTTGATTATAGAGTACAGAAAGTACAAGACTAGTCTGAAACGCTTTGCTGGCCAGGAAGTAAGAAGTGCTCAAAGAATGATGGGGGCATGTCAAAGGTCACAGGAACCAGCTTGAAGAAG
The DNA here is from genome assembly GCA_008086735.1 of Cheirogaleus medius. Taxonomy (NCBI): domain Eukaryota; kingdom Metazoa; phylum Chordata; class Mammalia; order Primates; family Cheirogaleidae; genus Cheirogaleus; species Cheirogaleus medius. The sequence goes on from VBSM01002608.1 coordinate 30,694,330, forward strand.
CTTCCATTGGCTAAATCTGGGACAATTTGAGCATCAAAATAAATAGTGATAGTTACTGATAATGGCCTATTGAATAAACATGAGTTTATATGATATAAATAAACATTCATTTATACAAACGACCAAGATATTTATATTGTTTTAAGGTACCCCTCCTGAAAATACTTACCAATAACAAAGGGATAAAGACTATCTTTCCAGAGGCAAACACGACCTAAATCAAAGAATTAAAGTGAACATCACCAGAAATTGTGTGCCAGCAGATAGATGCAATGGGAAAAGCTTAGTGTCACTTGTGTGATAATCCTGCCAAAGTTGAATAACCTGAATTTACTCATGAGAAAATATCCCCTAAGTCCAAACTGGGGTCATTCTACAAAATAACTGGCCTATAGTCTGCAAAATGGTTAAGGCCATGAAAACCAAGAAAAGATTAAGGAGCTATTTCACACTGAAGGGCTGGAATAGAGACATGACAACTAAATTCTATTCTGCACTAGATCACTATAAAGGACATTAGTGGGACAACTGGTGAAACTTGACTGTGGTCTAAAGTTTAAATGGAAGTCATATATCAGTATCAAATTCCTAATTTTGATGATTGTATTGTGATTATATAAGAGAATGTCCTTGTTTGGCAAGATAACACATTAAAGTATTAATGGGTGAAAGGGCATCTTGTGAGCAATTTACTATGAAATGGTTCAGAAAATTTTAAAAAATGTGTCCTTTGTACTGCACTTGCAATTTTACTGTAAGTTTAAGATAGTTTCAAAATAACTAAAGATAATAATAATCTTTTTTTTTGAGGCCTTGCTATATATAAATCAAGCTGTTTACTAAGTCCTAGTGATATAGTAGGGGGGAAAAACCCTTCAGTTTTTGCCAACTGGTTCTTACAGCAAGGAAAACAAGAGTCGAACAAGTAATTATACATGAAAGGGAGGAAACTATTCAACTGTAGAGATTCAAGGCAGGCCTCCATGAAAAGGTGATCTTTATGCTAAGGATGCATAGGCTTGGCTGAGTGAAGAGTGAATGAGTGTGTGTGTGCTGTTGGGATTTTGGATTTTGGCAATATGACATCACCTGGCAATGCTATAACTGTGTAAAAACCACTAGACATGCAAAGAAACAGATGATTGATGTCCACCATCAGATGTAAAGGATATTAAAGTGCAGATGCCAATAAATAGCTTTAGTTCTCAATAAATAATTTAAATTAATTTATTGAGATAATACCTCCAATTAAAATGTGTAAAAAGTAGATTAAACTTTGAAAGAAAAATATGCTATAACATCTTGATTTTTTTAGGCACACAAGTGGAAGCACATAAACATCTTTAAATAGCTCTTTCTCTCAAAGAAATTCAATATATTTTCATTTATTACTCCATTTTCAAACATTATTGTTAAGAAGGAGAAGTGGTTCATTACTACTATTTAACACTTGGGGAAATGGAGGCAAATGATTTGCACATAATTATTTAGATGTACTGTCAGGACCACATCCTTAATTTTTAAATTCTCATCCAATTTTTTTTTAATTACTTGCATTGAAAATATGTCAGCCATGTTCATAAGCTCAGAGCATGAAAAAAAAGGAAAATATTTTATATAGTATAGAAACAAAAATAGATTTAGAAAGTGAGCACTATTGAACACTCAGTACAAATATACTATCATTTATCTGATCAATGTTATTAACTAGAATGTTTTTTCCACTATAACCTCACTCAATTTCTCTTCTGTCTCCAGCCCATTTTACTTTTTGATGACTATTTTACTTCTAAAAATTTCAGACCTTTCCCTTTGCAATTCATTCTCAAACATATATGATTAGCTCCTACTTCAATGCTTCTTAGCCCATTTTTATTTATTTTATTTTTTTTTAATTTCAGAATATGATGAGGGTACAAACATTTTGGTTACTTGCCTAGCCCAAGCCAGAGCTACAAGCATGCCCTTCCCCCATACAGTGTGCTCCGCATCCCTTAGTTGTGAGTTTACCCCCACCCCCACAGCCCCTCCCCTGATCAGCACCCGATGAATATTACTTCCATGTGAGCACCTTAGTGTTGATCAGTTAGTACCAATTTGATGGTGAGTTCATGTAGTGCTTGTTTTTCCATTTTGGGTGATATTTCACTTCAAAGGATGGCCTGCAGCTCTATCCAGGATAATATAAGTGGTGATAGTTCTCTATTGTTTTTTGTAGTTGAATAGTACTCCATGGTATACATATACCACATTTTATTAATGCATTCATGTATTGATGGGCACTTGGGTTGCTTCCACATCTTTGCAATTGTGAATTGTGCTACCATAAATGTTAGAGTTCACATGTCCTTATTATAGAATGTCTTTTTTTCCTTTGGGTAGATGCCCAGTAATGGGATTGCTGGATCAAATGGCAGTTCTATTTGTAGGTCTTTGAGGTGTCTGCATATTACTTTCCACAGAGGTTGTATTAGTTTGCAGTCCCACCAGCAGTGTATGAGTGTTCATATCTCTCTGCATCCATGCCAACATTTATTGTTTTGGGACTTTTTGATAAAGGTCATTCTCACTGGAGTTAGGTGATATCTCATTGTGGTTTTGATTTGCATTTCCCTGATGATTAGAAATGTTGAGCACTTTTTTATATGTTTGTTGGCCATTATTCTGTCTTCTTTTGAAACATTTCGGTTCTTATCTTTTGCCCACTTTTTGATGGGGTTAGTTTTTTTGTTTCTTGTTAATTTTCTTGAGTTCTATATGGATTCTTTTTATCAGCACTTTATCTGATGTGTAGCATGCAAATATTTTCTTCCATTCTGTAGGCTATCTATTCACTCTAATGATAGTTTCCTTGGCTCTACAAAAGCTTTTTAATTTGATCAGGTCCCATTTATTTATTTTTGTTGATGCTGTGATTGCTTTGGGGTTCCTCTTCATAACTTCTCTGTCTAGGCTGATGTCTATAAGAATTTTCCCAACATTTTCTTCTAGAATTCTTAAAGTTTCATGCCTTAGGTTTAAATCTGTTATCCATTGTGAATTGATTTTTGTGAGAGGTGAGAAGTGGGGATCCAGTTTCAATCTTTTGTGTGTGGTTATCCAGTTTTCCCAGCACCATTTATTGAATAGAGATTATTTTCCCCAGAGTATATTTTTGACTGCTTTGTCGAAGATTAGATGACAATATGAGGATGGTTTTATATCTGGGTTCTCAGTCCTGTTCCAAAGTTCTATATCTCTGTTCTTGTGCCAGTAACATGCTGTTTCTGTTACCATAGCCTTGTAGTAAAGCTTGAAGTCTGGTAGACTGGTGCCCCAGCCATTGTTCTTTTTCATTAAGATTGCTTTGGCTATCCAAGGTCTTCTCTGGTTCCATATGAAGCATGGAATTATTTTTCCTAGCTCTGTAAAGAATGATGATGGTACTTTAATAGGGATTGAATTAATTCTGTAGATCACTTTAGATAGTAGGGTCATTTTAACACAATTATGACAATCCATGAGCATGGTAGGGTTTTCCATCTGTTTACATCTTCTACAGTTTCTTTTCTCAGTGTTTCATAGTTCTTCTGATGTAGGTCTCTCACCTCCTTTGTTAAATATATTCCTAAATATTTAATTTCCTTTGATGCTATTGTGAAAGGTGTTGCAATTTTTGGCTTGACTTTTATTGGCATGTATGAATACCACTGATTTGTGTGCATTGATTTTATATCCTAAGAATTTACTGAATTCATTTGTCAATTCCAGGAGTCTCTTTGTTGAATCTTGGGATGATTTTCTAGATATAATATCATATCATCAGCAAAGAGTGAGAGTTTGACCTCTTCTTTCCCCATTTGGATACCCTTAATTCCCCTGTCTTGTCTGATTGCTCTGGCAAGGACTTCCAGCACCATGTTGAATAGAAGTGAAAATAGTGGCCAACCTTGTCTGGTTCTATTTTTAGTCACAGATCTCTTTAAGAATTTGATAGAAGTTATGAACTTCTTACTCCTCCAAATGTTCACACACAGAAACATCTGCATGGAATTTCAAGAAGTTTAGTGAGCACTCTCCCTTCTCAATGGACCCCAGAATGAACCCCTGTTATTCTGAGTGCCAGCCATTGATTATCTCAATTTTATTTTCATAACCCTCTGTGGAAGGTACAGGATTCCTCATAAGATAGCAGAGGAAACAGGGCCATATTACGTGGCATATCTAGGATTTGAGTCAATGCATCTTGCCTTCCCTAGGTGATTTCACCTACATATTCTTACATACAAAATAGACCTCTACACTCACTCACCTAAACCTAAACTCTTACATTCAGGTCCATCCTTCCAATCAGCTGCCTCTATGTGCCAAATCATTTAACCATGTTTCCACCCATCTATGAAAAATTAAATCTAGGAAATCTGCCCAAACTCTTTAAGATGCTCATAGAATTATTATTTTAATAGCTATTCTCTTACTATGAGGTCTCTGGTGGCACTTCCAAAAAAAAAAATCCCTCTCTAGCTTCTAGAGTCACTGGAAGCTATTTTTAGAAGTTTTCCAGTGAGGAATAGTTCCTTTGTCCACCACTGCTTCTATTTGTCATTATAGGATGATGACAAATAGGGGTGTCACTGGGCTTGATTTTTTAAGTTCTTGTCCTTCTTTTTCTGGCCTGTTGACCTTCTTGGTTACAATGTATCCTCTTCAATAGACTATTCCTATGCTTTTCATCCTCCTTCAATATTAAACAAAGAAAGAAGTATATGATAGTCAAATAGGGTTTTGAAATTGCTAGTTACACGTAACTGAAATTCAAACAGGTGAAAACACTACCTCAACCAGGCAGTTACTTATTTTTTTTTAAGATTTATACATCTAAATGTGAAATAAAAATTTCACCCTCTTGTACTTCTATGCATCAGCAGGCAAATGGACAAGGTTATTGTTGTTTGTTTGACCAATTGATTAATTATTAGAGCAAGAGGGAGAATGAGTTGAAGTCCCATTAGATGAATTAAGCATGGGCAGATTCAGGTTTTGTGAAGCCTGAAGCATAAACAATTTTGCATATCTTCCTGAAGAAAAAATATATTATTATGTGTACAAATTTAGGATAAAAAGTGAATATTTACTTAGAATAAAAAATCGCATCAAATCACAATTATTATTATAACATTTAAAATTACACAAATGTCACAAAATCCAGGAAAATAGCAATACTTTTATTAGGTGACCCATCTCTGACCTAACATCTCATGACACGATGCTGGATAAGTCAGCACAGTGGGAATTAGGAATATTCTAGAAGTCAGGTCAATACTTAGATGGCCACCAATAACTTAACTATACATGGGAGTGACAGAACACCACATAGACATACTCCACTAAGCACAAATGACATGTATCAGCAATTCAACTTCCCATGGCTGGACACCCAGCCACTCCAACTAACATCACCCAACCTCAAGGGTGTTGCAACCAGGGGGAATGTCTGAGTAGAGTCAGCCATTTACACAACTTTGAATTTTTCAGCTACTGTTAAAATTGGAAGAGACCCAGGAAAACAGCTGGTACAACTTTTTTCATTTCACCTAGTAGCAAATAAAATTGTCTTCTTTTGAGACTAGCACATGGTCTTTGCCTTGGCATTGAATGTCAAAAGACATTGTGCTGTAAGATTATCTCTCCTCTCTGCAGGACAGAACTCATACTTCCTCCATTTTCTCTAATCTGAACCTCACCTCTAATCTTCTCAAGCTTGGTCTCTGGATAAATATATGCTCTATATACTTAGTGTTTTCTGCTACATGTTGTATTTTTGTTACCAGTTATAATGATAAAGAGTTTTAGGAAAGGGATTCTGAGATTTTTATCTTTTTCTTAATCTTATGGATAAGGAATCCTGCTCAAAGCAGGTTTATAATTCAGATTCTCAGACTTCTAAAATAGTGTTTTAAATAATGTTTTATACTGCTACCCTTGTATCTGTGATTCTATTATATATTATTTTTTCAATATTATTGCAACTGCAAAGTTTAAGCTTTCTGCTTTGAATACCCTGTCTTTTCTTAATGTTCAGCCATTTACCACACAAACTCCAATTTTCAAGACAGCTTTTGTCTTCCATGAAGTTTTCCCTAAAACTCAAATGTGTATTAGTCCTTAATGAAGCACTTACCATACTATATGGCAACCACATCTCTCAACTAGATTATGAGCCACTTCAGGGCAAAGACTGTCTTGTTCACATTTACATACACAGCACACATTAAAGTGGCATAGTAACCACTAAATGTTTGCTGGGCAAACTAATGCATATTGGAATGAAGGATACACATTACTAAAACATACACTTTATAGAGGTATTACTATCACTGTGAACACTTGGGATTCTGTCTTGCTTTTTTCACTTAACTGTTACCACACAAGGCAATAGCAGTTGTAGAAGTTGATAGAGGTTTTATTTATTGTCAGATAATGTCAAAAGTTAGTCAGTGGAACTTTCAACTCTTATAATCTAGGTATAAAAATCCCAGCTCACTACACTCTAATACATAAAAACTCACAATTAACCTATTTGGGTTCCATTATGGACAGATTCATATCAATCACCTTCTGAATCCTAGGGTGCCATATTCAACAGAGTCTTCATTTTCTTCTTCACTGAGAAGACTTGATAAAGGAGTTCTTTTCTTTGATTTTGAATTTTGGAAGGTCCTGGGACTTCCTTCTACCACTGGATGCCCCTGTGAAATTGTGGGAAATCTTTGCTTTTGTTTTACTTGGTTCTTCTGCTCTGATTTCCTTTGCTTAAGTATGGAAGAAATATAAGACACTCATCTAGACTCTTAATATGTAGAGGCAGATGTAAGAGAAACACCATAAAGCAATACTTTTGGATCTGCTTAGCAGGAGGAGCAAATCTCGGAAAGAGTTTTCAGGAACTGAATTGCTGAAGGATGTGGATCTCAGACTTTTTTATTTCAGGGACTAATAACCAACTTTAGATAGTACTAGTATAATAGTAAACTAAATATACTATTAGCATCTCTTTAAAGCAAAAGATATTTTAACATCACAAACCCTGGAAATAATCTCAGAATAAATAATCATTTAAATTGTATCAATTTAGCTTCATGAAAAACATTTTACATTGTCCTATTCTCCCATTCTTGATACAGAAGAGGAAGCATTCCATTACATTCAAAAACCCGACTATGAGCTCTATTCTTATTGTCTCTGCATTCCTAGGGTCTAATATTTACATAATTTAAGTAAACTTTTAGATAAACTTCATATATATTTTTAATAAGATTTTTATTTTAGAATAGTTAGTTTTAGATTTACAGTAGTCCTCCCTTATCCATGGGGGGATACATTCCAAGATCCCTAGTGGATGCCTGAAACCATGGATAGTACAAAACCCTATATGTATTGTTTTTTCCTATACATACATACTTATGATGAAATTTAATTTATAAGTTAGTCACAGTAAGAGATTAACAACAATAAATAATAAAACAGAACAATTGTAACAATATACTGTATTAAAAATTATGTGAATGTGGTCGCTATCTCTTTCAAAATTGGTATTGTGTTGTATTCACCCTTCTTCCTGTGATCTTTTGATCTGAAAATCGAGCTACTCAAATGGCTAATGGCTGGGTAACATATACAGCATGGAGATGCTGGACAAAGGGATGATTCAAGTCCCAAAGTGGGTCAGCAAGAAGACTTCATCTCTCTCTTCAGAATGACATGCAATTGAAAACTTATAAATTGTTTATATCTGAAATTTTGTATTTAATATTTTCAGACCATGGTTGATCATGGGTAACTAAAATCACGAAAAGCAAAACGGTACTAGAAATAGTGGTTAATGCCTGTAATCCCCCAGCACTTTGGGAAGCTGAGGTGGGAGGACTGCTTGAGGCCAAGAGTTCAAGACTAGCCTGGGCAACGTGGTGAGACCTTGTTTCTACAAAAAAGATTTTTTTTTTTTAAATAGCCAGGTGCACTTGTGCACACATGAAGTCCCATTTATTCAGGAGGCAGAGGTGAGAGGATTGCTTGAGCCCAGGAATTCAGTTGCAGTGTGCTATGATAATGCCACTGCACTCCAGCCTGGGTGACACAGAGAGACCTTGTCTCTTAAACAAAGAAAGCAAAACAGCAGATAAGAGGGACTACCATACATAAAAATTGCAAAGGTAGTACAGAGAACTCCAAACTCACTTGCCCTTATTATTATTTACATATTAGTATGGTACATTTACCACAACTAATGAACAAATTCCAATACATTATTATACCTAAAGTCTATATTTCATTCAGGTTTCCTAGTTTTTACCTAAATCTTCTTTCTGTTCCAGGACTGTGCCTAGGATGCCACAATACATTTAGTTGTCGTGTCTCCTTAGTTAGTCCCTTCTGGGATTTAAGTTTCTCTGAACTTCCTTGTTTTTGACACTCTTTTTTTTTTTAAGTTGTTTTTTTCAAAATTTTATTTCAGGAAATTATGAGAGTACAAACATTTTGGTTACATTTTATATCTTTGCCTCTCCCTAGCAAGGGTTAGAGGCGTGCCCTTCCCATCTACAATGCTCACCTCATCTGTCAGTTGTGAGTCTATCCCCCTAACTCCCTAATCCCTGGAGAACACTACCACCATGTGAGCACCGTAGTGTTAATCAGTCGGTATGAATTTGATGGCAAGTACATGTGGAGCCCATTCTTCCGATCTTGTATCACCTCACTTTGGATAATGGGCTCAAGCTTAATCCAGGAAAATATAAGCAGTGCTAGATCACTGTAGTTTTTTATAATTGAGTAATATTCCATTGTATACATATACCAAATTTTAATAATCCACTCATGAATTTACGGAAACTTGGGTTGTTTCCACATCCATGCAATAGTGAATTGTGCAGCCATAAACATTTGGGTGCAGATGTCTTTATTATAGAGTGTCTTTTGCTTTTTTGGGTAGATGCCTAATGGTGCTATTGCTGGATCAAATGGTATTTCTAGTTTTAGCTCTTTGAGGTATCTCCAAATTCCTTTCCACAGAGGTTGCACTAATTTGCCGTCCCACCAGCAGTGTAAGAGAGTTCCTGTCTCTCCACGTCCTTGCCAGCATTTGTTGTTTTGCGATTTTTTGATAGAAGCCAATCTCACTGGGGTTAGGTGATATCTCATTGTGGTTTTGATTTGCATTTCTCTAATGATTAGAGATGTTGAGCATTTTTTAATGTTTCCTAGCCATGATTCTGTCTTCTTTTGAAAAGTTTCTGTACATTTCCATTGCCTATTTATTGATGGGGTTGTTTGATTTTTTCTTATTGATTCTTTTAAGTTCCAAATAGATTCTTGTTATCAGACCTTTATCTGATATGCAGAGAGCAAATATTTTCTCCCATTCCGTAGGCTGTCTATTCGCTCTAATGATAGTTTCCTTGGCTGTGCAAAAGCTTTTTAATTTGATCAGATCCCATTTGTTTATTTTTGTTGCTGTGTTGATTGCTTTGGGGGTCTTCTTCAAAAATTCTTTGCCTAGGCCATTGTCTGAAAGGGTCTTCCCAACATCTTCTTCTAGAATTCTTAAGGTTTCATGCCCTAAGTTTAAGTCTGTTATACATCTTGAGAGGATTTTTGTGAGAGGTGAGAGGTAGGGATCCAGTTTTATTCTTCTGCATGTAGCTATTCAGTTTTCCCAGCACCATTTATTGAAGAGGTCCTTTCCCCCTTTTCCCCAATGTATATTTTTGTCTGTTTTATCAAAGATTAGATTACCATATGCGGATGGTTTCATCTCTGGAATCTCAGTCCTGTTCCAAAGATCAATATCTCTGTTCTTGTGCCAGTGACAAGATGTTTTAATTATTATTGCTCTGTAGTACAGCTTGAAGTCTGGAAGACTGATACCCCAAGTCAGGTATTTTGTAGAATGTCCCTCAATTTGGATTTTTCTGATGTTTTTCTTATGATTAAACTGGTGTTATGGGTTTTTGAGAGAAAAATCACAGAGATAAAGTGCTATTCTCATCACGTCATAACAAAAGTACATAGTATTAACATAACTTATCATTGTTGATGTAAACCTTGATCACTTGGCTAAGGTGATGTTTTTCAGATTTCTCCACTGTAAAGTTCTTTTTTCCCCTTTCCATACTAGACTTTTTGTAACGAAGTTACTATACATGTCCCACATTTAAGCAATGGGGAGTTATGTCCCCCCTCCTTGAAGGTGAAATATCTATACAAACTATTTGGAACTTTTCTGCATTGGAGATTTGTCTATGCTCCATTTATTTACTTATTCAATCATTTATTTGTATCACTACAAACTCATGGATATTTACTTTATGCTTTGGGTTATAATTTAATACCACTTTATTTATTGCACTGCTCAAATTGTTCCAGTTTGGCTACTGGGAGCATTTTCAGTTGGCTCCTATGTCCCTTTGACATAATCTTATCATTTTTCTGGATGTTTATGTTTGGTTTGATTTTGGTTCTGGCTTTTTGGTTGCTGCTGGTAGTAGTAGTTATTTTTTGTTTTGTTTTGGGCACTTCCTTACATTCAGGCACAAGATGCCCCCTACTTATCCTGTGTATTTCTTGCCCCAATTCTAGAATTAGTCATTTCTCCAAAGAACCCTGGTTCATTTTACTGAAGAATGGTATTAGAAACCAAGCTACAGATGTTAGAAATAATAGACCATGTAGCCTTTTCATATTGTCTTCTTTTATTTAGCAATATGCAGTTAAGAATCATCCAAATCTTTGCATGACTTGATAACTCCTTCATTTCCATTGCTGAAATGTACTCCATCATATGGACGTACCACAGTTTGTTTATTTTTCTACCTATTGAAGAACATCTTCGTTGCTTCTAGTTTTTGGTGATTATGAATAAAGCTGCTATAAACATTTATATGCAGATTTTGTCATTCACATAAGTTTCCAAAATAGTTGGATAAATACCTAGGAGTGTGACTGCTGGATGGTATGAAAAGGCTACATTTTCTTTGTAAGAAACTGCCAAATTGCCTTCCAAAGTGACTGTACCATTTCACATTCCCATCAGTAATGAATAAGAATTCTTGTTTTACATCCTTGCCAGCAATTGGTATTCTTGGGTTTTTGGAATTTAGCTATGCTAATAAATATGTAGTAGTGTCTCATTGCTGTATTATATATATATATATATACACACATATATGCATTTTATGTATAAATATATGACTCAGTGAATGAATGAATCATTTCATGATTTAATCATGAATTTACATCATGTTACATAAGCAGAGGGAGCAATAGTCTATTTCTCATTTCCAACTCCTGACTCCATTAAAAAAACCTAAACATTAGGGCAGTAGGAATATTATTCAGAGTAACGGAAAACTTTCACACTGCCTAGATACACATAAGAACTAAAAATTTTTGACCAGGTACGAAAGCTCATCCTTGTAATCCCAGCACTTTGGCAGGTCAAGGCAGGAGGATCTCCTGAGGCCAGACGTTTGAGGCTGCAGTGAATTATGATGGCACCACTGCATTCCTGTCTGAGCAACAGAGTGAGACCCTGTCTTTCAATAAAATAAATAAAAATAAAATAAAACTATTAAAACCTGATCAAAAAATGTATGACAATACCAAATATTAACAGATTCTATAATTAGATATTGGTATAGATAGTAGCCTAATAATAGCTGAATAGTTGCCGAGGAGCTATTTGTCTTATTTATTATTAAAAATAGCATATGCATTCCCCACATGCCAAGTAATCAATCAAGATTGAGTGCCAAGCTTCAAAGCTGCAGTCCCCAACCCCCATGCCAGACCGGGCTGCAGAGCTCTGCCACCCCTCAACATCCTTCCCTACGACGTCCATGGAAAATGGTCCCTGGTGCAAAAAAGGTTGGGGACTGCTGCTTCAAAGGATTACATCATGTTACTTTTGGTCTATGATATGCAAGGAGCTAAGAAGAACCAGTTTATATAATATTTTAGAGGAAAACTGTAAGCAACCACCCAACTAAAAAGTTAAAATAATTATTGATCTTTGATCTCACAGTTGATCTATGATTTAGTTGGCATCTCTTAAAATCAAAGTTATTAAATATACCACATTTAAGAGCAAGCAGTATAAATTCAAAGTTTAGAGTGATTGATTTAACAATGCTGAAAACAAAGAATTCTTAAAACATTGATTGAAACATCATTTTGTACATTTGCAAGTCCCTTATTCAATATCTATTTGCTAATCCCAAATCAGTATGATTAAGGTTTCAAATACTTAAATACTGAAATACTATTACTAAAATTCTAAATATTTCTATTGTAGCCATTTTGAGCTTCCATATTCAGCAATTAGAAATCAGATTAGCTTTGATTTTTTTTTTAGGAGTGGATCGGGGTAAAATTAAAATTTTAAAATAGATTGGCTGGAAAGTATTTTCATGTATGATTTCATAATGGTTACTTGGGAGGGACCCCACTATTTTAAGTTGATCAGATACTTATCAGTAGCATCATTAATTTTAACTTTTTCTCTGAATCATAATATTTATATAGGAAGCTGCATTTATAATTTTGTAGCTCGAATTTTCACAAATAGAACACAATCCTATAGGCAGTACCGAGATTTAGAAGTAATACAGTTCCAGTACCTCATAAGCCCCCTTCAAGCTATTTTACAGTCATGACAGCATCCATACTTCAACAGCATACGTTTGTTTTGCCTGTTTTAGTCCTTTGTATAAATGGAATTGCAAAGTATCTAGTTGCATGTTGTCTCAATCTCAGTGTTGGTGAGAGTCATCCACACTGTCGCATATGGTTATAGACTATTCATTTCCATTGCTATGCACTACATTATACTATACAGTGTTCCGTTGTGACTCTATCACAATGTACCCATTTTAGTGTCACTTGTCCCTATTGTGTATAGTATTCCATTGTGAATATACCACAACTTAACTATTCATTGTAGATATTGAAGGGCATTTGAATATTTCTCAGTTTAGGACTATTAGTCCAACACTGCTGTCACATATGGTACAATACATATCTTTTAATAACATTTGTATCGAATTTGGGGAGTTAATACCTACCAGGGAAATTGCTGAGTTATAAGGAGCATATGCTTAGCCTTAGAAGAAAATGACTAAGTTTTTCAAAGTGATCGTACCAATCTACATCCTCATTTGCATGAGTTTTCATACTCCACATTCTTGTCCATGCTTGAATTTTCCACCTTTAAAATTTTAGCCCTTTTGTTAGATGTGTGGTGGTATCACATTCATTGTACTTTTAGTTTTAATTCTCCTGATGACTAATGAAGTTGTGCACATTTTCTTATTATTGACAATTTGGCTATCCTCATTTGTAAAGTGACATTTTCTATTTTCTAGCATCTTTTAAAAATACATAAATATAACTGATTGTAAATGTACTTTATGGATTCTGGGTATGAGTTCTTTTTGAATATATTTATTTTTCTATCTCATTCTTGGGGCTGCTGCTTTATCATCTTGATGGTATTATTTGTGAACAGAGATTTTTAATATAGTCCAATTTAACCATTTTCCTTTATTAGCAGTTTTTTTGGTCCCATTTAACCAATCTTTGCCTAGTCAAAGTCACATGTAGATTAGATCTGTAATCTGTCTAAAATTAATTTTTATGTATGGGTTTTTGAGAAAAGGGTAAAGATACACTTTTTTCCATATGAATATGTAAATGACTACATCATTAAATGAAAGATCATTTCTTGTATTTAATTGCAGTATGACCTGTCAAAAAGTAGTTGTGTATGTATGGGTCAGTTTCTGGACTCTCTAGTCTGTTTTATTGGTCACTGTTTTTTCTTTTTTAAATAGGGACAGGGTCTCGCTCTGTAACCCAGGCTGGAGTGTAGTAGCACAATTGTAGCTCACTGTATCTTTGAACTGCTAGGCTCAGGTGTTCCTCACTTCAGCCTCCTGAGTACCTGGGACTACAGGCATGCACCACCACACCTAGCTAGTTTAAAAACATGGTGTTTTTTTCTCTTTTTAGAGACAAGGTCTCACTATGTTGCCCAGGCTAGTCTCAAACTCCTGGCCTCAATGATCCTCCCACCTCAGCCTCCCAAGTACCTGGGAGTACAGGTACGTGCCACCATGCCTGACTAGGTCACATTTTTAAAAACCATTTAGCAATACCACACTGACTTTATTAGAAGAGCTTTAGAATGAATCATTTTATCTGACAGTGCAAATTTCCTGGGTTCTTTTTCAAAATTGCATTAACTATTTTTGAACCTTTGCATATGAACTTTTAAATCAACTCATTAATTTTCACAAAAATACCTGCTGGGCTTTTTATTGGGATTGTACTGAAATTGTAGATTAATTGGAGGGATTGGCATCTTTGTAGTATGACAAACTCCTGAATACATCTCCCTCCATTTATTTAAAAATTCTTCAATTCCTCACAAAAATGTTTTGTGATTTTTTAGTGAAGAAGCCTTGGCACATCTTTTATTAGATTTACTCTTAAATATTTGGGGACTTTTAATATAATGTTATTGTCAAAGGTAACATTTAAAATATTTTTTGTCAACTAGTTGCTGATATGTGAAAATTCAACTGATTTTTAATATTGACCTATGCCCAGGGACCTTGCCAAATACACTGTTTAGTTCTCATATTTTGGTGTATTGAAAAACTATATTTAGTTTTATAGATTTAGAGAGTACAAATGAAGTTTTGTTATATGGATATAATGCATAGTGGCAAAGTCTGGGCTTTTACTGTAACCATCACCCGAACAGCATACACTGTACCCATTGATTTTTTATCCCACAACTCTCTCCCATCCTTTTGAGTCTCCAATGTCTATTATTGCACTCTATATGTGCATGTGTACACATTATAAATTATTTATTTTAGGTACACATACACAATCTTATTCTTGAATGACAATTTTGTCCCTTCCAATCTTTTTTTTTTTATTTATTTATTTCAGGATATTATGGGGGTACAAACATTTCCAATCTTAATGCTTTTTTTTTTTTAAAGTCTTGCTTTATTCTACTGTAAGTAGAGGATCACCAATACAAGATTGGATGGAAATGGTTGTAGCAGGAATCCTTGTCTCATTTCTGAGCAAACCAAAGTCTTTAATATAATAACATGCTTCATGATTGATGTCTGCTGTTTGTTTTTGGTAGATATTCTTCCTCCAATTAAGTATGTTCTCTGTATTCCTAATTATCTGTAAGTCTTTATTATGGATGGCTAATCATATTGTTAAATGCTTTTCTTGAATCACAAGATTTAGCACTCCACATTTTTTTTTCTGTTCATTTGATGAATTATGTCAATTGGCTTTCAGATGTCAAACTCCCCTTGTGAACCTGGTGTAAATCTCAATTGGTTGTAATGAATTATTCTATCACTAAATTTCATTTGCTAATATTTTTATCAAGGATATTAACATCTGTTAATATAATCATGGGTGATTGGTTTTTAATATATTCCTTTCTTGTAATATCCTTTGCAGGTTCTGGAGTCAATACTATCCTGTCTTATAAAAAGAGTAAGGAAATATTCACTCTTTTATTCTCAAAGTAAGCATTTTCTTTGAGCATCAAGTTGACATTTATAAAGTTTTGGATTTTGGAGCATTTCGGATTTCTGATTTTCAAATTTGGGATGCTCAACCTGCATACTCTTTATTTTTCAAAATTTTATTGTAAATATTTCAAGTTATAAAAATTTTTGCAAGGTTGAATTTTACGATGAACACACGTACCCTCCACATGGATGCTATCATTAAAATTTTATTATACATTTTAAATGTATATATCCATCAATCCATCACTCATCATTTCAGCAATCTCATCTTTGAAGAAATTTCAAAGTAAATTAGAGATAATACAGTTTCCTGTATTCCTGTATAAATATTCCATGCATATTATTAGAGTCCAATATATCTTTAGTTTTTTTTCCCTTTGAGGTAAACATTCAGGGAAATGCACAAATTTTAAGTGTATATCCATTGAATTTTGACAGATAAATACAAGCTAATCCAAATCCTACTGATGTAAAACATTATTCTCATTTCAGAAAATTTCCTTATGTCTCTTCCCAATCTCCACCCCTACCATTGCCCAGAGGCAACCATTATTCTATTTTTCATCGTACAATAAACTATTCTAGAAATTTATATAAATGGAATTAAAGTATGCACTCTGTTGTATGAGGCTTCTTATTTCAGCCTATTATTTTAAAGATTCATCCAGGTTTTGCATGAATCAACAGTTTGTACCTTTTCGTTGCTGAGTATTATTCCACTGTACAAATATACCAGTGTGTTTATATATTCTACTCTTAATGGACATGGGCTTTTTCCAGTTTGAGGCTATTATGAATAAAGGTGCTATGTACATTCTTGACAAGTCTTTTTGTAGAATGTTATTTCTCTTGGGTAAACACATAAATGTAAAATTGCTGGGTCATTGGGTGGGTGCACATTTAGTTTTATAAGAAACTACTAGAACTCTTTGTAAAGTGGTTATTTCATTTCCAAAGTAGTTGTACCATAAAGTATGAGAATTCTGGTTGCCTCACATCCTTGTCAACATTTGGTGGTGTCAGACTTTTTACTTTTAGCTATTCTAGTAACTATGTAGTGGTATTTCATTGTAGTTTTAATTAGCATTTCCCTGATGACCAGTGATGTTGAGTTATACATCTTTTACAATAATATGTGAATAATGCAGAATGTCTCTGAATGGAGTCTTAGTAGGGAACAAAAAGTCTCTAGCAAGAAACTAAAATTAGGAGCTGGGGCCTTCTTCTTCTAAGATGGAATTAATGGGAACCAAAATCACTCTTCTATTTTACAAAACTAAAAACCAAAGGAAATACATGAAACAAATCTTCAATTACATCGAACAGGCAGCAGAAGACAGAAAAAGAAATGAGATAAACATTTTATTATTTCAGCTTACTGACTTGAAGTGTCTAGTCACAGCACAGCGGAAAAACCTAAACAGAACACAGTGGTCTCCCTGAGTTGAGAATCCGGTGAAGGAAAGGCAACTAGAGTTCACAGAAGAGTGCCAGAAAGCAAAGTTGCAAAGCAAAAGAGCTCTATACAGGTAGAGGCTTCCCTCACATTTTCAGCTGAGTTCTGATTAATACATGTAGATGAGGAAATTTCCCAGTGTTGGGGAAAGAATCACCAAACAGGAACAAGCAGAACAGGCAAACAGGCACAACACCTCAGGACTCATATAAGGAGGGGAATAGTTTAGTTCCTGTTCTCACCAGCCAAAGTGGGGAGACCTTGTAATACACGGGAGACTGGTAGAGGACTCAAAGGGTATTGCCTCAGTAGCGGGTAAATGTTAGCACTAAATTAAAGCCTGCTTCAGAAAAATCAAAACTGTCTTCTACCTAGTAACTTAGCTACATTCCAGCACAAAGCTCAAGAATACCAGTCATGCATTGGTTAGTGACAGGGATAGGTTCTGAGAAATGCATCGTTAGGCAATTTCCTCATTGTGCAAACATCATAGAGTGTACTTAACACAAACCTAGATGGCATAGTTTACTAAATAGCTGGGCTATAAGGTATACCCTATTGCTCCTAGGCTACAAACCTTTACAACTTGTTATTGTGCTGATTGGTAAGCAACTGTAACACAATGGTATTTGTGTATTTAAACATATTTAACCATAGAAAAGGTATGTAAAATACAGTATAAAAGACAAAAAATGGTGCACCTGTATAGGGCACTTACCATGAATGGTGCTTGCAGGACTGGATGTTTCTTTGGGTGAATCAGTGAGTGGTAAATGAACGTCAAGGCCTAGGACACTACCATACACTACTGTGCACTTTATAAACTGTACACTTAGGCTACACTAAATACATAAAAAAACTTCTTCAATAATAAATTAACCTTAGCTTACTGTAACTTTCTTTATAAACTTTTTTTAAACTTTTGAGCTCTTTTAATAACTTACCTTAAAACACAAACACATTATACAGCTGTACAAAAATATGTTTTTAATGAAATACTTTTCTTTTTTTTTAATTTCATCATATTATGGGGGTACAAATGTTGTTAAGGTTACATATATTGCCCTTGCCACCCCTCTCCCATGGAGTTGGAGCTTCAAGCGTGTCCATCCTCCAGGTGGTGCGCATCACACTCATTATGTAAGTATACACCCATCCCCTCCTCCCCCCTCCCACCTGCCTGACAGCCGATAAATGTTTTTCTTTTTTTTGACATTTTGGTTACATTTTATATCTTTGCCTCTCCCTAGGAAGGGTTAGAGGTATGCCCTTCCCCTCCACAATGCTCACCACATCCCTCAGATGTGGGTCTACCCCCTCTACCCCCAAATCCCTGGTGAACACTACCATCATTTGAGCACCATAGTTTTAATCAGTCAGTACCAATTTGATGGTGAGTACATGTGGAGCCCATTTTCCTGATCTTGTGTTGCCTCACTTTGGATAATGGGCTTAAGCTTAATCCAGGATAGTATAAGCGGTGCTAGCTCACTGTCATTTTTTAGAATTGAGTAATATTCCATTGTGAGCATATACCACATTTTAATTATCCACTCATGAATTGACGCTCAACATCTCTAATTATTAGAGAAATGCAAATCAAAACCACAATGAGATACATTCTAACCCCAGTGAGAATGGCCTGTATCAGGAAATCCCAAAACAACAAATGCTGGCGAGGATGTGGAGAGATAGGAACACTCTTACACTGCTGGTGGGACTGCAAATTAGTGCAACCTTTGTGGAAAAGAATTTGGAGATACCTCAAACAGCTAAAAATAGGAATATTTTTATTTTCTTTGTTATTTTTTAATTTTTTAAAAATGTTCTTTCTTTATAGTCTTATTCTGTGAGCTTTTTTGTTTTTAAATTAATTTTTTTTTTTTTACTTTTCAAACTTTTTTGTTAAAAACTAAGACACAGACACACACATTAGCCTAAGCCTACAGAGGTTCAGGATCATCAATATCACTGCCTTCCATCTCCACATCTTGTCCCATTGGAAGGTCTTCAGGGGCAATAACATGCACAAAGCTGTCATCTCCTATGATAACAATGCCTTCTTCTGGAAAACCTTCTGAAGGGCCAGCCTGAAGCTGTTTTACAGTTAACATTTTTTTTTAAAATAGGTAGGACTATACTCTAAAATAACAATAAATAATATAGCAAATACCTAAACCAGTAACATAGTCATTTATTATTTTTAAATATTATGTGCTGTGCATAATTATATGTGCTATATATACTTTTATATGACTGGCCATGACAGGTTTCTTTGCACCAGCATCCCCACAAACACATAATGCATTGAACTACGATGTTATGATGGCTATGATGTCACTAGATGATAGGAATTTTTCAGCTTCATTATAATCTTATGAGACATCTGTCATATATTCTGTCCATTATTAATTAAATAATGCAGCACATGACTGTATTTAAAGAAAAACAAAAATATCTAGCACTCAACAAGGAATTTGGAATCTGGTCATTGATTTTCAGGAATGCAAACAAGCAAGAAAATATGAACCACAATGAGAAGAAAAATCAGTCAATAGACACAAGTCCTAATATGACACAGAAGATAAAAGGAAACCATGAACACATTAAGGAGACATGGAAAAAATTAAGACGATGCTAATTGAACTTCTAGAGATTTTTAAAACAGTGTCTGAGATAACAAAAATTCACTAGATGAGTTAAACACCAGACTAGATGCTGCAAAAAAGAAAAAGTTAGCAAACTTGAATAGCTATAAAAACTATCCAAAAGGAAATAAAGAAAGAAAAAAAAATCTGGAAAAAAATGAACAGAGTAACAATGAGTTGTGGGATAAATTCAATCAAACAGACCAAAAAAATTTTTATTACTTTACAAGTCAGCAACAAATACAGCTAAATAATTATAAACATGGTCCTTCTAATTCTCGAATTGAGTGTCAAGACCAAGAAAGCGCTCTTCCATTCAAAATGCATTTGTTAAAACTGAAATCCACAAGTTCTGCCAAGACCTTTAATATTTGCAAACAGAATCAATAAAGTCAAAGAAAATTACTATCAAGTTTACTCCATGTCTGATTATGTGATTGAAGTCTTTTATGTTTTATACAGGAAGTGCTTTTGCAGAACATTTTATGTAACCACCCTAGGCACTTTTAACAAACTAACACCTTTTTTTCTTTCAACACATTCTTTTGCAGAAAAAGATGTCAAGAAAATTGCTGTAAAATCCAACAATGCACTGCAAATCACATTTCTACTGCTTTCCTCAAGAGGAAAAATTAGTCAGCCTTTAACATGGCCTGAGATAAAAAGCCAGTGGTCCAAGAACCTCAATTCCAGGCAAGCAGCAAAGAAAACTATATCAAGGATCACCATAATCAAATTGCTAGAGGTTGAACACTTTTTCATGTGCTTTTTGGTCAACTGTGGAGTGCCTATTCCTTACCCAAACTTTAATCTTCTTTTCAAATTTTTTTGGTAGTTCTTTATGTATCCTAAATACCAGTCCTTTGTCTCATGTTTTGCAAATATTTTACATCAAGCTGCAACATTTCTATTTTCTTATGAGAAGTTTTAAATTTCTATGAAATCTATTTTATCATTAAAAAAAATTTTATGGTTACTATTTGTTTCCTAAGAAACCTATGTTCACCACCAAAATTGTCAAACTTTTTTTAATAGTAACCTCTAAAAACTTCAGTTTTAGCTTTTATATTTGGTTCTTGGTTTTTGTATGTAATATGAGGTCGGGATTGAAGTTCATTTTTTTAAACTGTGGATATCCAATTATTCTAGAACATATTGTTGCAATCACTCTCCTTTCCTCATTGTATTGCTTTGACACCTTTGTCAAAATCAAATGTTTAAGTGTGGGTCTATTTCTGAGCTGTATATTCTCTTCCACTGATCCATTTGTCTATGTCAGTAACACAGTGTAGATTCATAGTAAATCTTCAAGTCCTCTTTTTTTCTTCCTTTTCAAAATACTTTGGACATTCTAGGTACTTCATATTTCCATATAAATTTAGAATCAGCTAGCAAATATTTATTAAAAAGTTTGGTGGAATTATTTGGATTGTGTTGAATTTATATAACACTTTGAGTCTTTTAATCCATGGATATAAAATATATATCTTCACTTACCTATATCTACAAGACCAATGCTTTTTATTTAGATTTCAGCGTAAAGGTCTTGTACATTTTGGTAAAAACTTCTAACTTGCTTTTTGACACCATTATAACTGGAATTTTTTATTTGAATTTTCAATTTGTTCACTGCTGGTATTCTTAACCTCTTTACTTTGAAGGTATTATGTTCCTGTTCAATGACTTCTTTTATTATGATGAGATATATCTCTTTAGTAATACTTCTTGTCTTTTTTTTTGAGACAAAGTCTCGCTCTTGTTGCCTGGGCTAGTGTGCCGTGGCATCAGCCTAGCTCACAGCAACCTCAAACTCCTGGGCTCAAGCAATCCTACTGCCTCAGCCTCCTAAGTAGCTGGGACTACAGGCATGTGCCACCATGCCTGGCTACTTTTTTCTATATATTTTTAGTTGTCCAGCTAATTTCTTTCTATTTTTTATAGTAGAGACTGGGTCTCGCTCTTGCTCAGGCTAGTCTCAAGCAATGCTTCTTGTCTTAATGTCTACTTTGTTCTAATAGTGTAACTACTTAGTTTTCTTTTAGTGTTTCACCCTTTATATTTTTTTACTTTTTTACTTCACACAGCTTTGTGTTTTTAGTTTAGATTTGCCTCTTAAAAGCACCAGCCATAGTTTTCTTTTCATTAAGTAATCTAAAAACACTTTTATTTGAGGCAATTAGTCCATTTACATTTAATCTAATTACTGATATAGTTGTGTACATTCCCACTACTCTTGATTTCACACTGTCTTATTTATGTTTGTTTTTTTCCATTTTGTAAATTAACATTATTCCATTTTCCTCTTCCCTTGTTAATGCTTCTATTACTATTTTTGAGATTACAATGTGCATTCTTCTTTTATCACAAATATAAATTACTTTCACTGCTTTCATGACACTGTTAAAAAATACATTCTTTTAACTTCTTTACCCTTTCCCTTTCCATTGTGTTATTGTGAACTTTAGGTCTGCTGAATTTTTAAATAACATTCAATTCTTTTTTTCAGTCCATATTTGCTTATGTATATAATGTCTCCCTTGTGTATTTCCATGTTTTCATCTGGGATTCTTGTCCTTCATCCAGCAGAACTCCCTTATTATATATTTTAGTGCAGTCCAGTTGCCAATACATTCCCTTAGTTTTTCTTTACTAAAAATCTTTATTTCACTATTATATCTAAAGGGCACAAAATCCTACTAGCAGTTATTTCAACATATTAAAGATGTAATTCCAATATAGAGAGCAACACCAGCAAGATGGCAGAATAGAAGTCTTAGACTATTCATCC
Source organism: Cheirogaleus medius (assembly GCA_008086735.1). Taxonomy (NCBI): domain Eukaryota; kingdom Metazoa; phylum Chordata; class Mammalia; order Primates; family Cheirogaleidae; genus Cheirogaleus; species Cheirogaleus medius. Next base: position 30,716,830 of record VBSM01002608.1, read on the forward strand.
CCTCGCAGAGACGCCACCTCAACAATACATGACCAATTCCTTTGGGGAAAAATACAAAAGCCAGTTAAGAGGCTCCTGCAACCCAGGTGAGCAGGAAACCAGGTGCATCCAAGCTGGTAGGAAAACTTGTGGCACTCACTGCCACAGTCCTTTCTCCACAGGTGAGGAGACACTGAGAAAAAAAACCTCCCAGTTCCTACATTCTCCCTGGGGAGGGAAAGAAAAGACTGAAACATAATATACAAGACTTTTCAGGGGGCTGCCCTTGGACACTGGTTTCGCAGTAACAGGACATAGCATACTCTTGCTCATCTAGTCCTTGTTGCATCTACAGGTTTCTTATGCCTTTTTTTTTTTAATTTGACACAACTAATTCTAGTTGTTACAGTGGGATCGTTAGAATGCTACAACCAAACATATTCAATTCAGAAGACTCATCATTTTGTTAAAAGACATGCATAACTTTTGTCTAAATACATTTAAAGCAAGATGAGAAAAACAGTTACAAAGTAAACTAGATTTCTACCATCTCTAATATGCAATTACATTATTAAAAAACACAATCATACCACATTGTAAAAAATCCTTAAAGAATGCTAAGGTTTTACTGAATTCTCTATAAGCTTGTCTTTTGAATCATATTACACATATCCAAAAATAAAAATTTAAACTTAAAAGATCAAAACTAAAAACTAGGGTTGGTGGGGGGAGAATCTGTGTTCACTGAAAGTAAATTTAATTGCTTAATTCCCAAACTATATATCTTTGGTGTGTTGTCTTTATTGTAAGAACACCACACACATACACTTGGCAATATTATGATGGTTTTGTCTGGGTTCTCTGTTCTGATCCACTGGTCTAGGTCTCTGTTACTGTGTCAGTTGCATGCCGTTTTGGTTACTATAGCCTTGTAGTATAGCTTGAAGTCTGATAAAGTGATGCCTCCTGATTTGTTCTTTTTACTTAAAGTTGCTTTGGCTATGTGGGGTCTTTTCTGGTTCCATACATAGTGCAGAATTATTTTTTCTAGATCTGAAAAAATGATGTTGGTACTTTAATGATAATTGCATTGAGTCTGTAAATCACTTCGGGTAGCATAGACATTTCACCAATGTTGGTTCTGTCGATACATAAGCATGTTTTTCTATTTGTGTACATCTTCTGTGATTTCCTTCCTCAGTGCCTCATAGTTCTCCCTGTAGGGGTCTTTCACCTCCTTGGTTAATATATTCCTGGGAATTTTATTTTCTTTGTTGCTGTTGTGAAAGGTATTGAGTCTTTGATTCTCAGCTTTACTGTTGTTGGTGCATAGGAATGCTACCGATTCGTGTATATTGATTTTGTAGCCTGAGACTGCTGAATTTATTTATCAACTCCAGGAGTCTCTTGGCAGAATCTTGGGGTTTTCTAGAAATAAGATCATATTGTCAGCAAAGAGTGGTATTTTGACCTCTTCTTTCCCCCGTTTGGGAACCATTGATTTCCTTCTCTTGTCTGATTGTTTGGCTACGCCTTCCAACATTATATAAACAACAACAAAACCCAAAATACTGAACTTCACTCAGTATTTTCCCTTAGTAATAACACTGGTACTGTAATTTTAATCTGTTTAGGGGTAGGGAGAGACTAACATTTACAACCTATAGGAGATACAAATTATTGAATGCTAACATTGATATTGTGTTGAAATCCACAGCTTGCTTTACTGTTAATGAGGCAAAGAGAACAACCAAAGATAAATCTTTGGTAAAAGTTTATTTTTAAATTTATGAATGGTAATAGTATAAAAACCATTTCACTATAGCTTAATGCAGGTAACACTAAAACACATAATATAGGCATTCATCCCAGGGTTTAAAATCATCACTTTGAGATGAAACATAACTTAACTACAAGATCTATTCTACCATCAGAGATTTTACATCCTTTGACCAATACTCTGTACATTTTGCTGAGGTGAACCAATTTTAAATATACTGTTCTTTTTTGGTATACCAGCTATTCCAATTTATACCAGCCAAATGAGATAGAAGCCTTTCGATTCTATTTTTTTCTTTTTTAAATACAAGTGCTTAAATGTGGTCCACTGTCAAGCTGCATGATGCAAGGAAAACTGGTCAAAAATAAACAGCCACAATAAATGGACCTATAAAGAGTACAGTGATTCCTTATTTAAAGTATTACAAGTATTCATATTATAAAACTGACTTCTACACTTGATCCTTTGGGGAAAGGAAGGACCACCAACCAGTACTTGCAGGTATTTGTAAATACAGAAAACACTATCCAAAATCTTGATGATGGAAATGTTCTATATATGCATTGTTCAACATGGTAGCCATTTTTAAAGACATAAATGCCTCTTAGTAAGTTTCTATATTATCATATAAACATGGCTAGTTTTCTTACAAAGAAACATTTAAGTGTGGGTGACTAAAGATTGTTACCAATTCTTTGACATTCCCTTTCCGTTTTAACCTAGGCTGGTCTTTGTCTGAACTAATAGAGTATAGTGCCAAATCCTTTCAGAGGGCTCACAGCTTCTACCTTTGCCTATGGAAGCCCTATACTGCTTGACTACCTTAACAGGAGTGACCACATGAAAAGGTCCTGAGAAATGGATTGGGAGGTTAGGCTGAGCCCAGCTTCCCAAGCCTACTCCATGAAGGCACCTGGCATGTAAGTGAAATCACGTTGGACCCTCCAGCCCCACTGAGTAACTCCAGTATATATGATGTGGAGCAGAATCATCAGAGAACTGCACCCTATCTGAACTGCTGGCCCAAAAAATCAGGACTAATAAAAGTTGTTTTAAGTCACTAAGTTTTAAAATAGGTTTGTTTTATTTTGGTTTTTGATCAATAGATAATTGGAACAGATGGCAGTCAATGACAATAGCTTTTGGAAGGAAAACTCTGTCAAGATTTTCTTTCCTTTGTCAAAATGTTTTAGTCATTTTTATGAACTGCTGAGAAGTATAAATTTTAATTTTCTTCTTACTAGTTGGTTTTAGATACATAATATCATGACTTGATCTTATTCAACCTGACAAAATAATTCGCTTATTAAAATTAGAATGCTGGTGTATACTACAAAGAATAATTTTAAGTCACTAAATAATTTAATTCTTTTACTTAATAAACTTAACACAGTATCATGAAACATGCAACTTTCAAAGATAAGATCAAATACTTGGCTGAGAAAAACATTTATTTACATTTGTATCCAGTCTACATGTGGATGTCTAGAGATATATATAAAGTTATAAAAAATATAAAAATGAATCCACAGCATAATTTATAATCTTCTGAAAATACTATTTAACACCATCATTGCAGCACAAATGTACTAAATAACATTCTATAAATAATACTTTTCTTGTTCAAAAACCAGGTAGAGGGGGCGGAGCAAGATGGCGGACGAGAAACACCGCCAGTTAGAGCGTCTC
>VBSM01002608.1:30720377-30754245 GCA_008086735.1 Cheirogaleus medius
AAAAAAAAAAACAAAAAAACCAAAAAAACAAAAAACAAAAACCAGGTAGAAATGTTACCCTTTGGGGACAAAACTAAAAAATACTTATCAGCATATAAGGGCTGTCCGGAAAGTATCCAGTCATTGTTAATATAATGAGAATGGTTTGCATGACACTGATGTAACCTGGCAGCCAAGGAGAGTGGACTGTAATGTGCATGTGTGAACAATGACTTCACTGTACTAGTCAGTGGGCACTAGATGCTGCTGAGTGAGCATGTTTACTGTGTGGCCATCACATTCAAAATGACTAAATAGAGCAACGAATTTCCATCAAATTTTGCCTTAAGCTTGAACATTCCTCCACGGAAACTATTTGGATGATTCAAAAGACTTTTGGAGATGATGCAGTGAATGTGGCACAAATGCTCAAAGGTGGTTGAAAATCTGTTGAAAGTGATCCACATTCTGGAGGGCCTGCAACAAGAACACCTGAGAATGTTGAACATGTCCGGTTTAGACTAAGAGACACTGGAAGAACAGTGTGAGGACCCAAGGTGCCTACTTTGAAAGGGAATGAGGAGTTATCGTCCTATGTACAATGTTTCTTCTATCTTGTGTCTTCTTTGATAAACGTCATTATTTTTCATATTACATTGCTAGGTACTTTGCAGACAGACCTTGTACAGATCTACGAATATTATAAGCTCTCCTAAGATTACAGAAATCTCCATTTTCCTACTACTGGTCCTAAAAAAATTACATTTGGTACGCTTTTGTTAAAGAGGATAAAGGTACTTAAATTACTGTTGTAAAACACAACATCAAACATTTTCTGTTTGCTTGGTCTTTGAGGTGGAACTAGATAATAGAAATACACTGATGTTTGTTTTTGGTCTAAGCCATTTGGAAGGCCAAACAGCTGAATGCCTCCTTCAATACCACTACTGAGTGCTCCAAACTTGTACTTTAAAAAAAAATTTAAGTAGATTTAGGTGGTACAAGTGGTTTTTTGATACATGAATGAATTGTATAATGCATAAACATGTATTTGATCAATGAGTCTTTGATTATGTAACATAAAGACTCTGTTCAGATATATAGTTAATACACATACACAAGGTCTTAATGATTTTCAAGTAGTTAAATAAACAGTGAAATAGATATTTAAGAATATTAGAGTCATGCGAAAGATAACTTTAAGAACAGTATTATATAGTTTTGTATCAGACAGTACTTACATAAATTTAAGTAAGAGATGTTAGACCATAGCATGCTTCTAATCCATGTGGAAATTTTGGTATACTAGCACTTATTCATTAACAAGAAACACCTTTAATTAGGTACAGGTATACCTTGGAAATATTGTGGGTTCAATTCCAGACCACCACAATAAAGCAAATATCACAATACAGCAAGTCATAAATTTTTGGTTTCCCAATGAATATAAAAGTTATATTTACACTATATGGTAGTCTATTGTAGGCAATAGCATTATGTACATACTTTAATTAAAAAATATTTTATTGCTGAAAAATGCTAATGACCGTCTGAGCCTTTAGCAAGTTATCTTTCTGCTGATGGCAGGTCTTGCTTTGATATGTTAGCAGGCATGAAAAACAACATTAATCTCCTGGTACACGTCCATCAGAACTGTTTTTGAGCAGCACGTCTCAACGGTGGGCATAAATTTTCAGTAAACCATGCTGTAAACAGATGTGCTGTCATCTAGGCTTTGTTGTTCCATTTACAGAGCACAGGCAGAGTAGACTTAGCATAATTCTTAAGGGTCCTAGGATTTTCAGAATGGTAAATGATCATTTGCTTCAACTTAAAGTTACCAGCTGCATTAGCCCCCAACAAGAAAGCCAACCTACCCTATGAATCCAGGCATTGATTTCCTCTTTCTAGCTATGAAAGTCCTGCATGGCATCTTCTTTCAACAAAAGGCTGCTTCATCTACACTGAAAGTCAGATGTTGAGTACAGCCACCTTCTTCAGTGATCCTAGCTAGATCTTCCACATTAGCACTTACTTCTTCACCTTGTACTTTCATGTTATGGAGATAGCTTCTTTCTTTAATCTTCATGAACCAACCTCTGCTAGCTTCAAACTTTTCTTCTGCAGTTTCTTCATCTCTCTCAGCCTTCATAGAATTGAAGAATTAGAGCCTTGCTCTGGATTATACTTTGGATTAAGGCAATGCTGTAGTTGGTTTGATCTTCTATCCAAACCACTAAAACTTTCTCCGTATCAGCAAAAAGGCTGTTTTACTTTCTTATTATTTGTGTGTTCAATGCAGTAGCACTTCTAATTTCCTTCAAGAACTTTTCCTTCACATTCGCAACTTGGCTGTTTGGTGCAAGAGATAGCTTTCAGCCTTTTTCAGCTTCCGACTTGCCTTTCTCACTAAGCTTAATCACTTCTAGCTTTTGATTTAAAGTTGAGAGATGTGTGACTCTTCCTCTCACTTGAACACTTACAGGCCATTGTAGGGTTGGAATTGGCCTAATTTCAATACTGCTGTGTTTCAGGGAATAGGGAGGCCCGAGGAGAGGGAGAGAGGAGGAGGAATAGTGGGTCAGTGGAGCAGTCACACTATACTCATTTATTGATTAATTCACCCTCTTATACTGGCATGGTTCATAGTGCCCCCAAACAATTACAACAGTAACATCAAAGATCACTGGTCACAAATCACCATAATAGATACAATAACAAAAATATTTCGAATATTGTTGAGAATTAGCAAAACGTGAGACAGAGACATGAAACGAGCACGTGCTGTTAGAAAAACGGTTACAATAGACTTGCTCCACTCAGGGTTACCACAAACCTTCAATTTGTAAAAAAACATCAATATCTGAGAAGTGCAATAAAACAAACTATACCTTTAATTCTATTTAGGCTATAAGTCTTATTTAGGAATTCTGCACACCCTATGAAAATAATTTTTTTTAAAGTGTTACTTGAAGTCAAAATTCTAAAGAATAAAAACCTCAAAATCATGTATAGCATCCATGATAAGTAATCTCTGATTATTTACTTTGAAACAAACAGGCACAGCCCCTCAATCAAATCCCACAATTGAGCCAGTTTAGAGGCCAAGATCCCCTTGAAGGAAGGGGAGGCCAGCTCCCCTTGAGAAAGTACCTGGGTATGCTACCAAAAATGTATACTTTTAATCTTTCTCCCTATAGGGACCTAGAGTCTTTTTTACAGAGTAATTATGTGCTTGGGAAAAGGAAATAATCTGACCTTTTGGGGATTACTAGACACTGGTTCTGAATAGACACTAATTGCAGGGGACTCAAAATGTCCACACGTCAGAGTAGGAGCCTATGGAGGTCTGGTGATCAGTGGAATTTTAGGTCAGGTTTGTCTCACAGTGGGCTTCATGGGTCCCGGAACCTATCCTGTGGTTACTTTTCCAGTTCCAAAATACACAATTGGGACAAATATACTCAGCAGCTGGTAGAGTTCCAACACTGGAAATTCAAGTATATAAAGAAAGGAGTCAAGTAATTTAAGAATATAAAGAACACAGAGAGGAAAAAAGGAAAATGTTCAAAAAATTATTTTTCCTGAACTAGTGTTATTGTTTTAAAATTTTACTAATTTTTTGGGGGGAGGGGGGCGTGGGCAATATACATAACCGTAATATTTGTACCCCCATAATATGCTGAAATAAAAAAAAATTAAAAAAAAAATTTTACTAATTTTTTAATTGTAATGATTGAAAAATTTTAAGTAATTTTTTTGGTTTATTACTATAAATCAGTTCTTTGTCAATATTAACTTTAAATATCCGCCACTTATCCAAAGTAGGTACAAGACCACCTATTATAATGATAGAAGTTTAAATATGTGAAAAGACTTGTATTTCATGCTTGAAGGAATTGCTAAAAATAGAAATGAAAGAACAAGTGAATATATACACAAACACAATTATAGTAATTCCTGTGTCTTATTATTGCTACCTAAAGTAATTCATGTTTCTTTTTGTTAGTCTTTTGGAAATTTATACTCAAAAGTAGGAACTGTTTCACTGTCGGTAACAGGATGAAAAATGCATTCCAAACAAATACAGTGATATGTTAAAGCTAATTTTTGTAGAGCACTATTTTAAAAAAACATATCCTCATTGTTAATAATATACGCAAACTATATTATACATTTAAAATTTTGTATATTTTAAAATTGTGATAAGTTAATCCAAATCTGTCTTCAGTCATATTACCCTTAATGTTTACCTTTGTGTAACAGATTATTTGACATATTAAATAACTATGGGTTAAATTTCTCTGCCAAATGGACACATACTGCTCTAGGGTCCCACAACTCTTGTGAATCTCTTTGAGTCTTTAAAAGTTCTATTGAAATAAAATGTAAACATGTCCAAATTAAGTTAAAAGTACTTGAGAGAAAAATTATAAAGCGTGAACTCAGAAGATATTATCACATGCAAACATTCAACATTTGATTCAATGGCTATACTCTTTCCTACTAAACACACCAATTGAACAAAGAAATACATTTTCCATTAAAAAAAATTTCCTTAGTGACCTCAGCTAGCAAAGTCACAATAATTAGGGTGTTTTGCCTACCAATGAATTACAGCAATGTAAGAGAAAACCACTATAATGGTCCTAGTTTCCTTCGATTCATTACACAGAAATCACCTTCTCCGTGAGGTTTCCCTTGGTCACCCTATTTAAAATTTTAACTTTATCTCTACCCTCCAACTTCATACTCCCCTATCCTCAATTTCTTCCCCTGCCCCTAACTTACTGGATTTTACCACTATCTAACATATCCTGCACATTAGACTCTTCATCTTTGTTTATTGTCTACATTCCTCCACTAGATGATAAGCTTTGGAGGAAAGGGATTTTGTTATTTTGTTTGTTGCTGTATCTAGGGCAGGTGGAACAGTCCATGGCACATTATAGGCACTCAATAAGTATTTATTGAATAATTAAATATGCACAAATCAAAATATTCCAGAGAAAAGATTTTCTGTGGAGTTATCTTCAAATAACAATAAATACCCTCCAAAATGATCCTTAACCATCCCTGAAGACAAAAATAGCTCTACATTTTTCTTACAATACAAAGAGAAATCAATTATAAGATTTAGAAATATATAATCATACATTTAATGTAAACTCTTAATTTTAAAGATGATAAAACTGAGGTCAACAGTGATAATAATTTAGTTCTATTTAATTAGTATGGATTGAATGCTTAGTAAGTACAAAAAATAGCTAATTATAAGCAGAAATGAGATGAGAAGAAATGTTTCCTCATTCTTAGATTAGCATTCTTACCACAAAATTATGCTGCTACTTCATTTAAGAACATGAATTGCCTTTTGCCAAATGAGAGTAAAGAGAGAAGCAACCATATGTAGGGAGATATAGGGTTAAAAAAAATAAAAATAAAAAATAAGATGGAAGGCTAGGCATGGTGGCTCACATCTGTAATCCTAGCACTCTGGGAGGCCAAGGCAGGAGGATAGCTTTAGGTCAGGAGTTGGAGACCAGCCTGAGCTAAAAGAGCCCCAGTCTATACAAAAAACAGAAAAATTAGATGGGCATGCTAGCACACATTTGTAGCCCCAACTATTGGGGAAGCTGAGGTGGGAGGATTGCTTGAGCCCAGGAGTTGCAGGTTGCAGTGAGCTGTGATGACACCACTGCACTGTAGCCTGGGTGACAGAGTGAGATCCAGTCTCAAAAAAATAAAATAAAATAAGATGGAAAGACACAGAATCTCTGACCCATTAGAAATAGGCCCATCCACCATAAATAATTTGTAGCTGAAAAAAAAGGGTCGTCCAATGGTAACAAAAAATATATATATATAAAGGCTATACTTTTTCTTTTTTCTTAGGAAGAAAACAAAAATAAGTGAAAATGTTTATCACTTCAAAGAAGGGAAAAGTTGACATTAGCCTTCTCATCATCCTTAGTGTCCGTGTCAGAGTTTTCATGGCATATAACCAAGCTCAGCTATAAAGCCAGGGTATGGACATAATGAGATGAGTAGGAGTTAAAAGATGAGACTATACAACTATTTGAGACACTGGGTTCAAACTCCAGTATCGAAGTGTATTTAAATCTGATTCTTTAAGCCACCTAAAGCTCTGTGAAGACACAGGATAATCTTCATTCAAAAATCACTTAGTTTTATTTTGCTGAATGGAGTCATATACCTTGATAAACCATTTTCAATTATGTGATGGCTCAGAAAGTATGTATGAATTCAGAGAATGTTGAGACCTTATGCTTCGCAATACTGAGAATTTAATCTTTCATTTGAAAGAATAAAATCTATCCAGTGAAGTTCCAATTATAGATTTCATAATGAATTCTATTTATTGCTTCCTGGACCTGCCAATTCCATTAATGGATGAATATCTCTTCCGAATCATAACTCAAGAAGAAATGTCACTATTTTACCAATGATATTTATATCAGAAACAATAAGACAATGAGCCCATTCTGTTTGCATGCATTGGTCATTTTATATACAGTAATTGGAATTCTGGATGAAATACCAAAATAATCAAAATGTACACAGATATTAAGATAAAATTATGTGCTTTTCATTTCAGACAAATCAACAGGGGTAGGAGGGGAAATACAGCTCTGATTTATATACAGTGCAACGGGCAGGGAGTAGGGGGAGGATAGCGAGGAGTCAATAAATTGTCAAATAAAATTCTACAAATCATATTAATATAAAGCAAGATTATAAGGGTTTCTACTTAATACGGCAAACATATATAATTAAAATACCTGAACTTTGAAACACATTATATTGACTAGAGTACAATATAAAAGAACTCTACTGGTCTAATTTAAGAAAATTAAAATATTACTTTCTTGGTTCAAAGACAAAATGTGTACATAAACCACTTCAAATTTGTTTTAAAAGGCTAAAAAAACTAAACCAAATCTGTTACTTTAAAATAATGTGCAGTTTGCCCAAGTTCACAGTTTACTTAGGTAGAGGTTCAAGTTTTAAAAGAGTGAATCAACAGAATTTTAGAAATACAACATGCATAATGATTTCTTTGCTTTTCCACCTGTAATTACTCCACTGTACAATCTTTAAAACTCAAAATAATAATGTTAATTTTTTAAATGTAGCTCTTCGGTAAGAATGATTATAAATACCACCAGGTGAGATTCTTTTCAAGTTCAACATGTGAGAACTTTCACATACAAAATGAAAGTCAAACTTTGGTATCATCTTTTCGTAAGATACATACTTATTTTGGTGATGCCGATGTAACTCAAAGTATATTTGAAATGCTTCTTTTGGAAATGCATATGAAATATCATTAGGCTATATATATACTCATTTCAATCAGAGTTTCTCCAGTTTAAGCACTTATTACTCAGTCTTTTAAAATACCAGCTATTTTAAAAATATTTAAATATACACAAAAGACAGGAATTTGGTGTATTAAAGTTTTTCAAATGATTATGAATCTTAAGCCTTGACAGCAATTCCAAAATGGGTTTCAAACTTGCTTTCAATAGTGCTAACAGCACTGAAATATATATATAGCCTCCTAAGAGAGTTATATGCAAAAAAATTTATTTGTTAAAAAAAGAAAGAAAAACCCTGCTTATCTCTTGTAGTCATTCACTTTGTAATCTTAACCCTTCATTTTGATCTTCAGATATAAAAAGCATCAAAACGAACTTTATTCTTTTTTTTTTCATTTCACTTGAGTATTTCATTCAAAGTTCCTCAATTTTGGCCAGTAATAAAACAAAACTTAATATTTCTAATTCTAGAAACTACAAATTTAAAACAAGTATCATTTAACAACGGTATATATGATACCTGTAGACTTGGTTAGGGAGGGAAAGATTCTGATGTTTTGAAAATGACAGAAAAATAATTATAATTTGGGAGAAATCACCTAAGCATCCATAAAACTTTAAGTACTTTCACACACAGGCAACATAAAGAAACTGCTTGCTCTGCTGAACTTTCAAAATGTATTTTAATCTCATTCCAAAAAGAAATAAAACTTCTAGATACAACTACATCTCATTCAAATCACTTTTTGACATAGATTCAGCAACATAAAATATAAGAATTCAATATTTTCATCTTTTATAATCTCAATATATTATATGTTTAATATATAATATATATACAATACATACAGGTAGTCAGCAGGATTACAAAGTAATTTTTTAAAAGTCTGATCAATATTGATAAATATTTTTAGACTATTAAAAGGAACTATTCAGGATCATAGAATAGAATAAAATATGGCAGGCCAAAACTAACAGCAACATTGCAGATGTTATATGGCCTATCATTTAAAAAGAACTCTCAAGTTGGGTAGTATACATTTTAAAACAACATCTTGCTACTCTCAAGCAGCAGTACTTGTAGATATTCAGCACGTATATCTCCATTAAATTTAAAATAACTATGCAGCTTTCTTTACTGTAATATACAGTAGCAATCTCTTTCTTTCTGTTGGATTTTACTGTTGTTAGAACAGTAACTGATATATTACCAACAGAAATGACTTTAGCTCTTTTCCCTCCCCTAAAGCATGGCTCAGGTGGAAGACTGTTCTATAGGTAACCACTATGACTATTAACAGTACCTTAATACCATTAAGCACAATCAATCAGTAACTGGAGTCATATGAGATGTTTCAAAGAAGACTGCTGGAGGTTTCTGTAAACCAAGGTAATCATAAGTATTACCCTTATAGATAGCCCTCTCACATCAGTAAATACAAAGAGTTAAAATTCCAATGCCACAGTGTTAACAGTGAACAATCTATTCTGTGATTTTAAATATTATAACATTAATTCACCCTGAGAATACAGAGGAAACATTTAAAATAAGATATTTTGATATGTTCTTTTTTTCTTTGTATTTGCTTTCTTCTGGTTTTCATCAGCCCTTCAAGGGCACAAATATTTGAATTTAAAGTAAGACTTGTATATCCTTTTTGTTAACTGAGATTCACGCCACAGTCAGATACTGGTGATAGAAAAGCCCAAAAAGGCTTGTAGAAAAGAGGCAAGCTGCAATCCACCAGGTGAGAAAAGACAGAAGTCCTCGAAAAAGGAGAGGAGTAAAAATATTTTTTAAGCTGCTCAGTGCCACTGTGATTTGTGTAACAGTTACCTTCATCTTCCCATCAGCAGATGGTAATTCAGAGTAAACAGAATTGGAGCGTAGGCTATTATCTACTGGCAAGGTAGACAGAGATTCTGGATAAATCCCCCAGGAATGATTACCTAGAAAATTCAAGACATATATAAAACTTGAAAAGTAATTAATTCCAAAGCTTTATATTGAAAAAACAATTCTTTAGCCTATATTTGAAATTAACAAGAAATTCAGTAATACAGTACATCATTTTATGTTAAAAAAAAAAAAGTAAAATAGTAATCTTATTCAATATTCCTAAAAATTAACTTGACCAGAATATCTTGCCTCATCAGTAAAGGTACACATAAAAGCAAGAAGTCTGATATACTTTTAATTAACTGCACTAAAATCTGGTCAAATGATAAAAACAATTTTTTCCTTGTACAAGACATGAATCAACTACCTCTACTGGAGTAACAGGGAACGATTCAGTAGCTTCTGAGAAATCTTTTCTACCTCTAGAATATCAGAATAAATTTCTTTCTCAGAAACTATCTATGATTTCAATGTGAAAAACTATTAATAACTTCCAGAAATTTTTTTCATCATATACTTTCCTACATTGGATAGGATATGAGTCACATAATTTATAATTGAGCTATCTACCCCTTTACGTTCCTTAGATTCCTAAAGGGCATTTACACCTATCATTATCTCTATGGTATCTACTAAGCCCACCTAAATAATACTTTTAGTTCCTCTGGGCTTCTTAAAACCCCACATGGCAGACTGCCTGATCTAGGCCAGGGGAAATGATCAATGCAATAATAGATAGTTCATCAATAACACCACACAGGGACTTGATAGGTTAGTGAAGAGACTTGTAGGAGAACTTTATTCTTTCACGGAGAAATCTTTACCCTCACAACATAAGTTATCTAAAATAGACTTCACCAGATGATTCTGTAATTTATGTAAATTTATAAGTAAAATTGTAATAATTTAAATGTTAGGCACTAACAAAACCTTAAATCATCCTCTCATAACACAAAACTAACTAAGATCAACAGTGTTCACTCAAGTTTACTTGATTAATTTAGAAACTAACCTTTAGTAAGCAATTCTTATAAATAAAGCACAAAATTATAAAACCATATGGGCCTCAGTTTTTAAAATCAAGATTATCAATCAACTTCTGCAGCTAAAACTTTGCCATGCTTCTTCTTACAACTTTTAAAGAGAGAAACAATTTTAAGAGGCATACTCCTTTGTAGGTAATGAAAAGTATTACTAATTATAGGTAGAAAATAAAAGATGTTTCCCAGTTGTCAGGGCATGCCTACCTAATGTTTTCAAAAGCAGAGTTGTGTGAAGCAGCATTACCAGAGGTGCCACATACTGCAGTGCAATGACACAAAGGTAATAAAAGACTCGAGCCACCTGCAACCAACAATATTCTTAAGTATCTAATACAGCTGACATGTTATGAGTGAATTAAACTTTCATGTAATTGTCAAACTGGAATGCTTAAGAGATAAGCAATCCTTTCATGAGAAGGAAGCTAAATGTTAATAAGTTTGCACTTCATTATAAATGTCCCCTTTCTGAAAACTGACTTCAGAAAGGCCCAGTTTGAAAAATAAGTTATTAAAATACGAGAATATTAAAATAGATTCCATAAAATTAGTTCTTTATACACAGAAATTAATATATATGTATATATTAGTTCTGTATAAATAGAAATTAATCATTAAAATTTAAATGGTATACATTTACTTACATCTCAACAACAAAATGCTTATTAAATCTGTAAGGAGATCTACCTAAAATATCAAACTAAACAATAGTAGACAACATCATATATGAGCATAAACTATTCATAAATAAATATTAAATCCCCATTCTACATGAACACATTTGATTAAAGTCAAATATGGAGAATATAAAAATATACAAAAGGTGAAACCAAAAAAGTGTTTAAATCTTGATAAATGCCCCTGACCATGGAAGTGAATCAAAAACATGTAACTCAACACCAAATCTTTAAAAAAGACATGATCAAGCTGGGCGCAATGGCTCATGCCTGTAATCCTAGCATTCTGGGAGGCTGAGGTGGGTGGATCGTTTGAGCTCAGGAATTCGAGACCAGCCTGAGCAAGAGCGAGACCCTGTCTCTACTAAAAATAGAAAGAAATCAGCTGGACAACTAAAAATATATAGAAAAAATTAGCTGGGCATGGTGGCACATGCCTGTAGCCCCAGCTACTCAGGAGGCTGAGGCAGTAGGATTGCTTGAGCCCAGGAGTTGGAGGTTGCTGTGAGCTAGGCTGACGCCACGGCACTCTAGCCCGGGCAACAGAGTGAGACTCTGTCTCAAAAAAAAAAAAAAAAAAGACATGATCAGGTTATAGTTCTACTATAAGAGTGGATGGATTCCTATCCCTTTCCTTCTCTGGAAACCTCATTAGGTTAAATACTTACATTTCACATTCAAGTACATGGAATTAAAAGAAAGAAATTTAGCCACTAGTATTTCCTATCCTTTAAGTCATAAAGTCTGAACAATACATTATGTCTTTCAAATCAATTAGAAGAGTCCCTTTTAGCAATGGTAGGCATACCACAGCTTTGTACCGCCCAACTGTATCCCACTTAAAGCACTTAAGGCAGCTGGAAGAGGAATTGAGACCCTTTCTTCACTTAGCACCAAAATCAGTTCAAGGTCTCTTTGATATGTCAGCTTTAGATTATTCAGTTTATTTACAGTAAGAATACTATGTGTTAAAACATTAATTATTGTCTATTAAGGGAAACCAAATTCTTTTTTTTTAACAACACAGATTATGCTATTTTTCAATTTGATTATGGTATAAAACTTACCATTTTCTGTAGCTCAACTGTACTTATTCGCCCTGCTTCTTTTTTCATCTGATCCACACATTTCTGGGCTAAGTTTAAATAAGCTTGCAGGTGACTACGCATCATGGCCAACCGTAAAGCACACAGCAGGATTATTAGCCAGAGTCGCAGAGTATCGAATGTAGCTTCTGTCATTCTACAGATCAAAAAGTTGATATGGTGCTCTCAAAGACCACAGTATTCTAGCATGCTAGTTATATGTTAATGTTCACCATATAAGATATAAGAAATCTACTCTTAGCTACAGTTGGAGACAAAAGAATCTCACTCTGCCATAGACTTATCTATATAATATTTTCACTTATATTCAAGTTAATGACCTATCATTGGCTATAGTTTTGTCTGATTATATACATATTTGGATGAGATCTTCACTCTGCTGAGTTTCTAACTGGGACCATGGGAAAATTATTAATAAAAATTCTGATACATGAAGAAGAAATCTGATGCCTCAGATTCCTCTACAATTCACTTAACCTGCTGGGTGCTGAAGCTGGCTCAGTTCTGAGCAATTCCTCAAGGCTAAGGTGAGGATTCCAGGTGGAAGGAATCCCTTAGGATTTCCTTAGGAATTCCCTTAGGACATCTTTTCAGAAACTAGATCACTGGTGAGGGCTCCTTAAAGGGTTTAGAAAGAAGAAAAAATTAACTTTTGAAAGCTTTTTGGGGTTTAATGTTCATAAAAGACCATGGTTTCTCCTCTGATAAAAGACTACATTGCGAGTAATTCGAAAGTAATGACTAGACCACCCCTGGCATTTAGTATAATCTCTAGCACATATCAGGCACTTAATATGACTCTTGAAATGCAGACTGCTTTGCCAGATAGGACCTGGAACTTAGCAGGGACACGGTCTCCCTGAAATTCTTAAGAACATGAGGGTGGAATACATGGGAAAAATTTTTTTTAAAAAAGCCTCATAATACTTCTCCCTCAAATAGGTTCCATTATTACCCCAACCTCTGTCCAGTAGCAAGCACTTAGGAGAGAAACTAAACTAAAAACTGTGGAAATAATGTTGAAGAATAATACAAAAAACAGAAAAGGCAGAAAAGACATGAAAGTGTACAATTTTGTTTCATCTGTTTTATGCAACAGGTCAAAAATGTGGATGGGTCAAAGAGGGAAGAAAACTACAGGAACAGGACCTCAAGTCTCCATATATGAACAACGTTTTTCCTGTAATTTAATACACACCAAGAGGAAAGTTCCTTATCCCCATTTCCATTTATTTGCTACTAATAAATCCATGCAAAGTTTAGTCAGGCTGAGAGTAGGAAGTATATAACCACCAAATGTTTTATGTATACCAAACATGCCTGAATAACCTTAGCCAAGTTATTTAAACTCTGAGTCTCTTATTTCCTCTCTAAAATGGGATAAGAAGAGCAACCACAATAGACAATTATTGTAAAAATAATTTGTAAAATATGTAAAGTATTAATACCTAAGCATAACTGGCATATCATAAATACTACTTTCCTTGTTTTCTCAATTTAAGGTCAATATAAAATCAGAGAACATAATTACAGGAATATGAAATCCAATTTCTATGACCAAATTTCAAGGAAGGATTAGGAATGCTTTTAGCATCGAAGACATGAATTAGAAGTTTCTCTGAGATTTTGTCTAGAAATCTATGATTCTTAAAATTACATTTAAATACTTAGGGTATCTGTCAAGTTAAAATTACCATTAAGGTTTAGCTGTGTGGGGAAAAAAATATTGCTTCTTCAATGAATATTTCCCTAGTTCAATAGAATTAACTATAAACAAACAAACAAATAAAAAACTGTCATGATCATCACTGATTATATACTCCAAAACAAACGAATTTGTAACTTAGATCTAAAAGAAGTACATAAAATGTGCACTGTGGAGTCTATGACTAGTCAAGTTTTTCTACTTTAATTTTGATGAGGCAAAGCAGTGAAAGGAATATTTATTAAGCACTTACTTCCAGCTGGTTGCATTACATGTGTTCTTTCATTTAATTCCAATGATAACCTTGTGAGGTAGATACTATTATCTTCATTTTCCAGATGTGGAAACAGAGGCTCAGAGAAGTTAAATATCTACCTCAACTGACAGTTTTAGTGAGTGGCAGAGCTGGAGTTTGAACCACCTCTGTTTGAATCTTTCTAATACTCTAACATAGTTCTACAAGGCTAATAAGTTAACATACTAAGTATAGTTATTAATGCCTTTTAATAAATTGTTTCTATGTTTCTTTACCATCTTCTTCTGTTAAAATGCAGTTTTCTAACTGGAGAAATATGAACTAGTATTAGATAATAATGTTAAGGCATTATTTTTAATTTTCTTACATGTGATAATATTGTAATGTAGAAAAATATAATTTTTAGAGATGCAAATTAAATACTTAGGGGTAAAATTATTATGTCTCTAATTTAATTGAAAAATACTTCATCAAAAACAAAACCCCCAAAATTAATGAAGTAAATATAGAAAATGTTAACAACTGTTAAATACAGGGGATGAGTATATGAGTTTGCCTTTATGCTATCCTTTTTTCCTCCATAATTTTCACAATTAAAAAAAATAAAAGAACTGCAGAAGGTATCTAACCAATAGGCACAATGACAACAGAAAAATGCCAGATGACAACAACTGAACATTAACAAGAGAAAAAACTTAAGAGTATGCAAGATAGTATTAGTGCAAGGTAATAATCATTAACATTCATTAACAAAGATCGCAACAAGGTTAAATGAAGGCCTGTAGCTTTAATTTTATATCACATCTTTTAGCATTTCTATTGATGTTTGAAAAATACAGTGTCCTAATTTATCATTTAAGAACTTTACAAATAACATTTGGGAAAGCAGTTTTGATTATGTAATGAACTGAAAATTAGTCCTCAAATACCCATACTTACAATGGGACATTTTCTTTACCCAGTGGTGGGTTCATAATGTAGTCTTTGGTGATTGGTTTTACCCAGAGCAGAACCATAAATAAAGGTGCCAAGAAGTTGATATGAAGTAACGTTCTGAAAATATGTAAGAAATAAACATAAAAATCCAGAAACAACATGTGCTAATGAAGTACAGAAACTTTAGTCTTACTAAAATGCAGGCAGGAACTATTTGCAGTATGTTACATTATAGTATTGCTGTCACCATTATTCTATAGTTATCATTTTCATTTAACACTGATTTGAGCCCATGAAAAACTGTATCATTATCTTAATTTTTTAGATGAGAACATTTAGATCCAGGAAAGTTAAAGACTTGCTCATTACAATAAAATAGGATAGGGGCAGATCTAGGACTAAAATCCAGACTTGTTCACTTCTATTCTAGTATTCTTCAATAATCATATACTATATCCCTGATTCAATAAACAGGTATTTTAATGATTCTCTAACTTTAGAGAGTCAATGAATCTAATGGATTTTCAGAATGGTAGAGTCAACTGAAACAAAGTACCTGCTCATTATCTACAAGTAAATGACAGTGATTAGCCAGTTCCATAACACTAGAAGGCATATGGCAGAAGGTACCTACTGCAACAACTTGTAAACTGAGGAATGTTTCAATATGTAATGATCATTATCATGTTTAAATTACATTGTTAAACTCATAAGTGATTCCACACTTTTATTTCTATTTCAATTGTTATGAACATATCTGAAATTAATTTACTCATCCTATATATATCAAGAAAATTTACATTACTCTTGACAAGGCAATATACCTAACAGCAAAGGGTTTCGGGACTGAGCCATAATTTCACTGTTAATTGTTCAAGTTTGTAATCTACAGAGACAGATGGCTGGTAAAAATTTCTTTTATTTTAGAAAAAAGGCAAATTCTTCAGATTATTTTATTCCCATGTACTGCTTTCATTACCAACTACACTTAAGGGCTAAACTGGAGGATTAAAAATACACATACAAACATACACATTTTAAAATATCACTACATACATAGGCAAGAGACAGTAATGTGTGAGCAAACAGGGCTGAGTCAGGAAGCCATAAACACCTGACAGGGAAAGGTAGAACTCTGGTTCTAACCTCTAATATTAAAATAGGTCCTAGTGCCTGGCCACAGGGGGTGAACAAGAATGCTGCTCTTTGTGCCAGTCATGTTATTCTCATAACAGAACTAGCTTGCCCATACCCTTGTATCAAGGCAGAGTGCTACAACACAATGAGGGGCTACAATAAACTGAAAATAAAATAAAATCCCAAATCTCCAAGGGAAGCAAATCTTAAAAAGAAATCACATTTTACTGAAAAGGACACTAAAAGGACCTCACCCCCCACCCCCAACCACCACTAAGTGCTTTAAATGTTCTTATAAAGTGATTCTTTCATCCCACAGCCTGGGTAAACCATCAGATGTGGGGGAAGAAAGAAGCAGTATTAGGTATGCAGTGTTGCTAGGGAACACTCTAGTATCAAGGAGCAGCCCACAGCGGTTTCAGTAGCTTGTGAAGGGCTCCCCTCCACCCACCCTTTTCAGCTTATTTAAATCATAACACTGGGGTTAGTGGACTGAAGTGTGTGTGTAGAGAGGAGGGGGAGAACCAGGTTTTGTTTTAAAAGAAGCCATTAGAGAGACGGGTGGTGGGAGAAAGGCAGGATGTAGCCAAAAGCATGCTGAGTAAAAGGAGAGGAAAAAGAGAGGGAAGAAGGAGCGTGTAGTGGGAGGTGAGAATAAGTAAACACACGCACAAAGCATATGTAGAAAAATGGAGGTGAGGTGAAAAAAAAGGCTGTCAAAATTAAATTAAAGGAAAATGACACAGGTAAAAGAGAATGTGAAAGAATTGGCATCATTAAAAATAGGGTTTTAAAGAGCAGAAATGTTAGAAAATACAATCACCCAGAGAACTTAATGACTATAAATACGCATATCAAAACGGAATAGTCTCAAGTTGGGCTTCCACTGCAAAACAAAACGATGAGACAGGAACTTTGATCTGAATATGAGTTGAAGTAGATATAAGCCTGCCTTTCTGTCAAGATGTCTACATCAACAAAAAATCTGTGACAATGACAACCACAAAGAATATAGTAAATGGGCTTTGAACTATATGGAGAGATTCAATATGATTTTCTCCATTTCAGAACTAAAATAGACTCTGTTAGTTCAAAGTAATCTACAATATGTAACTTCGTACCATATTAGCAGTCTCACAATAAAATAATGTATAATTTTAACAAGAGTCTAATAAGTAGATCAATGACTTAAGGAAAACTAACATTTCTTATATATAAAACTTTTAGTTGTAAAATGTTTTAATATATTTAAAATGAGACATTAAGTTATTTAAATAAATTTATATAACATTTAGATCAGTATTCTTAAATAAAATGATGTAATTTTTTACAGGGAAATTTCTTTAGGTCTTCAGTTCAGTTGTAGAGATTGAAGTGTCATAAGCATCTGAATTAAAAAGAATTAACATAAATTTGGGTATTTCCATTTTTAACAGGTAAAACAGAAATCAATGGTGTATTTTAAT
The DNA here is from genome assembly GCA_008086735.1 of Cheirogaleus medius. Taxonomy (NCBI): domain Eukaryota; kingdom Metazoa; phylum Chordata; class Mammalia; order Primates; family Cheirogaleidae; genus Cheirogaleus; species Cheirogaleus medius. The sequence continues at coordinate 30,737,923 of VBSM01002608.1, forward strand.
ACAAGACAAAATTTAGAAGCAAATAAAAGAAACTTGCTGATATTTGAAAGAGAAAGTAGTATAACATCAAATGGTTATTTGATTATTAATTTTCAATACAATAATTTATGATTACATTACAATAATATACCTTCATTAAGATGGAAAACATATATTTATCTGCATGTGCTTATGTACATTTTCCGCTTACTGTGTAATTTTTTCTGTTGCCAAATTCAGGGCATCCAGATGCATTTGAGCCAGCCGTAATCCAGGAAATGTCAAAAAAGCCCCAATGAGTGAACAGAAAATAGCCAGGAAAAATTTGAAAGTAAGTTTTGAAACAGGACCCCTAAAAATAAAATTTTTAAAAAAGCCGATCAATTTTTATAATTAATTTTCTAAGAGTTTCCTTTCTTCTAATTGATTACAAATCACAATAATAACAGTAAAACAAACAAGTTTCTACAAAAATACTGCTGTTATTCAAGTACCTATAATGGATCTTAGTGAACTGTAAACTAAACCAGATATCACTTTAGTCACAGTCATAACAACCCAACTTACATATTCAATACAAAATTAATATGTGATTTGGATATACATTTAGTTTAATTTCTAAAGGCAGAGGAATTAAATAAGATCAAATCTATGTAAGAATTCTATAAAAGATACTAATTTTACATAGCTGTAAAAATTATGAGTACTGATGTTTCTAGAAGTGACAATCTAACTTAAAAATAACTCTTTTCACTGATTTAAAACAACCATTTATAGTAAATACTATTTTATTAAAAATGGAAAATTTAAAATTTAAATGCTTAATTTTCCAAAAACTTACTGAGATTCTAAACCTTGCTTTTCAAGAAATTGCATCGCACTGTCTGAAAAATTTGTAAACCCTGTAGAAAAAAAAAGAGATTACTCGTATCATTGGGGTAAAATACAGAATCTTTCCTTGGAAATAAAATGCTAGAAAACGGAGCATCTTAAATTTTGAAGTGACTAGCTTAGCTCTTTCATGTGTTAATTAGTATGCCATAATGCAATAAAATTTGGTTATTAGCAGGAACAGTCTTTGAAAACATCCCTTTGATATTTGTACATTCCATGAGTGCGCATAAAATTTGCATTAATTCTTTAACTATGTGAGTAAACTTTAGCATTACAGAAACTTATTTAACTGTAAGAAAAAATGAAGAGACAGTATTTTTGGAAAGAGGTTAATAAAAAAAACTTAGCTAAAACAAAAGGAAAAAGGATCATAAAAATAATAAAGGTTAATTATTTAGAACACTGCAGAGTATATAACTCAAATTTAATTTTAAAAATTTATCAGATATAATACTTCAACACTGAGGTTAAAAATATTAACACTAGATAAAACAAAACTGATTTTTAAAGTTGTATGAAACTATTACCTGTTTCAAGTCCAAATTCGAGATAATTTTCTGTTACAATCAAGACTGCCATTGCTTTGACGAAGAAAAAAAATCCAAAGGTGACACAAACTGATCTTTCACCACCATCTTCTACTTTAAAATAGTGTGTAGTTAATGAAAATAGAACTTTGCTGCAGAAGGAAAAGTTCAGGAAAAACCACAAATAACTTTGTGGGAGCTATACACAACCATCTTTACAGGACCTAAACTCCAATAAAATTTGGTTACAACATTTATTTTGATTCTACAACATGCTTATCTACAAGATACCCTTTGGAAGGAAGTGAAAAACCATTAATGATAAAAATCTGAAGTCTTCCAGGAAATAGGACATAAAAACAAAGCAAATCTAAGTGCAGTTTATAACATTTTTAATTTAAGGAAAAGCGCACCCACACATTAAGTTGTAATTGAGAAATTTATCTCTAGTTTACTTCACTCAAATTTTACTAGGAGGTTATCACAGGAATTTTATGCAATAGGTTCTCTGTGACATGAAAAGCAAGGGTAGATGTTATTATTTTAGGACGTATCTTTACTGAGCGTGTTTGTCAAACAGTTTACATTTATAACTCAACACACAACACACATCACAGGTATCATCTGTAATCGCTCAACAATTTAAAATGAGAATTACTAACACCTACTGTTGATCTGTGAAATCTGAGATCATCACTTAAATTAAGCAAAAATCTCTAGAGAGAACAACTTCCAATTGAGTATTCAAAATCAGCCAAAGTTTCAAAATGTTTACCTATTAAAAAATACTGAAGGTATCATCCTATCTGAACCAACCCCCCCCAAACCCCCAAACCCACACACACACACACACACCCCAAGATTAAATCAGTGCACGTGGACATCCAGAGCTACAACTCAGATCTCCACTATACCAAACTGTTCTTAAAAGTATAAAACAAACAAAATAAGGTACTTGGCAAACAAATCTAGAAAAGCAACTTTTACATAAACTTGATGTCAAGCATGGAAAATAATAACAGCTATCATTTAGTATTTGTCCTGTGCCAGGAGGCATTACCAACTAACTCATTTAATCGTATTATCACTACTTTACAGATTTCTTAAAAACCTTAAAAAATAGGGCCAGGCACAGTGGCTCACACCTGTAATTCCAGTACTTTGGGAGGCCAAGGTGGGAGGCTTGCTTTGAGGCTGGGAATTCAACACCAGCCTGGGCAACATAGTGAGATCTTGGCTCTACAAAAAAACACAACAAAAAACAAACCTGGGCGTGGTGGTGCATGCTTGTAGTCCAAGCTACTCAGGAGGCTGAGGGAGAAGGAACAACTTAGCCCAGGAGTTTAAGGCTACAATGAACAATGATGGGCCACCACACTCCAGCCTGGTTGAGCGAGACCGTCTCTTAAAAAAAATGTGGCAGAGAGGTTAAGTAAAAACCTCAGTCACAAAGCTAGATTAGAGGCAGCCTGGATTCAGTCTATGCATTTAACAATTGACTATACTTCCTCTACCAAACTGTATGCAACATTTAAGCTAATGTGGTAGTTTAGCAGTAGTAATACAAGAAATCTTTTCAAAACAGAGCTGCCTTGACAGAAGTAAAGAGTTCAAACACTGTCAGAATCAGAATCCTTACTCAGGAACAGTTGGGCAAGGATTAAGACTCCCATTCTTTCTCCTTAAAAGGAAGTTGTCCTTTCCTGTACTATTTAAAAATGGTTAATATAGTTTTTATAGGTCATTAAATATGAAATGTCCAATTTTGAATCGAAAGTGTAGTTTATTATATCTCAAACAAGAAGCAGTACAATTAAGCAAAGTATGTGCTTAAACTATCCACACAGTCTTGCCATCTTAATGGTAGCTTGTTTATGTCAGCAGCGAAGAAGCCTGGAGAGTGAGTATAGATGAAATTGGGAAAGGCATTTTCCATAGCTTGTTGAGAATTGAGTATTGTTCTTTGCAAGAAGTGGTCCAAAGCCTGTAAGAAGTGGTAGTCAGTTGGTGCAAGGTCTGGTGAATACAGTGGATGACACAGAGTTTACAAGTCCAGCCTCTGTAGTTTGAACAGCTTTGTGTTACACATGGTCGAGCATTGTCTTGCAAGAGGATTGGCCTGTCTCTATTGACCAATCTACGCTGCTTAATCCTCATCATTTCATCCAACTGGTTGTAGTAGACATCTGCTGTAATAGATTGACCAGGTTTCATGAAGTTGTAGTGGATAATACCAGCCCTGGATCACAAGACACCATTAGCTTTTTTTGACGAATATTTGATTACGGACTGCATTTCGACACTTTATCTTTATCCAACTGTTGTGTCAAATGCTTGCGATTGTCAAAAAGAATCCATTTTCAACACATGCCACAATACAGTGTAGAAATGGTTCGCCTTTATGTCACGACAGCAAAGAAAAGCAAGCTTCCAGATGATGATTTCTCTCCTGACATTCATTTAATTAATGGGAAGCCCATCTATCCAGCTTCTTTACCTTGCCAATTTGTTTCAAATGGCCCAATATTGTTGGAATAGTAACGTCAACCCTTGCTGCTAATTCACACATGGGTTGAGATGGATTCACTTCCATCATTATCCACCGTGGCTCATTTTCAAGATTAAAGTCACCAAAATTTCTCAAACCATCCAAGTACTGTGCCTTCATTAGCCACATCCTTTTCAAACACTTCATTGATATTTCAAGCTTCTGTGCCGAATTGGTTTCACGATAGAACTCATATTCGAAAATAACACAAATTTTTGACTTACCCATGGTTTCACAAAAATTGCTCTAAAAAAAATTTGAAAGATAATCACAAGCTAAAATGTGCATGTGAAAGACTGAGGATGTACCTTCACAATAAAAATAGTCCTTCTCTACTCCTAGGGTACTTAGGTCATTGGATATAAATGTAGAGTCCCAGCTGCTCTAACTATGGGCACCTATCTCCATGTAGGCCAACTTGATGGTGATGAAGATAACTTTCTAGTATCTTTCAAATGCAACTTGAAATAAATCTCTACTAGAATGTAAACTCCATGAGAGCAAGGATTCTTTTTTCTTTTGTTCACTATTACAGTCAGAGTAACAAGAACAGTGCCTGGCACATTATAGGTGCTCAAACAATTGGTAAAGAAATTTTGCCATAGAAATAATGTTTTACATGGTAGTTCAGATAAGCAGAAATAGTATTAATTCCAGGCGTTAATGGTAAATAGAAGTTTCGAAGAATGATATCAATAACAACACTTTCCCTGAGATAATATACCCAAAGTCCAAAACAATCGATGCTTTTTTAGAAAAAGTTTTAGTTTAAAATCTGTTTTTATTGGTAATAATGAGAATGTAAATTATTTACTACTCACAGGTACAAAGGATTTTCTGGGCTTTATAAAGGCTAAGACTTTGTTTTCCTAAGGCTTATTAGCAGATAGTTTCCCTTTAAAATGTCAAAAAAAATACTAAGTACAGGGGTATCTCATTTTTACCCACCTATTCCTAGGGCAACCAGGCCCTCAGAACAATGAGTGATGGGAAATACCTTTATTAAACTCCTTTAGTTAAGCACCTTGCTTTTCATTGAGTATTGTCCCTTTTCTTGCCATTCATTGTTCTTAGTTAATCCCATTCTAGTCTCTTTTTCACACAAATCTGTTTTTTTCCTCAAATACCACCATTCAAGATAAATAAAACACTTTATCAACTTTATTTTCCTAATTACTTATTTAGCAATAGCACTATTTTCTTTGAAAACATATGGTCCTGTATGCTACATTACAGATCAAATGAACTTTCATTGGGAGGAAGGAGATGTTATTTATAGTATTATTTCTCTAAGAAAAGGAAACTTTATTTTCAAGCATTTTAGAATGCAATCTACATGTAAGTTGGAGGTATTATCTAAAAAACTGCTATACTAGCAACTAATTTCAACTTTTTAATATATTTCTTTATAGACTATTATAAAGGTACTATTTATAATATCATATTTTATAAATTAATCACTTACTTGTTTCTGAGACAAGACAAAATCAAATAATAAAAAGGTAGATGATAACCCCTGAACTTTCTGATTAAAAAGACCTCTGTAGGTTTACATATTTGCTATAACAAATATATGCTTTAGGATACATTGAACTAGAAAAATTTATTAATATAAAAAGCTTCAGCTTACATATTCTGAAAACAATTATTTATCAGGTTTGTTACTTTCATTCAAACTATCTTCTTATATCCACCATAACTCAGCTTACATATAATGGCCAAGTACTCGAACAAATTACTTCTTTTAATGTACGAAATAATAAATTACTAAACAAGTAAATGCCATTAGTTTACATTTACTACCCCCCATATATTCAGCACCCTAACATAAGGTTATATTGCTCAATTTAACTCTGCAATACTCTGGTTATACAATAATGCAGAAATCTGAAACTCTACTGAAGTAAAAACGCTGATCCACATAATAATAGGTATCAGTTATTCCTATGAATTTAGCATTAGGGGAAAGGGGAAGCTAAATTATTTTTAAAATACAAGATATAAATTTTCAAGTCTTATAAACCTGCAAAACCAACAATCTCAGCCAAGTATAGTAAGAATTTAAAGATTAATATTTACATTCCAGTTCTTATTTTGCAATGCAGTATTATCTGGTGATGTTTCCGCATTATTCCTTCAAAATTCTTTCTAAAATCACCTAATATCATTGTACAAGTTTTCCCTAAACATATTTGTCAATCTTCTTCCTAGTTTGGATAACAGCCACTGAATCATTTAAAAACAATTAAGATCATACTGCAACATTGTAGAAGTTAGCACATTCTGTAATATCAAGCTTAACCAGGATTCTCAAATTTACAGACTGTCAATTTCAATTAAAATGACTTACAGGGTTTCACAGAAACACATTTAGTTTCTATGTCATTTTAAGAAAAAAATGTGAATTTTTTTTAGCTTTTCTACAACTTAATCTTTGCAAACAAGCTACCACTATTCTTTTCTCCTTTTCTATAATAGCATTCATTTCAGAGTTTTTGCATTTATGCTCTCACCTCAAAGACAAACACTGGTAGTCTACAGTTATACTAAAAAGACTTTCTGAGGAAAAAAATTGGAAAGACTATCTACATTGAGAGACTAAGACTCTAACAGTAATCAGCAGTTTCCAGCTAGAGCAGTTATAGACAGGACCTGCCACACCATCAATGCAAACCTATCCCGTTAGCCTGAGAAAAAATATATTGTTTCTAATGAAAAATGCTTCTGATAGGAGCCAGCGGTGTGTGCCAAGCAGAAAAAAAGGTTAAAAGGAATTCATCTAAAGCATCCTGCATAATCTTAAATTCTTAGAATAGTTTTATAATTAACCAAAGTAATAAACATGCTATAGTTTAACTTTACATTATTTACTTTTAGGTAGTTTAATAAAGAAAAAAACTACAAAATAAGACTTCCCTGCTTTCTTCGAAGAACTTTCTAACTTCTCAGAGGATAAAACAAAGTGTTATACACAGAAGAGTCTAGTACATAACTAGTTTTAAAATTATGCAATTTTAAAAGCATAACCTTACTACATGTATGATTAATAAGTGATATTACTCACTTAGCAATAGAGTTGAAAGCCAGGTTAATTAAGTGTGCAAAAGATGAAAGCAAACAACAGAGAACAAAAGATCTGATTTTAAATAGAGTAAATAGCACTAGTAAAGCTTTTTTCCATGCAAATTGTGGTTTTTCTTTTAAAAAGTAGAGAGTCTATCTCTGAGTACCATGTTTTCTAAAAAAACAAATTAGGAAAAAATTTTATAAGTCTTAAAAGAAACTTTAAACCTCAACATCGAAGATAGAATTTAAGAAACACAAAACACTATTTAAGACTGGTGATGAGATTTTACAATACAGATGCTCAAACTGCACTCCAGAATATTCTGAATTCCATGTTCTTTACTCATTTATCTTTTCTCCAAAACAAACAAAAAAAATAAAAGCCAGTGGTTTATTTTACTAGTACAGGTTGATTATCTCTTAACCAAAATGCTTGGGATAAGAAGTGTTTCAAATTACAGATATTTCCAGATTTTGGAGTATCTGCATATACATAAATGAGATATCTTGGGGATGAGACCCAAGTCTAAACTTGAAATTCATTTATATGTCATATACACCTTATGGACACATAGCCTGAAGGTAATTTTACACAATATTTTTAATAATTTTGTACATGAAACAAAATTTTGACTGCGACCTGTCACATGAGATCAGGTGTGGAATTTTCCACTTGTGGTGTCATGTTGGTGCTCAAAAAGTTTCAGATCATGGACCATTTTGGATTTCAGATTTTCAGATTAAGGATGCTATACCAAACACCTGGTCCATCTCTTTTTCTTGGCATTATAAGGAAGAGCTTACACAATAGAAGAGAACAAGGAAAAGGGAGTAAAGGGAATTGTAAAAACAAAATATAAAAAGTCCAAAACCACAACCAAACTGCTTTTTATACACAGCTATGATCTTTCTCACAACTTGAAGGCCCTAAACCCAGGTTTGAAAAACCCTGTTTTATTTTTACTGACTGGATACTAGAATCTATAAAGACACAATTTCCAAATCCTTCATTATACCTAAAAGAAAAATAACATCTTTGGCCAAAAGTGATACCAAATGATCAGAATGAAATTTCCCAAAAATAACATCTACCGCCACACTTTGTTACTCTAACATAATAAAATAAATTATAAAATATGTCAACTAAATTCAAGGAAAACAAACTTAGATGCAACTTGATACAGGCATGAAGGATGATAGTGTCCTTATCATTAGTGCTTTATAATCTCACTCCACAAATGCCTAAAATCTTATAATCCCTACATCCTCAATTCATATTGCATACTGGATAAATATTAAAACCATGTATTTATTGAGTCCCACATTAGAACAAAATCTTAACCTATACGTAATACTATGACCTGGCCACACCCACATGTTTAAGCTTTCATTCAAACTTCACTTAAACCAGAATAGTGTATTTACCATCTCTTGAATGTAATCACTACATTGTCTTGGATCATAATCTCCATCACCTGAATTACCCTCTTCCCTTCCCTCTACCTACTCAAAGACTCAACTAAAGTGTCATGCTTCAAGACACCATATTCTCTCCTGCCCAATTTCCTTCCTTTTCTGAACTCATTGTAGCCCTTACTACTATAATTTACTTGCCACATAATGCTATCATGTTATCTCAAGCTATAGTGTAACAAAGTTGCAAAGAAACAATTCTCTAAGGCCAGGCATGGTGGCTCACGCCTGTAATCCTAGCACTTTGGGAGACTGAAGTGGAAGGATCACTTGAGGCTGGGAGTTAGAAACTAGCAAGATCCTGTCTCCACAAAAAGTAGAAAAATTAGTTGGGCGTGGTGGCGCCTGTAGTTCCAGTTACCTGGGAAGCTGAGGAAGGAGAATAGCTTGAGCTCAGGAGTCTGAGGTTGCAGTGAACTATGCTGATGCCACTGCATTCTTGCCCAAGGTACAGAGCAAGACCCTGCCTCAAAAAAAAAAAAAAAGATTCTAGATCTAGAGTGCCTGGCTGAATCCTGGTTCTACTCTTACTGTGTGCTTTTCCACATGAAAATTAATTAACCTCTTGGTGTTTCTTCACTTCTAAAATGCAGCCATTATATCCACCACTTTAGAGGGTTATTTTGAAAATAAAAGATTTTTTTCTAGTTCTCAGTAACAACTTGATGTTTTCTAGATAACTGAATTAAATATGGAACTTCTAATACCGAAAAGTAATAAAGAAATGTACAAAAGGACAGATGTATCACATAATGATACAATTTCTAGATGTTTTAAAATCTTTTAACCTTTTCCATAACGATCTAATTTAAGAAGAACAAGATTCCCCAAGTGGTAGTGGTGTAGTGTGGGCTGAAAATATACTAATAGGTGGGGGCTGACCTCTATATAGGTACCAGCTGGATTCCCAACTCTCCACTCCCATTGCCTTCCTATGAAGCCAGGTAAGTAACCCCACTCTGACTATAGTAGAACACTAAGATTTCACCTTTGAAGAAAGTAAACCTGAGGCACAGCAGAGTTTAGATTAAGTGAACTGTATTGAAACTAGGATGATTAAGTGAAAGTCTACATACTCAAAGGTAGTACCATCTTGGAAACAAGCACAGATTTGTACACTCTAAGTAGGAGATTAAGAAACTCTCCTCTAGTTAAACTAAAGGGCTTCAAAGAAAAGACCAACAGACAATGACATTATGGGCTACCTACAATAAAACCAGCTTCATTATTACCAAGTTATTCTTTAGTAAAACTAACCAAGCTCTAATTACATACAGAGCTTCCAATTAGCTTTTAGTGGCCGACACTTAAATATAATATAAAAAGAATCCCTAGGCATTAAAGCAGGAATCAGAAAAAACTTTTCTATAGACCAAATAGTAAATATTTTAGGTTTTGCAGGCCATATACGGTCTTTGTAGCATAATTTTTGTCTGCTTTACTTGTTCAACTCTTAAAAATGTTAAAAACCATTCTTAGCTCAAAAGTTGTACCAAAAAAGGCTGCAGTCCAGATACTGCAAGCCGTAGTTTACCAACTTGTGTTTAGAGCATAACATCTTATAAAAAAAGACAAGAAATAGAATAAGCAACAGGAAAAAAGTAATTTAGAAAAAAAAAAAGATACAGGCAGCAGAATAAAAAGTTTTAATATACATATAACTATCTATGTAATTAGATATACACATACATGCTTTTATACACAGTTATCTCTATATATCTGACATATCTATATTCTATAATGCTAAAGAAAGATAAATGCATCTTTCAAATAAGAGCAGGATGCTCTAAAAAGCAATGGTTAGAATCAAAAATAAGCTCAGGAAAATTAAAAATAGGACAGGCAAAATTAAAGAAAACATAGGCTTGGAAGATGAAGTTGAGAAAAAGTTCCCTTAAGCACAACAAAATGACAAGCAGAAAATAAGAAAAAAGGTAATAAACAAAATCCCAGTACAAGAAAGTAAAACAGATCTTCATGAAGTACATCATCATGAACCTTCAGAAACCAGACAAGAGAAGACTGAAAGTTTCCTGAGAAGGAAAATAAAGCAAAACAAGTCATATGTAAAAGATTTAACTATCACAATGATATAGTAACTCTTAATAGCAACTTTCAAAATTGAGGATCAACAAGGCAATGTCTTCAAAATTATAAAGAAAAATACTGACAACCTAGAATTCTATATGCAACCAAATACCAATCAAATAAATGGGAATATAAAATTAAGACACTTTCAAAACCACAGAGTCCAAAAATAGTTACCTCACATACCTACTTTGGGATAAAGCTCCACCAAAAACATCTGAACAAGCAAAGAAAGAGAAAAACACTGAATTCTGGAAACTGTAAACTAAACTTGGGAGAAAGGTAATGGGAATTCCTAGGATGCTAACAAAAATAAGTCCCAAGATAATAGTTATGCAGCTAGCCTGAAGGGTAACCAACTCAAATAAAAGCCAAAGAATGGAGCTTTCTAGGAAAGGTATTTCCATAAGAAAGAAAAAGGAACTAATACAAGTTATAAGTAACCTTGTGGAAAACTGTACTGAAAAGCTAATGGAATTAGTAATAAAGAAAAAATAAGTCAATTTTTACAAAAAGCAATCATTCTGAAAAAATTGCAAAAGAAACCAAAGTATCTTGTAATGTTCATTTATAAATAATACTCACAATAGGCATAAAAATCAGCGAATACTGATTTCACCAAAAATTGTACAAAGTAACTACATTAAGAATATAAGGGTTGGGCGTGGTAGCTCACGCTTATAATCCCAAGACTTTGGGAGGCTAAGGCGGGAGGATCACTTGACGCCAGAGGAATTTGAGACCAGCCTAGGCAACTTAGCAAGACTGTCCCTACAAAAAAATAAAAAAAATTAGCCAGGTGTGGTGGTGCACGCCTATAGTCCCAGCTGCTAAGGAGGAACCCAGGAGTTGGAGCTGAAGCCCAGGAATTGGAGTTATAGTGACCTATGATTGCACCAGTCCATTCTAGACTGGGCAACATAGGGAGAACCTATCTGTCTATCGATCTATCTATCTATCTATCTATCAATAAATAAAACAGAAGGATGATATAGTTTAAGAAAGGAAGGTCCTTTCCTACCATAACTCACAAAATAAGAGTTAGTAGTAGAAAAGCATTATATCTAGAAATATGGGGATTTTTAAAGGCCAGAAAAAAATAGCAAAAACAGGAAGCTAAAAGACAGAAGTGGCCAAGGGGTAGGGAAGAGGACTGTTGGTTTTTAATACAACAGTGTTAGTACTCTTTGATCATATATAAACTATGTATACATATCATTTGATAAAAATCAACATTTTAGAAAATCCAATCTAGATTTTAATAAAGTCTTGATCTACAACTTAACCACCACTCCAAAAAAAAGTACATTATATCTTAGAGTTTAACAGAATCTAGGATACATACAAATTCACAGTATATATACATATATTTTACTAATCTTCAAAATGTCATGCACTGAGATTATTTCTAGGTGCTATTAATTAAAATATAGTGAAATGCTCATGATGATCAATTAACATTAACCCACGTTTAGAAATGTTTACTATGCTTGTGAATACTATCATAAAACATTGATTTAAATACAACCTAGTACTTTACACACAAAGACCTGAGACAGATAAACAGATATAGATAAACAGATTAAATATACCCAGAATAAAACAGAACAAGTATTTAATCTATTTTATAGAGAAGTAAAGTTAACAGGCTGCTTTTTTAAGGGTTATACTCTCCCTCCCAAAGAAAAATCCTGAGTATTTTTTAGCAATACCCTCAATGTTTAACAGTTTCTGGCCAGGAAGAGATAATCAAAGGTTTGCTGAACAAGTTGAAGTCTGCTCTGAGATTCTATGAAAACAGGAAATAAAATTCTCATGGAAGAGACAGAAGAGACTATTTTTGTAGAATCTTCATTATGTTTCAATTCAAACATTGTTCTACCAAATCTTTAGAGCAAAGTGCATTACATTCTATTATAATTATATATAATAAATCTAAAAAGAAGCACATGGTAGGAGACCAAACAAAAACCTCTTAAAATGACAATTGTTATAATCAGACTTAACAGGATATAAATCTGGCTTTTTTTTTTTTTTTAAAGACACACAAGAAATAACTATTACAGTGTGGTGACCCATTCAGAGTTCCTTAGTGACAACTGTGGTAACTTTATTTTGAGATGACTTGATAGAGAACTTCTGTACTAACTAAGGCAGTAACAAAGTTTTTCATTGAGCTACTTAGCAAATGTCTTTAATACCTATATAACAAATTATTTTAAAATAAGGAAGAAAAAACCTTGTATCCTCTAATCACATGAACAGTAAGTTATTCACATAGAAAAATAAATCATAAACTATACCTGAAATATTATAGGAACATCTTTCAAAATAAAATTTCCATAAGTTATTTCCCTTGAAACAGATCTTCATAAATTATCCATAATTTATGAAGTCAATCAGATGTATTCACTTTTGCCATTTTGTACACAAATATAGCCTGATAATATAAACATATAAACATTATGATAATGCCAAAATTAGGCTTTTACATTTATAGACATGTACAACAAAAAAAACCACTAGTTAAAAACATGATATTTAAAAAAAAAAACCATGGTATTTATTTATGGCTTCAACAATGGAGATAATAAAAGCCAGTACCTTCATTCTGAGTAAACACTTTTCCCCACCACTATGCCCCTATATATTTTCACAGATCATTCTGTAAGTTAGACTTTAATAAAGAAAATTATACTAGTAAATATTCAAACCTGCATATGGGAAACTAGTGATGCAAATAGTCATTTTCTTTTAACAATTTTTTTTCTCTTTACTTCTCATTTCTAGCTGAATGGACCACCTATTTTACATGCTAAGTTATTTTGTTTTATATTACAAAATCTCAACCCTTGAATCAAAGAATGTTAAGAGTGGAATAATTTTTTTCTGCCAAAGGCTGACATTTTTAAAGTTCTAATTTAATATTAACATTTTTTGCAATTGGAAATAGACCATATTTTATAGATGCAAATATAAAAATTCTAATAGCAAAGAAAAATCAAGGACAAGTGGGAAGATTTATTCAGGAAGAAGTATTTTAAATATTTTTACCTTCAAGCTGAAAATAAGAGCTTTCAAATGAACAGGCTTAATTTTTTAGCTCTAAAATGGCAAATTTCTCTCAGATCTAGGACAACTACTTAATTAATGTATACTTATCAAGGTACCATTATGTTTCAACTTAGTTTATACTCACATTGCTTTAAAGACCCAATTCTCATATTAAGAAAACATGTCTTCTATGCCCTAACATACTGAAATTATTCAAAGACATTTTATCAATTTTTTTTGAGAAAGAAAGAGACCATATTCCTAGAAGAAATATTTTGTTGTCAATGCACATGTATGATTAATAGTATCCTAAGGAATAAACAGAGGTTTCTCAAACATTTTTCACAAATTTATGATTATCTTCTTAAAATAGATCATTTCTACTCAACTAAGCAATTTTCATGTAAACTGAAAGTTTTTCTACTCTGTGAAAAAATGGAAGATTATATTCTTATTTTTTGTGACCACTATCAATAAAAATATCCTAATTTTTTTCCTATTCAAATGATTAAACCTCCATCTATTTTTCCATAATAAAAGGTGAAATACTCAAAACACACTACCCTTTGCATTCTATACTGCAAAGAAACTAGAAACCACACCAAAAATCAATTAGTGATGTACACTGAAAATTAACAATAAGTATGTTAATTATGATTTAGCAAGTAAAATCCTTTTTAAAATAATCTAATCCTGTCCTCCAATGTTAAAACAAATAAAGAAAAAGAAATAAAAAGAAATAAAATTTAGATAATTTTTAACTAAAATATTTCTCCTATGTTCTTAGATATGCAGGTTCAATTACTTTAAGTATAAAAAAAAATCCTAAAATTCTCTTGGATATAAGCAAAATATCATGATGCATGTTTAAAACTTTATCCCCTAGTTAGCCACCACCAACTTAACTAATCTGTGAAGAGAAATAACAGCCAAAGGTTTTTAAAAGCATAAAACACGAGCATTTAAAAAACAAAAGAGGATTGGATAACTTGTTTCTCCATTGTCATTAAGTAAAAAGAATTTTTTGATTTCCATTTTGATTTCCTCATTTATGAAGTAATCGTTTAGCAGAAGGTTAATTTCCATATTTTTGTGTAGAAATCTGAGTTTCTGTTAGGGTTGATTTCTACTTTTATTCCACTGTGATCTGAGAAGATACATGGTATGATTTCTATTTTTTTAAATTTTTTGAGACTTACTTTGTGTCCTAGGATATGGTAAATCTTAGAGAATGTCCCATGAGCTGATGAGAAGAACGTATATTCAGTGGATTTTGGGTAGAATGTCCTATAAAGGTCAGTCAGGCCCAACTGTTCGAGAGTTTTGTTTAAGTCCATTATTTCTTTATAAGCAATTTGCTTAGATCCAGTAAGCCTTTATGAATCTGGGTGCACCTAAGTTGGGTGCATATATATTTAAAATTGTTATGTCTTCTTGTTGAACTGTACCCTGAGAGGCAAGTTTATTTCCATAAATGCCTATATCCAAAAGTCAAAAAGATCACAAATAGACAATCTAATGAATCGACTCAAAGAGGTGGAAAAAGAAGAACAGACCAACCCCACACCCAGCAGAAGTGAAATTAACAAGATCAAAACAGAACTAAACGAAATTGACAACAGGGAAACTATATAGAAGATTAATAAAACAAAAAGTTGGTTCTTCGAAAAAATAAACAAAATTGACATGCCTTTGGCTAGACTAACGAAAAGCAGAAAAGAGAAATCTCTAATAAGCTCCATCAGGAACAAAAAAGGTGATATTACAACTGATCCCATGGAGATACAAGATATAATCTACAAATACTACAAAAACCTTGATGCACACAAACTGGAAAATGAGGAAGAAATGGACAAATTTCTAGAAACACACAGCCTCCCTAGGCTCAACCAGGAAGAAATAAAATTCCTGAACAGACTAATATCAAGAGCCAAAATAGAAACAGCAATTAAAAACCTTCCTAAAAAGAAAAGTCCCGGCCCAGATGGTTTCATACCCGAATTTTACCACACTTACAAAGAAGAACTGATGCCTATCTTGCTGAAATTATTCCTCAACATTGAGAAGGATCCAGAAGTCTGGATCCGTCCAGACTCATTTTACCAAGCCAACATCACTTTGATCTCAAAACCAAGAAAGGATGCAACAAAGAAAGAAAACTACAGACCAATATCACTTATGAATATAGATGCAAAAATTTTCAACAAAATCCTGGCTAACCGAATCCAGATGCTTATCAAGAAAATAATCCATCACAACCAAGTTGGCTTCATCCTAGGGATGCAGAGATGGTTCAACATACGCAAATCTATAAATGTAATTCATCGTATAAACAAAAGCAAAAACAAAAACCATATGATCCTTTCAACAGATGCAGAAAAAGCATTTGACAAAATTCAACACCCTTTCATGATAAGAACACTTAATAAAATAGGCACAGAAGGGACATACCTAAACATGATACAAGCCATATATGACAGACCCACAGCCAACATCATACTGAATGGGGAAAAATTGAAAGCATTCCCACTTAGACTCACTTAGAACTGGAACCAGGCAAGGTTGCCCACTATCTCCACTTCTGTTCAACATAGTGCTGGAAGTCCTGGCTAAAGCAATCATACATGAAAGTGGAATTATAAGTATCCAAATGGGGGCAGAAGAGATCAAACTTTCACTGTTTGCTGATGATAT
>VBSM01002608.1:30754345-30807584 GCA_008086735.1 Cheirogaleus medius
TCTCAGGATACAAAATCAATACACACAAATCAGAGGCATTCCTATATGCCAATACCAGTCAAATTGAGAACCAAATCAAAGACTCAATACCCTTCACAATAGCAACAACGAAAATAAAGTACCTAGGAAAATACTTAACTAAGGAGGTAAAGATCTCTACAGGGAGAACTATGAAACGCTGAGGAAGGAAATAGCAGAGGATGTAAACAGATGGAAATCCACACCATGCTCGTGGGTTGGCAGATTCAACATCGTTAAAATGTCTATACTACCCAAACTGATCTACAGATTCAACGCAATCCCTATTAAAATCCCAACATCATTTCTCACAGATATAGAAAAAATAATTTTATGCTTCGTTTGGAACCAGATAAGACCCCGTATATCAAAAGCAATTCTAGGCAATAAAAACAAAATGGGAGGTATCAATATGCCAGATTTCAAAGTATACTACAAAGCTGTAGTAATTAAATCAATTTGGTATTGGCACAAAAATAGGAATACTGACCAGTGGAACAGAACTGAGAAACCTGATATAAAAGCATCCTCATATAGCCATCTAATCTTCGACAAAGCAGACAAAAACATTCACTGGGGAAAAGAATCCCTATTCAATAAATGGTGCTGGCAAAACTGGATAGCCACTTGTAGAAGGCTAAAGCAGGATCCACACCTTTCACAAAACCACAAAAATCAACTCACGCTAGGTAACAGACTTAAACCTAAGGTATGAAACTATTAGAAATCTAGAGGAAAATGTTGGAAACACTCTCCTAGACATTGGCCTAGGCAAAGAATTTATGAAGAAGACCCCAAAGGCAATCACAGCAGCAACAAAAATAAATAAATGGGACCTGATCAAACTAAAAAGCTTCTGCAGAGCCAAAGAAACAGTCATGAAAGCAAACAGACAACCTACAGAATAGGAGAAAATTTTCGCATCCTACATATCTGATAAGAGGCTGATAACAAGAATCTACTTAGAACTCACAAAAATCAGCAAGAAAAAATCAAACAACCCTATCAAAAAGTGGGCAAAGGACATGAACAGAAATTTTTCAAAAGAAGAGAGAATAATGGCTAACAAACATATAAAAAAATGCTCAACATCTCTAATCATCAGGGAAATGCAAATCAAAACTGCAATGAGATATCACTTTTCTCAGTAAGAATGGCCTTTATCAAAAAGTCCCCAAACAATAAATGTTGGCGTGGATGCAGAGAGATAGGAACACTCCTACACTGCTGGTGGGACTGCAAACTAGTTCAACCTCTGTGGAAAGCAATATGGAGATACCTTATGATACAAGCAGATCTACCATTTATTTGATCCAGCAATCCCACTGCTGGCACCTACCCAAAAGAACACAAGACAATCTACAGAAAAGACACCTGCACTCGAAAGTTTATAGCAGCACAGTTCACAATTGCAAAGCTGTGGAAACAACCCAAGTGCCCATCAATACATGAGTGGATTAATAAAATGTGGCATATGTATACCATGGAGTACTTACTATTCAGCTCTAAGAAACAATGGTGATATAGCACATCTTGTATTTTCCTGGATAGAGCTAGAACCCATACTAGTAAGTGAAGTATCCCAAGAATGGAAAAACAAACACCACATATACTCACCAGCAAATTGGTATTAATTGATCAGCACCTAAGACACATAGGAATTACATTTATTGGGTATTGGGCAGGTGGGAGGGGGAGGAGGGGACAGGTATATACATACATAATGAGTGAGATGTGCACAGTCTGGGGGATGGTCATGCTTGAAGCTCAGACTTGTGGGGGTAGGGGGGCCAAGGGCATTATACGCAACCTTAAAATTTGTACCCCCATAATATGGTGAAATAAAAATAAATAAATAAATAAAAAACAAAAGAGGGCTATCCTTAAATTTTCAGTTTCAGAAGGAAAATTATCACTTTGCAGCTAAAAGAGAAAAAAAGTCAGACTCAGTTATAAATTAAACAAAAATAAAGCCTGATTTGTGCCTATAATCCCAGTACTTTCGGAATCCCAGGCAGGAGGACTGCTTGAGGCCAGGAGTTTCAGACCAGCCTGGGCAATATAGGGAGACCCCATCTCTACCAAAGGAAAAAAAACACTTAACTGGGCATGGTGGTGTACACCTGTAGTCCCAGCTGTTTGGGAGGCTGAGGCAGTAGGATAGCTTGAACCTAAGAATTTGAAGTTACAGTGAGCTATGATAGCACCACTGCACTCCAGCCTAGAGTGACAGAGTGATTCCCTGTCTCAAAAAAAAAAAAAAAGCTAAATTCTTATTAACACAGTTCCCTATTTAACTCAAGGTTTCTATCCTGAAATCTGAGTAATTTGGCAGCATTAATGTTACAAAAAGTCTCCAAAAGTTTATAAAAGGAACAAATCTTGACATAACATGCTATATTCAAGTTTTCAATATAAAACAAGTACATTGGCTCAGATTCACTAATTTTGAGTCTTTGTTCCCCTCTCACTAGACTTTCTACTATATTTTATGCACTTTACTTCAAGGTTTAGTTTTCCATTTTCCTCATTAGTGTAAAGCAGAACATTTTTGTAAACTAAAAGAATATAGTAATTTGGAATCTTTAAAGGAAGTTAGAAATGGTGACTAAATTATGCTATTTTCCTATAGTTGCCTATTTTGCATAGCAAACAAATACAGCATTTAATTTGTAGAGTTTTAATTTACAAATCTACATATAGAACTGAATATTAAACCAGAAAACCTTAGAATTTATTTTAATTTAAACCATTCACAACTTTTAGCTTTGTATAAAATGTGTATGTCTGGCAACCAAGGCAAATTAAAATTTTAGAACACAGCCCTAAAAACATATATAATAGGGTTTTGTACCTTAAACCATTCACATTATAAAACACGAGCACTGTGGAAATGTGACTAAATGTAACGGGACTACTGAGAAGCTTTATCATTCTTTGTAGAATAGCTTTCTTCTCGCTCAAATTTATGTAATTGACTGAATATTACTCTCTGTGGTACAGCTTATTCCTAAGTTTCTTTGAAAAAAAAAATCTATATATTGTATTTTAACTTTTTAAAAGTTACTTCCACCAAAGGTCTCCATCTTTTTTGAAAGCACCATTTTTAGCTTTTCACTTTTCATTTAGTCATAAATTAAAATACGTTTCATACTCATAAAATCAGTAGACATTTCTGCAGTGACTAAGACTTCATGGACCATGATACAAGAAAGACAATTACTAGATGTGTTCTGTCCTCTTTGCAAGGCTTTCTTCACCCTTTGCGTCCCCATACCATGTAACTTGAAATAAATGGAAGTGGAATACAACTTGGTCAAAGAAGGTGGTGAGAACTACAAATAGGAAAGAAGAGTAGAGCTGAGAATCAGTTTGGGTTTAGGAGTGAGATTGGAAGCAGGTGTGACAGCTGAGATGCATGAACAACTCAGTTGAAGCAGAAAGCATAGCTGATGACAAGAAATGACTCAGTCCTAGGTTTCAGGGTTCAAGATTTTAGTGTCATATATTTTATAAAGTAGTTCTTGTACTTTTACAACTCTCAAGATTCTGCAGAAATTATAATTGTTGTCCCCTACATAAGTATGTCAAATATAACTGATAGGTGAAGAAAACAATATGACAACAGAAAAAAAACAATTTTCTTCCTCACTTGTTAGTGAATTCATTATTTAAGTTATATGCATCTAATTTAGGGACCATTTTAACAAAGAACATTTCATCAAGGAGAATATCTGAATTAAATGAGGTATGTATAACTCTAGAATTAAACAGAGCTATTGTCCTATATAATCAAGGAGAAATGTGTTTGACTAGTAAGTAAACACAAACAACAAGAAAATGAAGAGAAGCCAGAAAGAGGTCACATCTACTAATACTCCGTGCCTAGGGTATAAAAGGAAAAACAGATAAATTATAACTAAGATAAAAGATAGGGTATAAACAGATTCCTCCTTGGTGTTAATCTGGATATCTGGAATTTAATTCTGGTCTCCTATATGTTGTTAAAAGGAGTACATTATATTCTCACATGCTACAGGTATAAACAACAACAACAAAAATCATACACCCAAGCCTGCATACAAGTCTACTTCCTTCTTTCTCCCTACCCCCTTTATGGAGGGTCAAAGTTGGCAGAAAATAGCCTGGATTGTAAGCTCTTCAGCACTTTCTATCCTCTCTGGGATGGGGAGACAGCCAGCTATGAGATTCCCACAGGGATGCTATTGTTTGGTGCCTTTCAGTACTAAAACTAAGTAAAGCCAGTTCAGTATGTGAGATCTTTGCTCTCACATTATTAGGCATTACTGAGTAAAGATAAAATTTATTCACATAAACTATATGAGCATCTATTAACAAGTATGTTTTTCTATAATAGTTTTGCTGGTAGGCAGGCATTAAGAGCTGAATCAAATTAAAACTGCTTATCAAAAATATGCATTCACACATATGTATAAGCTATAAAGTGAACGAAAAAATATACCATAATAAACAATGTTTTGGAGAACATGAGAACTCATTAAAGTATGAAAAAGTACCATTACATGTAGTCAGCTAGTGCTAATTATCAAATTAAAATAGTTTTAGTGTGTTTTACATGTCTCCATGTCTAGGGATAGGGCTTTATTCTGATTGAATGGTATTTTCACATATTTAATACTACAGAATTAAACAGTAACATTTTAAATGCTTGAACTTGAATCTGTTCTTGGAATTAGTGCTGCCCTGGCTATCTGGGGATGTTTCTCAACTGATAACACATGATCAGTATTTCTACCCAGTACACTACTATATACTTTTTAAAATGTTGACTCTTAAGGCTTTGTTCTTGCCCTTCTGGTCTAAATTATATCTAAATCAATCCAAAAGAGTCAACAGAGAGATAGCACAGTGGTGATGAAATGTCAAATCATATCATGTATTTAAAATGGTATTCACTTTCAGCTCTAAAAGATGGTTCTGCAGTCTCTGGCTAAATATAAAAGATGTGAGACATGCATCTTCTCTGCTCACTCCTAACTAAATAAACCACATAAAAAGGAAAGTGAAAATCTCCAAGAACAAAGAATAAGAAAAGAGACAACTGCAGAAAAAAGTTAACAAAATTTTGGAAGAAAGTTTAAGTGGATGGAAAAGCAATAACTAATTTAGGTTTCAGCTTTCTCTGTTATGCTGGGTCTGCAAGGGGAGGAACTCAATGAGAAGAAAGCAAATTCATTTACTAGAAGCCCTGGAAAAGTCAGGAATTGGACACACCAGGTACCTCCAAATGCAAGTTTGCACAATGAATGAAAATAGGAAGATTGGTTGAAAGTATGTATTAACAATAATTGAGATTCCCAGATTTTTTGTCTTGCCTAATCATATAGATTAGGCGCTGGCCTTTCACCCACTCTGACAAAAACCTATAATGATTACTATCTAAAGATGTTAAACCAAAGAATGGCTTAGGAGTATTATGCAAAAGTTAGGGTGACAATGAAGAATAAAAGACAGTAGGGGAATAAATAAATGTCAGTACACTGATCCTTGAGACTCTAAGCTCTCTTCTTGGATCAATTCCTATAACACTGGCTGTCACTTACTCCACAGTTGGGAGAATGGACAATTCCTCTCTAAAGAATTGAGAGCCCCAAAACCTACAGGAACTGATTATTTATAGGTGCCCCCCAAAATAGTGTCAGGTCCCCACTCAATCATCTACAATAAAAGGCCTACCAATCCACAAGCTAAGCTCCAGCCACTTGCAAAAAACTTCCAATTTTTAAGGGCCTTCTTATATATAAACAGATACTCAAAGATTACAAGTCATTTAGGAACAATCTCTGTGATTAAAATAAAAAGGTGGAAAAAACTCAGAAAATAATGCAAGGCACAACTTAGAATATGCTTATTTATTTCTAACATCCTTAGAAATAAAAAGATATTACATATCTATGATACAAGAATGGTATGAAATATAACATTTAAAAATGTCTTAAAAATTAAAACAAATTGATATAAAAATTCAACATAAGGGTTAAAAGACAAAATTAGGAAGAAAAAAATCAAGAAAATAGTATAAAATAAATGAAAAAAGGGAAATAAAAAAATTAAAGGATCATTCAAGGAAACCGAATATCTCACTAACAAGTTCCTAAAAAAGATGATAGAAAATGCCAGATTCAGTAGTAGTCCCAGCTACTTGGGAGGCTGTGGTGGGAGGATCTCGAGCCCAGGAGGTTAAGTTCAGCCTAGACAATATAGTGAGATCCCCATCTCTTAAAAAAAAAGAAAAAAAAAAAGAAAAAAAGCAGCAAACTGAGCACATCACTTATTTTTGGTCTCTTTCTAAACCTCACCAAAATGATGGTAAAGGAATCTGTTTTTAGGAACATAAATATAGTGAATGAAAAAAGAAGAAAAAAGCAATAAAATTTTGGAAACTAGAAAGCAGGCAGATAAATGATTTACTAAAATGAATAAGGAAGCTGAATCAGAAAGCCAAGAAGCAATCTGATTTTACTGCAGAACTCCCAGAAAGGATAAAGAATTGGTTAGATGACACACAACTTTCTATACTGGCGTGCAAGTACCAGTTACTGAATGTGTGTGTTGGGAATAATAGTATTAATAATAAGTACTACTAAAAAAAAGTACATTTAAAAAGTAGTCAGTTTAATCCACCCCCATCTGAATTAGCTTTGGAGATTTATGCTTTGGAGAGGGTAAAAAAATATAATCTCTGGCCTTGCCACATTATTCAGCAACATGCCCTCACCATGTGCTCAGAGTGCCCATTCAGTTTTCCAGTGTTTCCCACTTAAATATGGACAGGCCAACATAGATCCCTCGAGCTATCTGAGAAAAAGCCTTTAACATGAAAAACAGCAGCCAAACCAAACTAACAGAAGCAACAGAGTAAAAAGATATCTTAGCAGATAAAAACCTTTTAACAAAAGCTACCATTAATATCTTAAACCAGACATAAGAAGATAATGTAATAATAAAACAAGCAGGATTCTATAAAGGGGGGGACAGGGAACAGAAGAAAAAACTCCTTAAAATTAAAAATTACAGCATAAATTCAAAACAATAAACTCAATAAAATGGTTGAGAAGGTTAATAAATTTTCCCAAAAAACCAAATAATATAAAAATATAAACATGACCATATATATGAAAAGAAAATGATAGTCTTAAAAAACAGTCTAGGAGATCCAATATTTGAATTAGCATTTCAAAAAGAGAGAAAATGGGGAAGAAGAAATCACCAAAAAACTAATTCAAGAAAATTTGCTAGAACTCAAGAACATGAGTTTCCATATTGGTAAAGTCTCAGCACAGGAGATGAAAACAGATCCTCAATGAGGCACATAGTCATACAATTTCAACATACTAGGTGGCCAGCTAAAGGAAAGACAGTAAAGATTCCACAAGGAAAAAAATAGAACATAGATACTCAGAAATTGAAATGGCAGCTAGAATTTTCAGAGTAAGAATGGAACTTCAAAGACAATAAAACAATGCCTTCAAAATTTTCAAGGGAATAATTTCAACCTGGAATTCCATTCTCAGCCAAAGGACCAATTAATTTTTAGGGCAAAATTAAAATGTACTTCCCACGCAACCTTTTCTGAAGACGATACTGGAGGATATACTCCACCAAAATGAGAAAGTAAACCAAGTAGGAGGCAGGCATGGAATATAAGAAAAAAAGAGCTCCAATTCAAGAGAGATGCAAAGAGAATGCCTACTAAGATAATGACTGGGGGCAAAGGCACAGCTGCATATCAGGTGGGAAGAGCAACCAATCCAGACTCAGGTTTATTTGAGGGCTCCAGGGGAACTCTCTCTATGAAGATGAAATTGACACACTCCATGATACTTCTGAAAATACTGAGATTTAAAAATAAAATAAAATAAATCTCCTAGTAGTAAAAGATAGGAGTTTCTAGATTTAAAGGATAAATCTAGACCTTAACACAATTAATAATAACACTTCAGAAACCAAATGAATAAAGAGAAAAGGCTTCAGGAGGGTGTATGTGGGGGTTGAGGGGGGTAGGTATACAAGAAAAAAAAAGGGCATCCAATTTCTCAAGAGCCTTCAAAATTGAGGAAAAATTATTCCTAGAATTCTTAGAATTTTCTACTGAACAAAACTATCACTCAAGTATGGGGGAAAAAAATAAAGATAATTTTAGGCATGCAAGATTTCAAAAAAAATTTAACAGACTTTCTAAGGACACTATTGGAGAATGTACTCTGCCAAAAGGAAAGTAAACCAAGGAAAAGGAGATCATGGAATCCAGAAAAAGGTTAGATGGAATTCTCAGGAACATTATGAAGAAAGTGCCAGGAAAACAGCTATGCAGGAACTTTAGAAAACTTAAGGCTGCAGGAGAATATTTCCGTGGGAAAACAACAAAAATGAAGTATGTGAACTACTAAAGTTCTACTAATTTGTAGAAGAGTTTAGTTTCCTATTATAAAAATAAAAAATTGTTCATGGAAAGTATGCACTATAATGCCTGGCTATCAATAAGTTTTCATACTTATAACATGGTAAAACTGACTATAAATTCAATAAAATGTTATCTCTAGTTAGTTATTTTGGGAGAATGAAATGGAAGGAAAAAGGAAGAAAGGTACAACAATATATAAAATTAAAGTAGTACCATTATCACATAATATTTAAGCATAAGGAAAGAAATCCCAAAAGAAATGCCTAAAAGAGATGAAAGTGGCAGCCTCTGTCACATTAGACTTCGAAAAGAAAGAAAAAGCAGGAAATTGGCTTTTTAAACTATTTACTCTATCTGAAAATTTTTTCAATTACATAAAGAAGAATTCAACAAAGAAAAGTTGACCTAAAATCTTTTTCAAATTAAAGATTAGATCTAATGGTGTTAACTGCAAAATAAATTAATATTAATGATGTTTTGAAGGATACATTGCAAAAGACAAAACAAGCAGGCACCAGACTAAGCTGATGTTCATTTCCTGTGTAGGCTTCATAAAATTGTAGTAGACTTCAGTTACTAGATACACAACTGTAGCAGCCACTGTGAAATCCACCAGCCACTGGTATTCTGGAAAGTAATGCAATGCTGCAAAATAAAGGTTAAAAAAAAAGTTTCACTTAAATTTTCTTAAGTACCTTATGAAGATTTATTAAAAATTAAGTAGGCTAGATTTATTCTATTTGTCCATTTGCAATGAAAAGTTTGCAAATGTAAGAATCTAAAAATGCAGGAAACAGACTGAGAATGTTAGCATCCAAAATTAAATTTCAATGCCTCATATATTAAATTTAAAATAAATCTGAAAGGATAAGCAAAAATTATTTAAATTGTTATTAAAATATGATTGTAAATGTGTTGGTATTTTCTTAACTAATTAGCCATTTTTTATAGAAATCATAAGATTTTTTTGTAAGGACCTACCTATAACCTTAACTTCAGAATAAAACTTAGTCTAAATTATAACAGATTTACATATATTATTCATTTCTGTGAAATAAGAAATATTTTACAGTTTATGTTATAGTTATTAACTAGTGGAAGATTAGTAATTTTGTGAGCTACTGTAGATTAAAATAAGTGAATAAATATTACCTTTTATTCCGTCTTCTGTTCTGCAAAAAAAGCTGAACATCTATTGGTTTTCCATAAAACCATACCCCTTCATCAAACTATTCCATTATAATCGTTTATATTAAAATTAACATTCTTTGAGAGTAAATACAATTCCACCACCCTTTGCATCTCAGATAACCTGATTTACTTCTACTAGACTGTAGTCCAAAATACCAACATCATTTTTTAGAAGGCCTCCTAAAAATGTGGAAGTAATTCACATACATAAATATCAATACATGTGTTCTTACTAGCACATAATAAAATGATCTATATTATTCTGGAAAACTCTCAATTGTAAAATGTAATACAATTATACCTGATATAATATCCTTATAAAAAAGGTATTTTAAAAATAAAATACCACTCAAACACCTATTAAAAAAGTCAAAATAGACTAACCAAAATTATGCCATTTCTATAAGGTGATAGCAAGGTTTTTAAAATCCCAAATCTTTTTATGATTGGGTAAACTTTTTTAATTTTCTGAGTTATTTTAACACTTTTAATTTGCTTCAGGTTATTTTAACTGCTTTAGATATTCTGGTGTGATTGAGCTTCTGAACAACAGCCTGAAAGATTTATTCTAAGATGGTTGTAGGATGCCTACCCTCAATCACTCAATCACCTCCCCTTGCAAAGAAAAAAAATCCACACTGAGCCTTTTAAATACTGGAAGGAGGACAAGGAGATGGATAGAAAACATAAACAAAAATTCATTCATCTAAACATTTTAAATTTTTATTAACAATGATTGAAGTAAGTGTTCTAATTCTCTAAGGCTGTCCACACTAACAGGGGCTTCCTCGACGGAACTCACTCATAGCAAACAGCTAAGTGACATTCAAAAGTTCTCATGTTCTGTAAAAGGTTCTTATAATAAATAGCTAATACAAACTGAGATAGACTTTCAAGATAGTTACTGGGATATCAACAATATATACATTCAACAAAAGTTCAAATTATATATATTCTTGGTTATATATTTAAGTGTTATATTCTTTTTGTATTAAATAATATAATTATATATGTGCCTTTTAATAGAATATTGAAGTCAAAAGACATTCAGACAGAAAACCCTCTACTATTAGCTAAACAAACACATATACACAACATGCAATCACAAAGGATTATATATATTTATAAGCATAAACATCTCCTTGCTAGTCTGGTTAACTGGAAATGCTCTTGATATTGTATGACCAGTTGTTAAACTAGTATCATTTGCAATGAATTCTCAAAATGGTACAAGTGAAACCAAATACTCAATAAACTATATGCTGAAGCTACATTACCCTAATTTCAATATTTTAAGTT
Organism: Cheirogaleus medius; assembly: GCA_008086735.1. Classification (NCBI taxonomy): domain Eukaryota; kingdom Metazoa; phylum Chordata; class Mammalia; order Primates; family Cheirogaleidae; genus Cheirogaleus; species Cheirogaleus medius. The sequence continues at coordinate 30,765,300 of VBSM01002608.1, forward strand.
CATTAAAGTAGCCTAATTCTCACTGACTGGCTCTAAGACATTTAGTGTGTAACCTTGCCTAAGTTATTTAATTCTTTCTAATGAGGGGGGAAAAAAAGGATAACAATTACCCACCTCAGAATTGTGAGGATTAGTTAATATAAGTATTATAATAATGTTTGCTACTCAATAATTTTAAGATATATTAAAGCTAATTAGCTGTTAATTATTCAAAAAGCATTAGCTATTAGTAAAAATGTCAAAAACTAAGGAAGAATGTGTACATATTCTTGTATTTATACGTCTGTGAACATTTTATACAAATAAGCACGTGTATGAGATTACTAAAACAGACATGACAACTACTAATCAAAAAGTCGAAGTACCTTTAAATGTTTTAAATGTTGCATAAAAAATAGTTAAAAAGAAGAAAGATGACATAACCAGTCTTAAAAGTCTGAGTATTAGACAATTGATTTACATTGTTCTTCATTGATATTTTTGGGTTCTCGGACACCCTTTCCATATATATAATACAATCTTTGTAGACGTATTAATCAATTTTCAAATTTTTTGAAGCCACTTTGCATCACAAAATAATTCTATATGAGATGCTAGATAAATCTGTTAAGGTTTTCTATGGGTGATCTGATTTAACCCAAAAAGGGCCAAACTGTCCTTTTTGATATGATAGCTTATATGACATTATTAAAATTACATTTAAAAAACCACATATTTTATTTCTTGATTTATCACATAAACCAGTGGTTCTCAAAATTGGTCAAAAATCAAAGTCACTTGGAGTACTTTTAAAAATACAAATTCACAGAACCTACTCTAGATTCACTGAATCTCCAAAGGTGGAATAGGAAATCTTCCTTACTTCCTTCTTTCGTCCCTTCTTTCCTTTTCTCCCTTCCTTCCTTTCTTTGTGACAGGGTCTCACTCTGTCACTCAGGCTAGAGTGCAGCGGGGTGATGATAGTTCACTGAATGCTCAAACTCCTAGGCTCAAGAATTCCTCTCACTTCAGCCTCCTGAGTAGCTGGGACTATGGGCCTGTGCCACCACATCTAGCTTTTTTTTTTTGTAGACAGGGTCTCACTATGTTGCCAAGGCTGGTCTCAAACTCCTGGCCTCAAATGATCCTCCTATCCCTAATGAATAGAATTACAGGCATAAGCCACTGCACCCAGCTGGGAATCTTTATTTTTAGAGTTTCTCAAGTGATTTTGATGCATACCAAGGTTTAAAAACCAGTGTTTTAAATAATGTATCATCTTAGATGCCTTTCCTTTCTAGGAATAATTTCATATAAATTTCATTTTAAAAACTTAAAGTCATTATAGTCATTATATAATTATAGAAATTAAGATACAAGAGGAAAACTAAATGACTTATTCAGAGATACCCAATGGGTAAAGGTGATCTTAAATAAGTCAAGTTTTCCAATTCCTAATTCAGTTCATTATTCTAACACTACTTTCCTTTCTACTAAATGTGAGAATAAAATTGAATTACAGTAAATATAGCTAATTTTTTTTCTTTTTTTTTCAGACCTTGTGAACAGGAAGTAAAACACAGGTAATTTAATACAAATACAGTTGACCCTTGAACAACAGGAGTTTGAACTGCACAGGTCCACTTATCTGTGGATTTTCTTCTGCCTTTGCCACAAGAGACAGCAAGACCAATCTTCTCCTCTTCTTCAGCCTACTCAATGTGAAGATGTTGAGGATGAAGATATTATGATGATCCACTTCTGCTTAATTCAATAGTAAACATATTTTCTCTTCCTTATGATTTTAATATCATTTTCTTTTTTTCTAGCTTACTTCATTGTAAGAATACAGTATATAATACATATACAAAATATGTGTTAATCAACTGTTTATGTTATCCATAAGGCTTCCAGTCAACAGCAGACTATTAGTAGTTAAGTTTTTGGGGAGTCAGAAATTATACTTGGATTTTCGACTACGCAGGAGTCAGCAACCCTACCCCCCTACCCCACTGCTCAAGGTTCAACTGTATTCAAATGCAGTTTTGCAAGTCACATTAGAAAAAGGAGGAGACTGGCATAGATAGCAAAAAAAGTCTAGAATTCTAGATTATAAAAACTGTGATCTCAACTTAAACAGAAACTGTGTAACAGATTTGCATAAGTCAGCCTTTTCTGAAAAATGGGCAAAATAATACAAGCTAGGTGAACAGAAAAAGAAATTTAATTCAATGAAGTCATTTTTGAGTTTTAAGTTCTTAGAAAGAGTCCATATTCTATATGATAGATTTAACGATTAGAAAAACATTTAAAGCAAATCTAGCTACAATAGATAAGATGAAAGTACTTTCACTACCATATTATAAAACTGAGATTTCCAGAATATTTTATCAAGATTTCCCTTACCTAAAGTATCCACTTCTGTAACTGACTTTGTTTCTAGATGAAGGTCAATATCCTTTGGAATGGTTAATGGTTTACTTTCAATGTGACCATTATATTTCCTATAAAAATCAGACAAGTGACACAAAAAACAAGTTACCTACACTGTTAATCCAAGTGCTCGTTTCAAACTAATTACAAATGAGATTTTAAATTTCACAGGGAAGAAGAGAAGCAGAATTTCTAATATTTTCATCAAAAAGGAGGGTAAGATACTCAAAGGTAGTTTTTAAAGGGGGACTACAAAATGTGGAGGTAAATTATCGTGTAAATATACAGATCAGGTAAAGAAATGCTTAAATTAGTGACAGCAACAAAATCATTTCTCACCCATTTTTCCTACTCTTTCTTCTGTAGATTCAAAGACAACCTAACATCTCTTTCTTTAGGCACAAGAGTAAACACATAGGAAGACAAAGCATACTTCTTTTTGAAATATTAAGCACATACATACATATAAACAGATCTGTAACTATACACAAGTCAAGAGTTGAAGAAATATAAGATATATATGCATGAGAAATTCAGAAAAATGAAAGACTAACTTGGAATAGCTTTTACTAAAAATCACATGTGAAGGAAAACAATAGAATTGTTCGGGTGCACTTGTATGATTTCCAAATTTAATTCCTAAAGACAAACAAACATATATAGAAAGTAATAAACTAAGTTTTAATAACATTAATTTCAAAACTGGAAAATAATTTTGCATTTATTCTTAAGTATAAACTGGGAAAACCTCAATAAAAAATTATTTCATGTCAATAAGTCAAACAATAATTCTTGTTACTATGAACATAACAGCATCAATAATCTATCTTTTTGTAAATATAACACATGTTCAACATATAAAAATTATTGTAAAATAAAATTATTGATTATAAACCATGAGAATTCAAATATTTACAAAATGAATCCTATGCCTACAGTCCCCAACCCTTGGCTGGGCAGAGGACAGGTACCAGTCCATGGCCTATTAGGGACCGGCCCGCAGAGCTCCACCACCGTATCCCACTTCCCCCACGTCCCCTACGTCATGGAAAAATCATCTTCCATGAAACTTAGGAGAGAGCAGGCAGAGCAGGAAGTGAGCTGCCGGTGGGCGAGAGTATTTATAGCACTCTCCATTACTCCCATTACTGCCTGAGCTCTGCCTACCTCCCCCAACCCCCAACCCTGTCCTTGGAAAAATTGTCTTCCATGAAACCCACCCCTGGTGCCAAAAAGGTTGGGGACTGCGGCTACACTACATAACTAAATTTTACAAATGTTGGATATGATAGCTATAATAGTTAAAAAGAAACATAGAAACTAAAAACTAACCTGGATTAAAATCCTGGGCCTTAATAGTTATGTGAATGTGTACAACTCATCTAACATCTCTGATCAACAGCTTCTCATTAGTAAAGTATAAGTTAAATTATCAGCTAATACTCAGGGTTGCTGTGTAGATTAAAAATAACTGTGTAGTGTAAAAGTGTTTTAGAAACTATGTTAGGCAGCAATATTTCATTAAAGAATCTAACTACTGGAATAAAAAGAAGGAAGGTTTACAATTAATATTCTAATGAGCTTCAAGGTATATTTGTAGTAAGTGAAAAAGAGGGTGGAAGTTAATTTCCAATTTCAGACCAAATAATCATTAATATTTAAGGAATTTTTTTGGACCTACAAATGTATTACATCAGGTTAACAAACTTTTATGAGATACATTAGAAATCTGGTAATAATTTTTGTCATTTACATTTTAAAATATATTAGAATCATGATTTCAGAGTCAGAGAGGATGACCTAAGTAGTTCTCCTGGATCCTGAGATGAGAAAACTAAGGCCTTTTCAGAGAGGCTAATCAACATGCACTTTCCCCGAGAATTCAATTTAAATAGGGAATATAACATCTTAAAGCTGGAAGGATCCTTCAAAATAACTATGTTCATTCTTTTCACTTCACAGATGAGGCTACGGTGGTCCATTCAGGCAGTTCTCCTCATAAACTTTAAACATGGATAGGATATTCAAGAGTTACATGAGACTTACAAAGTTACACTGTCTACCCCTTTTATTTCAAAAATGAAGAAGATGAGGCCAAACGCAGGTCAATTTGCCCAATAACACAATACAAAGTAGTAGCAAAACCTGGAAAAGAACCCAAATCAACTGACATCTTTAAATGAGTTGCAGGATAAAGAATAAAGACATGGGTTACAGTTCTCTCCCCAGTCAACCCTGACTAAATTTTCTTTAATATGATGGCTATTCTGTTTCATAATTTACACACAAAGAAGAAAAAGTTAACCATTCTTGAGTAAAATAATCACTGTTTTGTGTGTCTATATTAGATTACTACATATTGGATTTTCATGGGTTTTGATTTCAAATGTATCAACTGCTTACAACATAATCGGTAAATGTTCCTTAGATACATAAATTGTGTTAAACATTTGACACTTGACAAGCTCAACAATATAACTTACCTATCTTTTCTGCTTTTTCCTTTTTGCTGTTTCCCTGCAAGAATTCTTAATTCTTCTTCTGTAGGATGCTGATACCACCTCAAACTAAGGAAAAAAAGGGGGAAAAAAGGAATCATTTCAAATAAAATCACCAGAATTATTTGTTTACCCTACAAATAGTTATAGAGTTTCCTATTTTTGAAGACACTGTAGGGAAATAGATGAAAACTGTAATCCAAAACAGATACTACTGTTTAAGCCTTAAAAGGGTTCAGGTTAAAATCCAGCAAATACTCACCAAGCACTTACTAGATGCCAGGCCATGCAATGCTGTTTGTATGTATATTTCTTACAACTAAGAATGTATTAATATATATTAAGATTATATAGGCTTATTGTTAAAAGTAAATGAAATGAACTCTGCAGTCAAGGCGGGGGGTGGGGAAGAACACATTAATTCTCCATCAATCCTTCATTTCATGGAATTGATAGTCATAAATTGTTTGAATGCCTTCACATTTACATTTCCTTTCTTTCTCTAATTTAGTTTGAGAATAGAGAAAATCATTTAATTACAAAACCTTTTACTCATGGCTGTATTTAACCTTGAGTTAGGGCTCCAACAGAAATGGGTGTGTTCACCTCCACCACAAAGTCAAAATACTGTAATGTGAAGGAATACACAAGATCCGAACAAATCATTTATTCCCTCCCAGGCATCAACTGGCTCATTCTAAATTTCATGTCTTACCAAGTGGTCCCACAATCTATCAGTCACTTAAATTTGATATTCAGATCTTTCCTTCATCGATTCTGTTCAACTCTTAAAATTCTAAATTCTGCCTGATCTAATGTAAAGATCTTAGTTCAAACCTTAGTTCAGCATATCGTCCTCTGTAGCTCTATTGCAAAACTCTCTAACTGGCCACCCAGCCTTCCCCTGGACATATTCCTCACCAAATTCATTCTGAGCTCACTTTTAGATATTTTTCCATAATGGAAATCTTATCAAGGTACATGCCTGTTTAGATGTTTTCCAATGCTTCTCTCAGGGTAGGCAAGGACTCTGCCCAAGGCCCTGTTATTATAAAGAAATGCAGACCCAGTACTGCTAGATTTTCAATTGCAATAATCCAGACTTTTTAATGTGAAATACTCCAATTTTTCAAAAACACTAGCAACTGATTTCCTGAGGGCTTTTTTGTTTTTTTAGAGACAGGGTCTCACTCTGTCACCCCAGGCTGGAGTGCAGTGGCTTGAACAGAGCTCACTGTAACCTCCAACTCCTGAACTCAAGTAATCCTTCTACCTCAGCCTCCCCATCCTCCCATCTTGGCATCCCAAAGTGCTAGGATTACAGGTGAGCCACCACACCCAGCTTGATTTGTTTTTAAAAACACTACAGAACTAGCAATTTGAGTACTGATTGGATATTTGATGATGTTAAGGAATTATTGTTATAAACTTTTAGCTATTATAATGAGATTGTGGTAATTTTTTAAAAGCTCATATATTTAGATATACACACTGAAATACCTATGACTAAAATAATAAGACGTTTGGAATTTGCTACAAAATATATTGGTGGTAGAGGAGATAAAAAAAGGGAGTACAGTTAAAACAGGTTTGGCCATCAGCTATTAAATTGCGATGAGCACATAGGAGTTCATTATATTATTGTCTACTCTGTATGTTTGAAATTTTCCATTAAAACTCACATTACAAGGCCCAAATGTCTATGGAGCTTGTGACCTCCTGCTTCCACAGACTTTAATGATCTGACCTTTACCTACTTCTCCAGATTCATCTTCAACCATTCCCAACTGAACATGACACATTCTAGCTTGACTAAATGATATTTGATTCCTTACAAATTCTTTCATCTCCTGATGCTTTTGCATATATTCTTCTCTCTGCTTGTAAACACCTGGCAAACTCCTAATTTATCTCGTTTACAGAGCAATCTCCCTATAGTATAATAAAGAATATAACTGGGAGGCCGAGGCGGGTGGATTGCTCAAGGTCAGGAGTTCGAAACCAGCCTGAGCAAGAGTGAGACCCTGACTCTACTAAAAATAGAAATTAATTGTCCAACTAAAAATACATAGAAAAAATTAGCCGGGCATGGTGGCACATGCCTGTAGTCCCAGCTACTCTGGAGGTTGAGGCAGAAAGATTGCTTGAGCCCAGGAGTTTGAGGTTGCTGTGAGCTAGTCTGACACAGCTAGGCCACAGAACTCTAGCCTGGGCAACACAGTGAGACTCTGCCTCAAAAATAAATTACAAAAAAAAGAGAATATAACTGCTCTTTGTCCCCAGTACCTGGCACAGAGCTTCAGAAGGTCTTATAATATCCTGAGTGTTAGGGGTGTATTTGTTATGCTAATGAGGTGATTCAATGTGGGCCCCAGATAGCTCTAGGTTGGGTGCAGGTTACCAGAAACTCAAGCACAAGAATGAAGGGTTGGGACTTTGAGTCACGTGATCTTCAGGGGTGGGAGGGGGCTAGAGATTGAGTTCAATCATTTAAATCAATCTAAAAATCAATAACTTATGTAATCAAACTCCAGAAAAACTCTGGACACCAAAGCTCAGAGGACTTCCTGACTGGTTAACACATTTTTGTGCCGAGAGTGTGAGATCCCTGACTTCACATGGAAGGGGCATAGAAACTCTGCACTTTCCCACACCTCATCCTATGTGTATCTTTTTAATGAAACTTAATAATCGTAAATATAGCAGTTTTCTGAGTTCTGTGAGTCATTCTAGCAAATTATTGAACCTGAGAGGATTATGGAAATACCCAAATTTGTAGACAGTCAGAAGTGCAGGTGGCTTGGGTACCCCAAGAACTTGAAGCTGATATCCGAAGTGAGGGCAGTCTTGTGGAGGACTTTAACCTGTGGAGACTGAGCTAACTCCAGTTAACCAGTGTCAGAACAGAATTACAGTATACCCAGCTGGTGTCAGATCAGTTGGATTAAAATGGAATGCTCCCCTAACTCAAAGTTTTTTGGAATAAAGATTTTATGACTTCCTTGTTTTTATATACTTCAAAGCTAGTACAGTTACTGGCATATAGTAAGTGCTCAAAAAGGATGACTAAACCAAAATGAATTTAGTTCTTCTCTTAATAGTTTTAAAACAAAATACATATCTCAACAAAAATTACAATTAATTGTAATTGTTAATTACAATTAACAGATGAGGAGGCACTTCCTAAAATTTCAATTGAAGTCCAGAATTTTAACTTACAGTCGATTCTCGTTATTCGCGGTAGTTATGTTCTATAAAGTCGCCGCGAACACTGAACCATTGCTCCTAGGGGAAATATAGGGTTAGGTTCCTGCGAGCCTCTGGTCATAATATTTTCATTAACTGATTAAAACATAACCTTGTTTTATCTGTGTTTCTGTTTAAAGATGCCTTATTGAATACATCTCGTTGATTCACTAACATTGAATTTACAGCCAACAGCACTGTAACTCATGCCTGAGCAAACCTGTAATCCTAAGTATAGTATCTTACTGAGTACTGTGAATCATTCCAGCACATTTCTACCATGCGGCACATCAGAGCCTTCTTGCACTCATGAATACCAGACAGTATCTTTTGGTACTATGCTTGGAGGCCATTTGAAACAATGAAATCACTAACAAAAAGCAAAAATGTGGCCCTAAATAGATTATAAAAGGAGACTTGTTCAAAATATGACAGCTGAAACAAGAAGGCAGAGTGTCGCTTAGTTAGTCTTCAACTGGAAACATGAGCATTGGGCCACTCAAATTTTTCACCACTCTGTCTATCAATGACCATAAAATAACCACAAGCACTGATTTTGGAGTAACAAATAAATTTTATCAAGTAGACAAATCACAAATACAGAATCCACAAATAATGAGGATAAGTGCATAATACTTGGAAGAACAATAAAGCAATAACTCATTTATAAAGACTAAAATTAGTTGTTCAGTTTTGAGAAATAATACATAATTAGTAAAAGAACTTTTAGTATAGGAAAACTTTAGGTTATACTTAGAGCCCTATAATATTGAAATATTTTATTAAGATCCTTACAATTTCTAAGAAACATGCTTTCAAAACATATTCAAGCCTATTTAATCTTATTTCGTAAACACATTTTTCTAAAATGGATTAGACTTATTACAGCTCTTAGTGGATAATTCATGGTGACTTCACTAGTAACAATTATTGTTTGAAGGTAGACTCTAAGGATGCTGGATGCTTTCAGGGCTGCTTACTGCTCTATTCTGTTATTCCTCTACTCATTCATTCATCAGCTATTTGTGGTGAGCTTTCTGTCTTCAGGTACTCTGGTAGGCAACAGAGATATAATCATGCCCAATAAAGCTGAAGTCTGCCTTTTTCAGGTTTATAGTCTAGTTGGGGTAGAATTTAATCAATTAAAAAATGAAAAACAAATGATAAATTGTGATATTACATGAAAGAACCAAACAAGTGAGAATGAGAGAGACACTCTTACATATTAGATTAAGAAAACTTCTCTGAGGCAACATAAAGAATGAGAAAATGGAGGGAAGAACATTCCAGGCAGAGTACAGCAAGTCCAAAAGCATAGAGACATGAAAGAACACAGAATACTGCAGTAACTAAAAAGCCACTGAGGCAGTAGCACTAAGGAGAAACACAAGAGGGTGGCTAATCATGCAAATCCTCACAGGTCATGGTATGGAGTTTAGATTTTATGCTAAAACAATGGTTTCAAAGCAGTGGAGAGAAATAATTCAATATATATTTTAAGACCCCTTTTGCTGTTCTGTGAATTAGAGGGAGGCAAGAATATTAGGGAAGATATATCTTGGATAGCAAACCAAAAGGTCTTGCTGAGGGGAGTGAAAAATGCAAACAACACAGTATGATAGCCAAATTTCTGATTTGAGGAAGATAGTGGTATATTTTATGATATGGAATAGAGCAGGAAGAAATGAAGAACTTAAACATGTTGAGTTTTAAGTGTCACAAGGGAAACTGCATATTAGAACCTAGAGTTCAGTAATGACTTGAGGTCAGTACATAATTGTGGTATTTAAATCCATAGGAATTAGTAAAATCACCTATAAAGTAAAACATGGTATAAGACTAAATAGTTAATGAGGAAATGCAAAAGTAGAGTCTACATAGACAACTCATGTATCAATTTGGCTATAAAGGGACATAGGACAAAAACTAAGAAATGGATATGGAAGGACTTTGTTTTTTTACATAGGGAGGGAGGCAAGGAGTGACTTTTATTTCTTTTCATTACTTTTAATGGGAGATCTTTAAAAAAAAAAAAGGTGTACGCTACCAGGAACGATTCAACAGAAATGATACAACTGATGACACAGAAAAGAAGGAATGGCTAAAGCAGCAAAGTCCAGGTGAAGGAAGAGAGAATAGGGTACAGAGCATAAATGTAGGAATTGGGCTGTGACAGACAGGATACTTCCTCCACAGGACAAAATTTAAATATATAAAATTTAAAAAAAAATACAGAAGAGGGGTTGCACATGTAACTAGGGTTGTGGATTTGGTAGCGTGAAGATGAGTGATGGAGTCTGGTTTCAGGAGCTTATAGTGAGGCTGAGGCAGGCATGCTTAAGGTTTGAAGAGAAAGGATTCAGGCTGAAAAAGCTGTCTGAGAAGTACAGCATACAAACATGGAGCAGCCATCTAAAGTCCATGATTCAAAGTAAAACCTAGAAGTACAGTTGCACAATTTTCTTTAATAGTCAGTGCTTCGTACACAGTTTGATTCCATCCTGCATGGTTCCCATTTACTATACTTTGTATTCTGGTCTCAATTTTTAGTCTTTTCTTTTGCTGTTAGTTGGTATGTCTATGTCAGCAAAATGCCTGTTTGCAATTGCTGCACTATGTCTTTCTAATTTGGGTTTGGAAGACAGATATAAAATTATTAGATTTAGAATCTATGTAGCAGTTAATAATAGTTACAAAAATACAATTAGAGAAAAATGGTTTATGTTAATATGTTAAGCAAAAGGAACACAATGTAAAATTACTCACACAATATATCACAAGCAGGAGAAGAAATATAAATAGAAATGATCAAAAAGAAATGCAACCGAATTTATATAGTGATTATTTTTGGGTGATAGGAATATAGTCCATCATCTTATTTTTACTTTTTATCAATTTACCATCTTTTTCCACATTGTAGGCATGTACTGTTTTGAAATGTGAAAAAAAATTGAATTAAATTAAAATTTATTTAAAAAATAGAGAATTAATAGGATCTCACTAGAAAGTGCACTTCTGGCATTTAAGCCTAAGATATTAATCTCAGTGTATTTTATGACTTTTACTTTGGTTACTCAATGGCTTTTTTCACTTATGCTCAGATTATCAGCAGCATCTCAGATAATAAAGCCAATCTGGTATTGTATTCCACTAAATTATTAAAATAATTTTCAATGATCATTCTTGTATAAACCATTTACATAAAATATTATCAGACCACCACAACTCTTACTCAGAAATTTTGACAAATAAAACTTTTAGAAATTTAAAATGGAACCTAAACACAAATACAGAAAAGCATAGTTTTAACAGAGCAAGCTAAAAAAGCTTAATACATAAATAATCATATAAAACTCTACTTCAGGGTACACAACATAAGTCACTGTTACAGAGTGAATATTTATGTCCCCTTCAAAATTCTTATTTTGAAATCTGATCCCTAGTGTGGTATTTGAAAGGGAGACTTTTGGGAGATTATTAGATCACGAGGGTAGAGGCCTTGAGAATAGAATTACTGCCCTTTTAAGGGACCAGAGGGCTAGCTTGCTCTCTTTCTGTCTCATGAGCATACAAGAAGTTAGCAGTCTACAACCCATGAGAGGGTCCTCACCAGAACCCAACCATGCTGGTATCCTGAGCTCGAATTTCCAGCCTCCAGAACTGTGAGAAATAAATTTCTGCTGTTTATAAGCCACCCAATCTATAGTATTTTGTCACAGCAGCCCGAATTCACTAAAACAGTCACCGAAGACAGTTTTAGTCTCCATTCTAACTTACTCTCCATAATTTTGACCAGTGAGGAGGGAGAACAACTCAAGAGAAAATAAATACGACATAAAACCTAGGTGATCTTTTCAGTGCACCCAGCTAAAATATCCTTTGTTATACAAACATCCTCCTGTTATTTGTTGGAAATTTTAATAGAATATCATGAACATTCTGGAACTAAAGTTAAAACAGCTAAGGCAAGAAGAGCAAGGACTCTGGCATTCCATAAGAGTAGTAGCTGAAGGTTTAAACCTTTCCCTTAGGTCATAGGTCCCACCTACTGTACATTTGAATAGTAGGTTTCTCTCATCAAAGAGAACTTGCAGATTGTTGGACCAGGCAACATGCAACAAGGAACAGGCAAAAAGAATGAAAGCAAGTAATATGAAGGTGTTATAACACCCTCTTTACCCAATATGGGATGAGACAAAATCAGAGTAAATCTGACCATAATATATTTTTGATGAGGGACGTATGAAGGGAAGTAGTAGACCAAAGTGAGAGCTTAGGAAGATAAAGGGGTAGAGAAAAATGCATGAAGTTTGAGCTGAACAATTAGGAAAATGGAAAGCAGGTTCAGCAAGAAAGCTATTATAGAGAACAGACAATATCCTACTCCTCATGCAAAACCCACTATTCAAATGTACAAAGAATGTAACCTATCACTTACCTCTCCATGGAAAGTAGGGCCAAGCAAACTTCAAAACAAAAAGGAACTTTAATTAAAATAGAAAGTGAATACTTTGGCTACAAATCACAGGTATGCGATACATGATACAAAGAACATCTTTAACTGATGTGAGCAACTGTTAGAACAAGTGTTCCTTAAAACAGGGAAAGCAGTTCACATTATAGGTACAGAGAAAGCAACTCTCAGGACTTTTTTTCCCTTTGGGAAGGAAAAGAGAAGGAGGGCAATCTGAGAGCATTAGGCTCTTCACAATTGAGTTTCTCTAGATAAATAATACATCTCACGGGTTATGGACCAAAGATATCTTATTACTCAAGTTCTTGTCAGGGGTCCTCAAACTTTTTAAACAGGGGGCCAGTTTGCCGTCCCTCAGACCTTTGGAGAGTACGCACTGTGGGCCCGGGACGAGTCAACTGCTAAGCAGGACAAGCAGTGGTGGCAAAAACACCCGGCAGGCCGCAGTTTGAGGACCCCTGTAAAGATGAATCTCTTCAACAAAATCTTATAGTACAAAAAGGTATGTAAAAAAAATAACATTTCCTATAATATTTTTCTATAAAAAACTAAAAGAATGGAATAATTTAGTGACATGGGATTATAATAATTTAGTAACATGGAATACATTTAATCTCAAGGTAAGAGGTATAGGTTGAACAGATGATATTTCTTATACTTTACTTCATACTTAGCATGTTTTTGATAATCAGAATTAATGCCAGAGCCAGGTGCAGTGGCTCATATCTGTAATCCTAACACTTTGGGAGGCAGAGGCAGAAGGAGCACTTGAGGCCAGAAGTTCAATACCAGCCTGGGCAACTTAGTGAGACCCAGTCGCTACAAAAAATTTAAAAAATAGTAACTAGCCAGGTGTGGTAGTGCACACATCTGTAGTCCTAGCTACTTAGGAGGCTGAAGGTGAGGCAGAAAGATCACTTGTGTCCAGCCTGGGTGACACAGCAAGACTCTGTCTCTTAAAAAAAAAAAAAAAAGGAAAAAGCCAATGCTGATGTGCCTTTTAATTTAGTTTAGAATAAAAGCTGATTATGTGGCCATAGAACATAGTAAGTGAAGAGAAACTATACACTGAAGGATATATTCTAAAAGGCAAAGTACAGCTAAAAAAAAAAAAAAAAACAAAAAAGGAGACAGAAAATAATCTTAAATAAATTACTCCATAGACTGCCAACAAAAGTCATCACAGTGATTACAGAAAAGTTGTATTTGTCTCCCTCACCAAATTTAAAAGAGTGTTCAAATATGACAGTTGGGATAAGATCTGGAGTTGACGAGTAGCCATAAATCAAAGAAATACTAGACTATCACTCAGACTTCCAGTATAAGATGTATGGATCTGTTTCATTTCTCAGTATATAAAATTGAGTAAATCACTTAAACTTATTTTCTCATTTATAAAAATGGAAAAAATATCATCCATTGCAAAAAAGTACTAGGTATTCAACAAATGTGTTATTTCCTAGGGACATTTCCTCCCCTTTGGCCAGAACTAGTTATGGGGTCTCAGCCTACGTAATGTGGGCAAAAAATGATCAATCTACTTCTAAGCTTGATATTCCAATCTCCTGAAAGATCCATAGCCCACTCTCTCTTCACTTGCCAACTGGCATAGCAATCTAACAGAGGACTCCAAGGTAGCAGAAGGAACAGAGGAGCACAAGATGACCCTAAGTCACCATGTTTAACAGAAGATAGCTGAACTTGTAACCTTAAATCGTCATTTGTGAAAGGACCTACCTGGAGAGCTGCCTAATCCCTTTCTGATCCCGCATTTGATCCTGATTCCTATCTGAAGAAACTAAGTAAAAAACTTTTATTATTAATAATTTCATACAGTGATATTTTGAAGGTCACAGTATACCCCAATGTCATTTCCCCTCCTACCTAGCTCAGTGTATACCGATAAAAGTGAAATAAAAGACTTGAAAGATGTTATCAGCATAAAGTTTTATATAATTATAAACATAATATTAATAAACTTAAACCAAGCTAAAAGACTATATACAGTTTTTTAAGATAGTAAAAAAGTAGTTTTTTAAAAAAATACTAATAGCAATATATGTATTAGTTAACAAGTTGGAAATTAGTCAATTTTTTATATTAAAAATCAACAGGCTGCTAAGTAAAAACTGCTTATTCCTTCAGGTATAAATACTTATTCCTTCAAGGTATTGACTCCTTCAGGAAAATGGCTTACTCATCAAGTCAACATACAGTTGTCCCTGGGGAAGGGGGGGGAAGGCTGGTTCCAGGACCACCCAATTCCCCCACCCTCCAGCCCCAGGATACCAAAATCCAAAGACACTCAAGTCCCTTGTATTATATAAAGTGGCACCGTATTTGCATATAACCTATGTATCTCTTCCCCCCATATACCTTAAGATCATCTCTAGATTACTTATAATATCTAATACAATGCAAATGCTATGTAAATAGTTTTTTTTATTTTTTTTTAAACTTGTATTATGCTTTATTTTTTTTCCAAATATTTTCAATCCACAATTGACTGAATCCATGAATATGGAGGGTCAACTGCACTAGAATCAGGTGCCACTTCAAACACTTCATTTCAAAGGGACAAAGGTCAATGAGAGATGGGGATAGAGATTAATTAACATGATAGCAAAAGAGAAGCCATAACTTTTAAGAAAATATGAACATTTATTTACAATTTCAAGTTAGGACACCAGTGGAATAAATGAATATTAAGATATATACAGAAACCAAAAGAGTTTTTTCTGCCATACTCATGATTCATCTATCATGGTATCTATACATCTATTCATTTGAATAGTTCTATTTAATAGTTTTATTCAATATAGTCACTCTCAAGTCATCCTATACTACTCACAGTTTTTAAAAAGTCATCATAAGCCTCTCCCTTAAGTTCCTTTAAACATTTTATAGACCCTAAATAATGTCCTGAGATTTCTCTCTTCAACCCAACTGCATCATATGACTTAAAATGCAGACTCATTTCTGATCATTAATATTTTTAAATGGAAAATTTAGAGGGATTTTTAAATGTTTTTCAATATTTAAAAGTATCATTTCACATTACAAAAGGTTGGTAAAACAATAATTCTACCAAAAAGGTAAAATTAATGATCTTATTCAACTGTTAGGCAACAACACTCAGCATTGACTTTCATGACCTCAAAATTTTAGGACTAACATCTAAGAAAAGTACATGATCTTCAAAACACAAAACAAAACAAAACTGGGAGAAAAGGACACTAACTATAGCAGAAAAGTAACCATTACTTAGAACCTAATTTGGCACTAAAGACAGCATTAATGACCACAAAAGTTAACCTGTCCACAAAAACAAATCAAGCTCACAAAGAAAATCAACTTCATGTTTATTTTTAAAAGCTGAGCTCCACCACAAATTATGTATTTATACTTACAACACATTCTTATTTTAAAAGTAAAGATTTTAAACATAACGATTTCCAATATTAATAAGACAGATAATTAGGTTTTTGAATTCTAAAGTTTTAGCTTTTACTGGTTTTACAGAAACAAATGAAAAGCAAAATATGTAAGAACATGAAAATGCATATAGACTAAAATGAGACAAGACTCCCAAGATCTTTAACAGCCAAAAGAGATCTGGAAGTATCATTGGATCATAAGCATAAAGTTTAGAAACATACAATTCTCAGAAGAAAATAAGCTATCTTAATGTATTTTATGTAGTTTACTCACTGAGATCCCATTTACTCAAAATTAATAACATGCCCTGCTGATGTTTACCCTTTCAAAATCTATGAAAAATGGTTCTGCTAAGCAAAATAAGTAAACAAGATTGCACCAGGCATATTAAACCTACCTAGTAAAAAACTAGTTATAGATGATTGATTTTCACTTACAAATAGGTCTGATAGAGGCTTTCAACTTTATCAAAACTTTAGTCATTATTTATTTTGCTAATAAAATATACATTAGTAAACAGCTGTTCTCTCATTCATTATATACACACACTCCCCCCAAAATTTTAAAGCAGTCTGAATAATATTTTCCCATATTTAAACATCAGTATGGAAAAAGTGGAAAGCATAGAGAAGAATATAAATAATTTAAAGTAGAAAACAAATTCTATGAAATATAAGCTTTGTGGATGGAATGGCCCTGAATTAAAGGCTTATTTGTCCTGCAAAACATGAAATTATTACTAGGAGAGCTATCCGTTGTTTTCTAACTTCAAAAGATCTAAACAAAAGAAAATGCACAAAGAAAAAACAGAACTTGGTTATTTATTAAAATAAATGATTAACTGAAGTAAATAGTCATAGCACCAAATTTATCACTTACCTTTCACAACTACACAGGATTTTGGCATGTATTTCTTTGCATAAACTTTTCTTGCTTTTGTCTCACTGTATCTATCACCTACACTTCTTTACTTTTGATTTGATTTGATTTTTTGAGCATATTTCAGCAAGACAATTTAGCTCGTTTGTGGAAGGAGTAGGGATAGTAGTGTGCTTATAATGCAGTAGACAAAATTAAAATCCCACAGTATAACTTCATCCCATCCTTGCTAAACTAAAGTTTAAAATTCTTAGTAGTAAAACAAAGACCCTCTAACTCTAATAATAAACTCTGAACTGAATTTCAACAATGGAACATATGTTTTGAGTCATTTTTTTTCCAACAATGGTGAAAATATTTAAGCACTCAATTTGTAATTTCTCATTCCCTACTGTCCATTTTTTTTAAGGTAACTAGAAAAGTTAGGTGGTATTTTCAGTGGCCGTGGACAGAACAAATCAAAGAAAGGTAGGAGTAGGCAGAGGATTGAATTCAAATCTGTGATCCTATTATCTTTGTGCTAAACAGATAAACTACTAATATTTCAAATAAGAGAAATAAGGAAGTTCGATTTTTGTTATAACTTTCTTTTGTCATACTTTTAGAAATAGAAATTAGCTCTTAACTTCTAGGAAGTCAGTCAGCCTGGTAAACTAAATAGAGATTGAAAGTGCCAGTGACCATCAGCCTATCCTTGCCTTACCTGCCATTACAGAGTAGCCATCGAGCAAGAGAATAGTGAGGTATAATCTTCTGCATGACACTGGCCATCACCATGGTAACGACCAGCTGTATACCTATCACACCCTGTGTAAAAAAACAAACAAACAAGTTTAACAATGAATGAATCTAGATTTGGGAACACTGCTGGAAAACTTTCTGTACATTTTGAAAAATACATTTTAAGAAAATGATTTTGTTATTAAAATGCATTACAGTCTGCCCTCCATGTCTGTGGGCTCCGCATCCACATCTGTGGATTCTACCAACCACAGACCGAAAATATTGGGAGGAGGCAGTAAAAAACAACAATACAATAATAAAAAAAAACAAAGAAAAAACAATAAAACATAACAGCTATTTACATAGCATTTACATTGTATTGGGTATTATAAATAAATAATCTTCAGACGATTTAAAGTATACACATGTGTGTAGGTTATATGGAAATACTACACCATTCAATTATTTTATGTTTCGTTTTTTATTTAGAGACTCGGTCTCACTCTATCACCCAGGCTGGAGTGCAGTGGAGTGATTATAGCTCATTGTAACCTCAAATTCCTGGGCTGAAGCAATCCTCCAATCTCAGCCTCCCAAGTAGCTGGGCCTAAAGGCACATTGCCACAATGTTTGGCTAATTTTTACAAAAATTTTTTAGAGACGGGTCTCACCATGTTGCCCAAATTGGTCTCAAACTCCTAGCCTCAAACTATCCTCCCATCTTGGCCTCCTGAGTCACTGAGATTACGGGCGTGAGCCAACACACCTGTCCCTACAACATGGTATATAAGGGACTTGAGCATCCCTGGATTTGGGTATACTGGAAACTGGGAGGACTTGGTCCTGGAACCAGTCTCCTTTAGAGACAAGGACCACTGTATTATTCTGGCATTTTGGTATTCAAGACCACATACTTCAGTATGTAGTTTCATCTTATAATCCTCTACAAGTTATGTAAGAGTCTCACATCCATATGAACTGAAGTTAAATGAATTAGCATATGTATTAGAAATCTATTCTCAAGCAATGTTCTGAGGCTGGGTGCAGTGGCTCACACTTGTAATTCCAGCACTTTAGGAGGTCAAGGCAAAAGGATTGCTTGAGGCCAGGAATTTGAGACCAGCCTGGGTAAGACAGTCAGATTGTCTCTAAAAAAAATTGTTAAAAAATTAGTCAGGAGTGGTGGCTCACTCCTATAGTCTTAACTAACTACCTAGGAGGCTAAAGTGGGAGGATCACTTGAGCTCAGGAGTTAGAGGCTGCGGTGAGCTATGATGGTGCCACTGCACTGCAGCCTGGGCAACACAGCAAGACTCCATCTCTAATATTGAACTCATGCAGTCACCACCAACTTCCAGTGAATGGATCTTCAACAATGTCCAACAATCCTCTTAGTTTGCTTCATTAATCCTTCCCATATTCTCCATGATAGCTAATTCAAACCTTCTTCCCTCTTCTCACACCTTAATCCCCTTCAAACTTCTAACTCTCCACTCAGGCATTTTCTTCTACTTCACAGAAAAAAACAGACACAATCAAATGGGAACTCTCTCACTTTCCACCAACAAGCTCACAAAAGTCACTTGCATCTGCATCCGTCTTTTTCCACATCCCCCAGAAATAGCAGAACATCTTCTATATAAAGCAAATCCCTTTTTCTGTGCTTCAGAGCCCATTCTCTTTCATTTTCAGGAACCTCAGCCATTGAATGGCCTCCTTCCTATATCTTCTTTAATCTTTTCTCTATTTAAATCCTTCCTATCAACACTGTAACACCTACAAGTCTCTTTCATGTTTCTAAAAAATAACAATAATTTTCCCTTTTTCTACAGCCTTTCCCCATCCTCATATTCACAACCACTTTCAAAAGACTTGTTCTCACTCTTTCCATTTTTTCACATTCCCACACAGTACCCAACCCAACTTCTACTTCAAGCAATTCCACTGAAACACATACCATCAAAATCATTCCATCTTGACATATTATTTTTCTGCATCTTAAATCTCAGCAGTATCCCACATGATAAACCACATCCACCTGCTTTACTTCCACCTTGATGATCCATCCTTTATACTCCCCTTTCCTGGCTCCTCCTCTAATCAAGCAATCCACAAATAAAGTTGAATGCCTACCTGAAATCTAATATACAAAAGGAACACACAGAAAACATAAAAATTTAAAAAGAAAAAACAGTATGGCACATTAGTTTTAAGAGCCGAGACTCTGCCTGGATTAGAAGCTGGTTTCTATCATTTACTAGCTGTGTAACTTTGGAAATGTTACTTAAATATTCTGCACCTCTGTTCCCTTTTCTACAAAATGGAGTTAAGGCCAGAGACAGTGGCTCACGCCTGTGATCCCAACACTCTGAGAGGTCAAGGCAGGAGGGTAGCTTGAAGCCAGGAATTTGAGACTAGACTGAACAAAAAATTGTCTCTACAAAAAATTAAAAAATTAGCCAGGCATGGTCGTGTGTTCCTGTAGTCCCCAGCTACTTGGGAGGCTGAGGCAGGAATCTGACGCTAGGAATTTGAGGTTGCAGTAAGCTACAATGATGCCATTGCACTCTAGCCCAGGCAACAGAGCAAGACCCTGTCTCTTAAAAAAAACAAAAATGGAGTTAATAATTCAACCTACTTTATCAAGCTGTGGCTGGAAATCGTGCCCAGTACAGAATTAGTAAATGCACGTTAGTACTATTTGTTGTTCTTATCACTAGTACAGAAGGACAAAATTTTTCTTACAATGTCAAGAATAGAGAAAATCTTTCAAACAGTGATATCAGTTCCATAAGTGATAAAAGAAGACCAAAAAAAGTTAAAAAGGTCAAATTTCTGCATGAAAAAACAACATAAACAATGTCAGAAGACTAATTAGGAAAAAGTATTTGTATATCATATCACAAATGGATAATTTATTTATTAGGTATTATATAGAGATTTCTTATAAATCAATAAAAGATAAATTGCCTAATTTTAAAAAGAAGAAAAATATGTACTGTTCTCAAAAAAAGAATTAAATATGGTTCTAAAACAGGACTGCTTTTAAAATGTCTCCATGGTTTTATTTGTGGATATTTTAATGCCTTAAACTCTATCAATTGGGTTAAAATTCAGATCATTTTTGTATTTACCTACATCAAAGATTACATTTTGACCTTTTTCTTTCATATTTTCTATCACTTGAATTTACTGTCCTATTTTCTGTTTAGTTTGTGTTGGAAGTTCTACAATCTCCATACAATGAATGCCATTACAAAGAACCCTTTCAGGCAGAACAAGGCCAAGAAATACATTAGCAAGTATGTCAGAAGGTTGCTGTATTTGAGATTACAGACTTAAAAGTACAAGATCATTTTTCAGTCAGGGAAAGTTGTATAGACAAAGCGAACTTCAATCTAGCCTTAAAGGAAGTGATGGCATCACAGAAACTTCCAGGTCATTTACTATAGTCTCTCACAACGTATATTATATAATATTATAGTGTAGATATGATTTTTGCTCCTTAATAACAGAAATCATATCTTAGTTACATCTAATAGTCACAGCTGTTAACAGTCACAGCTGTTAAGTGGTATTTCAGAAGACTGATGTGGAAGATATATATGATGAAATGTGACAAATTGGGAAAATGCAACACCTTGACCAACTCTCTCTCTTTCCTCCAAATCACTTAACACAATGAAATATTGCTGTAGACTCACTATTAAAGATGTAAAAACAAACAACTGATTTTTGAGCCGGATTGACTAGAATCAGGAATATCAACTAGGTTTCTGCAATAATCCAAACCAGAAACAATAAAACTCTAAATTTGCAGTGGTATCTTTGGCACCCAGAAGAGAAATGCATTCTAGAGATATTGTTGAAGAACTCAGAGACTGACTAAATATGAAAGCAAAGGAGGAATTAAAAATACTGACCCTGAGAAAGTCAAACACCATAGTATAGTGCCACATTTTCAGTGCTGCAGTTAATATTTGACTAAAAAATGTAAAAATGTAGCTTCACTCTGTTCCTTTACTTTACTATACCATTTCCATCTTTTCAAAGGAGGCTAAAAATAATTTTTCCAAACCTCACCTGTATATTGTATTAAATAAATATTTAATATATTATTATATTTTCCTAACTTTTTAAAACAAATTTTGTAGAGATGGGGTCTCACTATGTTATCCATGCTGGCCCAAATTTCTGGCCTCAAGCCATCCTCCTGCCTCCCAAAGTGATGGGATTACAGGTGTGAGCCACTGTACCCAGCTGTACTCTTCCAACTTTCTAACAGAAGTCAACAGATCTATCCCAGAATGTATCTGTTGTTAAGTGACTATATATGTGCTAATACAGGAATCTACATAATCTTTAGGAGAGATAATCTTAAAATTATATGGAAAATATTTCACCAGTTATTCTTTTGTACATATATTTTTAAAAGAGTTCTTGGAATATGCTTTCAAAATAGCAATGATTTTAGAGAATTATATGTATTATCAATTTAATAATTATTAGTACTGAATTTGATCAACTTTTAAGATATTACTATGCAATTGACAATTACAGTGTATATACCAGGGATTTACATATTAAGGTATAAAGTATCCAATTCATTAACTACGAAAGACGATCATTTAAAATTAAAAAAAAAAAAAACTATTCTAATAACCTGTCTTCTCTGCCTAACTTAGCATCTATGTATAAGTTTACAAAAAAAATCAAAATTTTAGTATGTTTAAAAATCAAATTCCCTGAATATCTTTCATTATTTTTTAATTAAAGGAGGATGCTTAATAAATTTAACCATTAACTTAAATTTCACAATAGAAAACTATTCAACTGGGCAGAGATGCAGTGAAGCTATTATACAAAGTCTATCACGGCTGAAGTCTCAAACACACAACCATATGGGTCATTAACTCAAGTACCCTTAATGGTTTTATTAAGGCTACAAAACAATAACTTGACCAAAGAGATAGTTTCTGTCTGGATTCAATGCCTGTAGGCCCTGATTATCTTGCTAACTGGAACTAGGGAAAGTCATTTAGGAAATAGCTCATAAGCACCCAAGAAGGGTGAAACATTAGGGTAACTTAGGTTTAAACCTTTCCACATCTATTAACCTGAGGCCATGAAGAGCAAGAAAAAGGCATTTGCCTTTAGTCTCTAGAAGAATGATCATTTCAATTTTTGTCATAACTGTTTCTTGACAGGTTACAAAAATTCTTACCAAAGAACAATATCCTCCAAGAAATAAAATACACCACCAAATAACAATATCTTACCTTGTGTTTGTCAATACTGAAAATAAAATTCTCAAAACCTAAATGCAAACATGCTGCAATTTAAAAATTTGAACTTTGAATATTGTGTCACCTCAGTGAAGTTGACATTTTATGTTTCATTAAACTAGTTCTCCTACTAACAAACACATTGGAAAAAAACATACATTGTCTACCATTAGAAGGCACATTTGCATGTGTACTTGGGACTCAGACCACCCCAAATGGTTACAATTATCATCTCCCTGAATAAGTTAGAAGGTAGAAAAACAAAAGAGGATATTACCCCAGTGCCCTTCCTATTTTTTGTTTCTCAGCTGTTTACATGTTTTAGTGACAGCTAAATAAGTTGAGAAAGACTTCTTAGGGATACTCAACTTATACTCCAAAAGATGTAAGCTATGTCATTTTAACCCAGGTTCACATAAAACTTAGAATTCACATTTTAAGCACGTTCATAAACCATCTCTGAACAATTTACAAATGAGAAAAACATGGTCCAAATAACCAAGATCACAGACTACCCAGTTACAGACTCATCCAGAATCTATACAATTTCTAACTTAATGCCTTTTCCACTAAAGACTATTTGATGCATTCAATTAACATTTGTTGAGCAAAAACTACATGTGTGGGGCATTAGACCAATAGCAATAGGGAGAAAGCACACAGTCCCTGCCATCAATGAGCAGCCAGTCCACTAGGAAAGTAAACAGACCATCCCAGTACAAAGTGCTAAGAGGATAGGAAAAGGATTCTATGAGAAGAGAACAAAAGGAGAGAGAAATTATTGACAGCAAAATTCTATGAAAGGGTATTTTGGAAGTAATACATGAATACATGAATACACAGGGGGCTCAAGAGTGAATCATCAGTGATACCTACTTCACATGGAAAGAATGTAAGCCAAACTAGATAACTGAAGGGCAAAAGGGTGGGGAACATGCAGCCTTCTGATTTCAAGATTGTTTTTTAAGCACCAAAGGAAGCAAGAAAAGCTTCATCTTTCTCTGCTACATCCCTTTTAATAAAAGGATTTGTTCTGTAAAATTTGGATTCTGTCAAAAGGCTGCACTTAAGGACCTAGAAGGCCACATGTGGCCTTAGGTGGGCAGATCAATATTTAAGAAAAATTGCTCTGGATAAAGAATAGATGAGGGACAGCCCAGCAGCACTTAGAAAACTGCTCAAGGATGAGAGGAGGACCTGAACTAAGGGTAGGAAGTAGGGCTGCAGCCTCTCTTACTTTGGTGACAAGAACTATATATCAATATACATTATGTGACAAATAATTTAGGATCTAAGTCGAACAATGTTAAAAATCACTTCAAATCCAAATTATGTCACCACAGAAATTATATCTATAAATAGAAAAAACAAATGAAAATTCAATTAACAGCAACATGCTATCTACGTACTATGCATCCAATATCTTGATGGCTGTTTTCAGGGACTTGGCACAAGGATTTTTATGTTTCACTATTAAATCCGAAACACATAAAGCAATGCCCTTTAGATAGTTCAGGGCACATAGTAGGGCACTTGAAATTTGAATGAATGAATGGTATTACTGTAAAAGAATCTGTCTTATCAGAGCTTAAAATCCAAGATTAACATAGTAGGTAATAACAAATATACATAGTAAGATAATATTTGAGCATAAAATTGCATAGTACTATGAATAAGGGTTATAGAAATTTTAAAAAATGGATGTGAAAGTTTCATAGGGTAGATGAAACCTAAGATGGAAACTGAAATCACATAAATGGAAAAGTAAAAGGAAGGCAATTCCAGGCTAAATGACAAATATGAACGTAGACAGTACATACAACAGCAAAAAGTCTGGCTCAACCAGAGTAGACTTAGCAAATGGAAAGGAATTGTGAGAAATAGGATGAAGACCCAATTTCAAACCATCAAGAGTCTTTAAAACCAAGAGAAGGTATTTAGCTGAAGTGTTTAATAAAAAAATCACCTTGGAAGACTTCAGAACAGGCAAGGGTAGGAAGATGAAATAATGCAAGTAACATATAATGAAAATTAGACATAGCAATATATGATTATTATATATTAATATATATCTTTAATATATCAACTAAAGAGAAAATAAGATAAAAATGGTTGAAACTAGGAGGAAAAAACAAAGATAAAGCTACTTCAGAAGAAAACCAATCAAATCTTGAGTGTGACTGAACATGAAGTATAACAACTGTAGAATAAAACCGAGGAATGTCTCAAAGGTTATTTCAAGATGTTTTAGTTTGGGTGATTGGCAGAATACTAGAACCACTGACAGGAAAGTCACAGACTGAAAGAAACTCAAGGAAATGGGCTGACAAGCCTTAGACAGGCCTCCCAAGGATAGCACCTTGACTGCATCCTCGGCTTTTCAGAACACACAGAAAACATACTTTTGCTGGTACATAAAGGAGGATCAATCTGAGACAGAATGGCAATAATCAGGTTTGTAAGAGTTTTGCCAATTAATTTACAGTGAAAACTACCAAGTGAATCAGATATCCAAGTTCACTAAGGATTCCATTCAATTACTGTCTTAACGATACACTGGAAGCCAAATGAGAAGCAGGGTGCTTGGTAAGTAGTGATTTAGAGCAGAAAGCAACAAATATCATTGAAGGATATTTCATTCAGGCAGTGATGAACATCTAATGAAATATACAGAATACCTCTCTAGAGAGTGTAAAATATTCTCAATCCCAAATAACTTCTGGGTAAGTAAATATGTTCCATTCTGGCTAGACTTTCACCTGATAAAGCTTCTTTACAATTGATACTTTCTCTTTAGATAAAACCTATCTAAAAATTACTGTATCTTTTGATACATAAATATCAAATATAAGTATGTGGCTACCAAGTAGACTATCAAAGGTCCTGGAACCAATTCAAATCTAAGTTCAAGGTAAGAGGACTTAACTCATTTTTCCATCACGTGTTGATTTTATCAAACTCCTACAGTGTTAACCATCCCTCATTGCCACTTACAAATAAAATGTGATAAGTGGTATGGTGGAGGTCAGTGTTACGGAAACACTCCAAATAAGGGAGTGATTAAATCTACAAAGGAAGTCTGGGAAAGACTGGTTCACAGAAGTGACATCTGACAAGGTTAAAAAAGGATCTCACTGTCAGAACAGGAAAGGAGAAGTTTAGGCAGACATATCTAATCATACAAAGAAAGCAAATGGTATGATCCAGAAATAATGAGAAGTGCCACATGGCTACACTTTAGTATGGGTTACAAACAGTGGACTTTTCTGCAGGTACCTGGAAATATCCCCAGGATCTTAAGCCTGGAAGTAACCAAATCAAATAATGTATTTTGGAAGAATGGTTCTGTCAATATAATGAGAAAAAAACTGGAGAGGTAAAAGTAATTGGAAGCAAGGAACTAAACTAGAAATCCAATGAAACAGTCCAAGTAATACCACAAAAGCTTGAACTAAAACAGCTTC
This sequence comes from Cheirogaleus medius, assembly GCA_008086735.1. NCBI lineage: Eukaryota > Metazoa > Chordata > Mammalia > Primates > Cheirogaleidae > Cheirogaleus > Cheirogaleus medius. The sequence continues at coordinate 30,791,719 of VBSM01002608.1, forward strand.
AAAAACAGGAAAAAAAAAATCAAAAAGAATTAATAAGGTTTTTAGAGGAAAAAAAGGAATTAGGCATGAGATTAGTAATTATCTCTGCAAGGTTAAGTTTTCATAGGTAAGGATTAAACTCAGGTGATTATGTAAAAATAAAATGGAAATAATAGGCATAATTATTCCTTGGATAAACTAAGTAATAAGAGAAAAATCTGATGGTTGCTAGAATATACATATGTGTAAATATATATTTATAAAGGGGAAATGTTCGTGCTTAAGGCAAAAGGAGAAGAACCACTGTTACGGAGGTGCTGAATAGTGAAGTGTGGGAATTTAATTACTTAAGGGTCAGAAACGAACGAGAACAAAGGCTTTATGCAGCTATTGATGTGGCAAAAGAAAAAAAAAGAAACAAACAAATGAGACCAAAGACTTAAAAATAAAGTACAACTTTATGAGATCTCATCTGTCCTACGGAACGGAAGCACAAATAGGTATGGAAATGTATTAAATTTGAAAACCGAGGTCTTCACAGGTTAGGCAAACTTGGCCAGGGTAGTGGAAAAATTAGGTTAAGATTCTGGATGTCCTGCCCTAGTAGATATAGTTAATTTGGGAAAACTCATCATAGATTATTTCAAAGTCCTCAGATCATCTCCTAAGAAATACAGTGGGATGAGGAGTTAAGCTGTAAAAGAAAAGGAGGGGAAAGGGACAGCTGAAAGTTGTGAGACTTCAAAAAAGGAACATAGGAATTAAGTGAATGATTGCCAAGCAACTGCAGATCTGCATGATTCTGTAGCTTAGCTACATCAGAGAAGTGACTGACCTAGACTTAGGACCTTAAAAAGGTTACAAGAATAGGAAAATCCGGATAATTAAGTGGCTAATCAAAAGAGCCAAAGAGAGCACAAACATGGAAAAAGTTTTCAAGAAGTCCTTGAAAAGTAACCACAACAAGGTCAGGATCTTCGAAGGAGGAAAAAAAGCTGTCATAAGATAAAAACCAGAATTACCACTCTGGCAATGTGACTGAGAGGAGGTTTAGAAACTTAAGAAGAAAGGTCTGAGGAAATTATAAACATGGATGACTGACAGAACCAAACTGGGTTTTGGAAAACAGTTATTTCCAATAGGTTCTTTAATAGGATTGAAACCTGTCTAGATTTAATCCCAAAGAGAAATTCTTTCATATAATGCCAAAGCTGGTAAAAGCATCAATAAAACAATCATGAACAGACTAGGAGAATTTCATCCCACAGACCATCTCTCGTATCCCAAGGTTGATTATATGGGCTATCCTGGCCTCTATCAGGTATTATTACATAGCTGCAGCCCTTACGGACATAGTAAATTAGACTGAAGAAAGAAATGGGGGTCTATGCTAAATATGAAATGAAAATAATAGAAGAATTTGGTAAGAAAGCAATTAAAGATTACCTAGTGACATCTAATATAGATTTATTGATTGAATCATATGAAATTGCTGATATTTAACTGTCTTGACCTAAAAAAAAGGACCATTTCATATAGCTCAACTTAATACTACAAATATACATAAAACATAATTATTAACAACTCTAATTTGAACTTAAACATAGATTTTCAATTTTCATTGTATACAGAATGAGTTTGGTTTGTCAGCACCAAAGTTTCACAGCACAAAATACGTTTTTAATTAAAGTAAAAAGTACAAGCATAAATTTTTTGCTATTTTCTAATTCAGAAAAAACAAGAAATTTATTTTAAACTAATAAATCCTCAATAAAATACCTATATTCTAAATTTCTCAAGGATTAGAATTATAACATAGAATGCATGAATTTGATGTAAGTACAATCCAAAAACAGCAGCTCCAGACTTTGTGGTGAAGATGATATAAAGTCATTTATCAAAATTTGATTAAATTTAGAAATAAGAGAAGACATTTTCCTCAATATACACTGATAAGGCAAATGGAAGACCAACAACAAATAGAAAACAAGGATAAAGATACTTTTTCACAGGAACAGAGGGCATTTTAATTAACTATAATTCATAAACCATTTTAACATATTGTTGAAATTAATAGTTGTTTATTTTAAAAGATAACTTTCCTCAGTTACAGGAGGTTGAATAAATAATGCAATATCTCATATAAAGCTATACCACAGTCACTAAAAAGTTGACAAAGAATAAAGTATTTTTAAAGATGTTATCAAGCCACATCATCTCTAGCCAACATATGCATACATGTTTCATTCTAGTACTGATAAGTAACAAATAAAAGGTTCAATGAAAGAAGGCATCCTAAATTCTGCCACCCTTCCTTAACTGTAAGAGTATCTTCTGACCATTGTACAAAATACCCCCACAGGTCTATATTAAAGAAGCTATCAGCCAAAACCAATAAATTACAAGACATATTTGAACAAATCATCTTGTTCAGACTAATTCCCAGTCTTCACCATTCAAATGTTCCTAGATTCTCCAGCTTCTACTAAAAAACATATGCATAACTCCAAAATAACCTTTATCATGTTCAACTGTGACCACCAATTTAAGGGTATCTCTCCCACTAAAACTGTATTCATCTCATTTCTTCAGCCCCACCTCCATTCCCAGGACAGTGCCTAGCATGACAGGTTTTCAATGCAGGTTGAAAAAATACTCATCTTTTGATGAAATAAAATAAAGCATAAATTTGCTCACTGCTCTTCACTATATTCAGGTCCCTACAGTGTGTCAAGCACTGAACTTCAGTATAAGAAAAATTATTTGCCTTAAGAGCAAAAAATAATATATTGTGCTTTCTACATATCTCAAATACAGAAGTATATCTGTTTTTACAAGATAATGCTCTCAATTTAATACAATAGCTTTCTGTTACAAATACTTTCTTTTAAGCAAACTAAAAATTACTACTTTGGTAAGTGCACTAATAAAGCGTAAATAAAAATTAATTAAATTAAAATAATTAATAATTAATGATCAATAAAAATTAAACAAAAATTTAATTTTTAATTAAAATTTTAATTTTAAATAAAAATTTCAATTTAATCTAAATTTTAAGCCATATACAAATGCCAGAAAACTCTAATGTGTACCTCTAATGTTAACTATTAGGTAAATGTATTCATTGAGAATATTTTAATGTGTTGAATAATTAAACACACTGGGATCGAAGTAGTTCTGTCACTAGATATACAGCAATTAGATAAGCTCCCTCTGGGATTCATTCTTTATTTACAAAATGACAAGAGCTGGCACATGATCTCCAGACTCCCAAGCAGATCTTATTGCCTATGACTGCAACATTTTAACTAAATATACAATTAATCATTGGCATTCACAGATTTAACATTTCTAAACCACCATCAAAAAGCCTGTGATGTGTAGTTATTGCTAATGGCAATGAATAATAATCCTTCCACATAAGGATTAAATGAGTTAATACTTGCAAGACCTGAAAGGAAATCAGAGATTCAAATTATCTAATGTAAAGGAGTAGACCAAAGTAGTCTCACCTCGATTAGTGATTTGTGGGAGTTTCACTCAGGAAGACTTTTGAATACCAACAATTCTATACTTTTTTTTTTTTTAATGTATCTCAGATACTTGGCCAATTCTCTTTTTAAATGATTCATTTTCTTTATAATTTGCAAATTTTCTACTTAGTGGCTATCAATAGAAAGAACTATGATGACCTTAAACACTTCTGATATGAATGATTGGGAAGCTCTCTGTAAGAATCAAGTATAAGCATTCAATAAATGTTAGTTGAAATCAAATTAGAAAAGTCTTAATATTAAAGAACAATATGTCTCAATTAAAGTTATGATCTACCTTACAATGAATGTTTCCAAAGCTTTCTTATCTGTCCCTACTGACTAGAAAACACATTTTGTTGGCAATTACTTCTAATTGCACTTATTCAGACCCTTTTCTATTTTTCTTGTCTTAAAGATTATAATAAAAAAAAGACTGGTATGTTCGATATGAAATATCCTACCCAAGTAACTAAACTGTCTGGCATTAAAGGATACAATGAGACTTTATTGTTGTAAGGTTAATTAATCTAATAGGGGAAGGGAAGATGAAGTCAGTAAGCATCAATTTAAACAGAAATAAAATTCTAGTAATGAATTTAACTACTAATAAAAGCAAAACTTTTGGGGAAAAAATGTCATGGTTTCTTTTTTGAGTAAGGCTGAATACAGAAACAAATGGTTCTAGTCATGGAACACCATTACTTAAATTCATATCCCCACAAATCATAAGAATTTGAATTATTTTGTAATCAATCATTTATACTCATCATAAAAATGGTCAAAATTTTCTGAATGATAAAAATGACTAATAAACATTCAAGTTAATGAACTTTTGGCTTTGGTAGAACAGAATCTTCCTGTATGGCTTTTGTTTTAAAAAAAGGAAGCAGGAAACTATGACATTGCTTTTTCTAAGTGGATCAGTGTATTGGGGCAAACAGTGGCAACCACCAGGTAAAAGATAACAAAAATCAGCTAAGCACTGTGCAAAGGGCAGGCATATAATAGCCATATAAAGAAATAAGCAATTCAGATTAATATTTCAAAGGGCTTCTAATTACTAATCAAAGATAAAAGTATTAACCTTATTCAAAAAAGAAAAACAGCCATAGCCTTATAGTGTCAAGTATTCACAGCATTAACTGTTGACAGTCCATAATCATATATTTATAAAATGGAGACAACTTGTTGAAGCTCCTTCTTCATAAGCCACTTTTACACAGTGGAGAAAAGTATTTATCTCATATCTTCCTCACAATACAAACCTCTCTACTTACAAAATTTATTGCAAAGATCCTACCATTATCACCTATTTTTCCTCTAGAGGATCTCTGTAATAAGTAAATTAATAACAGTTGATGGCTGTGAAGAAGTAACATGGGATGATGACCTCTGAAAATTCTCCTAGCAGTAAAAACCTTTACAGGGACTGTCTGCTCAACATATGGGAGGGAAGGCACAGAACTCTACAAAATTACATTCTTCTTTGCAACTTGAAGAGGAAACAAAGTTCTAGTTAAAAGCAACAGGTAGTCCAAGTGGAAAGAAAGGGAGCAAACCAGTCCTTAGAGCACTCGGGAAAAGAAATGGGATAACAGTGAGACAAACTTGAAACAAGAGTGACACACTAAACGTTTATACTAAGAAATTTCAGTTCACAACTCCTCATTGCCAATTTTTCTCTAATTGCTCTTCACCTCATCAGTGTTACTAGAAGTCCATCCTCAGGCCTAAGGAAAACTAATGCTTTGGTGTGAAGGACTACCTTAACTGGTGCCGTTAAGGCAGAAGGAATATGAAGGAATCTTGTGACTTACTGCACCAGTAGCAGATGTGTAACAGATATGTTTGGCACCTGAGTTAGAAATGTCAATCAGTACTGCTATGCCTGACAGGATTAATTTCTCTAATATTATATGAGATATATTAAATATTAGGTGTTAACTAGGTTTGGGGAAGATTTTCTAGAAATATCAACTAACTATAGAACTATAGAACAACTATAGAAAAATGTTTTTGAATTTCAAACACTGGATTGAACTTCTGAAATTCAATCCTTCCATAAGTTGAAACTTATCTAACATAAACTATAATCACAGTGGCACAACAGCACAATAGACAAGAAACCTGGTTAGAAGTCAAATTTTATCACCACCAGCTGTATGATTTTGGACAAAATCTTGCTGTGCTGCCATTTTCTACATCTGTAGAATGGAGGTTAAATTAAAAAAACAGGATTTAACTACTGCATAAGGATATAAATGAGTTAATATTAGCAGAGTTTAGAATACCTGATAAATATTAACTGCTAAATAAATGTAGTTAATATTATTATTGAGGAAAAGTAAAATTCAATTTCTTATATATCTGACACATTTTTACTTTTCCTTAAAGATCTAGTCTTTTACTTACCCTTAAAGGTCCAGCCTTTCTCTATGAAACCCTTTTTAAATACCTATAAATTGAATATTCCTCCTTTTGTGTCCCTCAATGTACATTCAACTAAATGTATATCAACAATATTTACAAATTCACGCATTCATAGTGACAGAATCTTGACTCAAAACTATAAAGGTCAAGTTCTAGTTCAAGGACTTTGAATACCATGAACTTATTTTATGTTTCAAAAAGTCATTTTTAGAAATACCTGTGTACAAGCAGATTGATTTTCATAATATCTTGATCAAAGATTTTATTTAAAAAAAATTATAATCAGATTTTAAGATCCTAAGTCTCAATAACAAAGTAGTAAAAGTTGAAATTGTTTCAGGTTTTTCTAAATCTTATAGTTTATGACCAAAATGCAAAAGATATTTAATCTATTTTGATAACAGAACTATGCTTTATATAATAAAAGATATGAATATAAAATCAGGATATTTGGTGTAAATAAGTTATATTCTGTAAGAACTATAAGAAAAGAGTAAAAACCTGTGGCATATCCTGGAACTATTAAGTGATTATGGTAAGGTTGCAGGATACAAGGTTAATACACAAAAGCACAAAAGTCAATCACTTTCCTATAGCAGCAATGAACAAGTTGAATTTGAAATTAAAAATATAATATCCTTTACACTAGCATCCAAAACAATGAATACTTAGGTCAAATCTAACAAAACAAGCAAAAGATCTATATGAAGAAAACTATAAAACTCTGATGGCTGAAATCAAAGAACTAAATAAATGGAGAGATACTAAATGTTCATGGAAAGGAAGATTCAATATTGTCAAGATGTCAGTTCTTCCCAACTTGATCTACTTGATTCAGTGCAATCCCCATCAAAATCCCAGCAAGCTATTTGTAGATATCAAGAAAACTAATGGTAAAGTTTATTTGGAAAAGCAAAAGGCCCAGAACTGCCAACACAATAATGAAGGAGAAGAACAAAGTTGGAGGACTCACATTAACCAATTTAAAGATCTACTATAAAGTTAGAGTAATCAAGACAGTGTGTTATTGGCAAAAGAGGAAACAAATAGATCAGTGGAACAGAATCGAGAGGCCAGAAATAGACCCACATAAATATAGCCAAGTAATCTTTGACAAAGGGGCAAAGGCAACACAATGAAGAAAAGATCGTCTTTTCAACAAATGGTGCTGGAACAACTAGACATTCACATGCAAAAAATTTAATCTAGATACAGATCTTACACCCTTCACAAAAATTAACTCAAATGGATCATATCCCTAAATGTAAAATAGAAAATTATAAAAGTCCTGGAAGATAACACAGGAAACAAGAAAACCTAGATGACCGTGGATAGGTGATGACTTTTTAGATATAACACCAAATGCAAAACTCATGAAATAGGTGATAAGCTGGACTTCATTAAAATTAAAATCTTCTGCTCTGTGAAAGACAATGTCAAGAAAATGAGAAGATAACCCAGACTAGGAGAAAATATTTACAAAAGACATACCTGATAAGGGTTGTTATACAAAATATACAAAGAACTCTTAAAACTCAATAATAGGAAAACAAACAACCTTATTAAAAAATGGGCCAAAGACCTTCACCAAAGATATATAGATGGCAAATAAGCATATGAAGAGATGTTCTACATCGTATATCATTAGGGAAATACATATTAAAACAATGAGATACCATTAGACACCTATTAGAATGGCCAAAATCCAGAACACTGACAACAACAAATACTGGCAAGAATGTGGAGCAACAGGAACTCTCATTCATAGCTGGGGAATGCAAAATGGTACAGCCACTTCGGAAGGAAATTTGGTGGTTTCTTATACAACTAACATAGTCTTACCATATGATCCAGCAATTGTACTTCTTGGTATTTACCTAAAGGAGTTAAAAACTTCTATCGACACAAAACCTGCACATGTATATTTATAGCAGTTTTATTCATAAGTGCCAAAACTTAGAAGCAACCACAATGCCCTTCAGTGAATGGATAAACTGTGGTACATTCAGACAATGGAATATTATTCAGTCATATAAAGAAATGAGCTATCAAGCCACAAAAAGTCATGGAGGAATCTTAAATGAATATTCCTATGCAAAAGAAGCTAATCTGAAAAGACCACATACTGGATAATTCCACTATGACATTCTAGAAAAGGTGAAACCATGCAGAAAGTAAAAAGATCAGTGGTTGTCAGAAGTTGGGGATGGGGAGGGATGAATAGGCAGAACGCAGAAGACTTTTAGGACAGTAAAAATACTCTCTAGGATACTATATCGATGGGTAATGTCATTACACATCTGTCCAAACCCATAAAATATACAACACCAAGAACAAATCCCAACAGAAATTATGGACTTTGGGTGATTATGTGTCAATTTAAGTTCATCAATTGTAAGAAATGTGTCACTCTGAAAGTTGTTGATAATGGGGGAGGCTATGCATGTGTGAGGGCAGGGAGTATACAGGAAATTTCTGTATCTTCCTCTTAATTTTGCTGTGAACCTAAACTACTCTAAAAAAAAATAAAGAATTCAAAAAAAGTGTTTTTAACATGGCACAAAACTAAAATCAATTAAATAAAATTTCATTATCACCTACTACTATACATTTATTTTAAAAAAACACATTTCCATTATTTTTCTGTTTACTATTTGGAAAGATGACAATAAATAAGTTTATTAAAAGACTTATACAACTAAAAACAGTATGAGCTTTGTGCATGCTTTTCAGATATACTATACTACAATAATTTTTTAGGGTGCAGTTAAATTATACTCCTAGGTACCAAGCACATAGGCTGAATATATATATATGAATTTGAATTTGTTACAATGTCATCTCCTCATTGAGGCTTTCCATAAAGGCCCTATCTAAAATAAGCATTTTCTACCCTCCTTACTCTGCTTTGTGTCGATTATCATCAGCCTCTCCCAATAAAACATAAGCCCCATAAGAACAGGGATTGTCTCTGTTTTATTAACAGTTATATCCCTGTTGCGAAGAAGAGCAGCTGGAATATAAACGGTAAATAAATAAGTGAATGTTTGAACAACTATCTTTGAGATAATAGTACAATTTTTAAAATGTTTATCTGGTGAAACAAAAGGTACAATCATTTCAATCAAAACCAAGAGAATATTCATTTCACCAGGACTTTAATTTTGTTTTTCCTATAACTCAAGGGTAGGTGGTATAGAAAGAGCAGGAAGGCAGTTTATACTTAAATCCATTTCTGCCAAGTTCCTCTGGGACAAGCTGTGTTCATTCTTAACTTAGTAACATGGCCAAAACCACAGTACAACAGTAAGAAAATAAGTTCTCTCTTAGAACTGAACACTTAAGAATAACTTCTGATTTTCCAAAATCAACTTAATTCACTTTAAGCATCTGTTCCAGTGCAAAAAAAAAAAGAACTAAATTTTTAAAAAAGTGGATCAAAGCCCAAAGTATAAGCCAGTCTTAAGAATCAACCAAATTACTAACCAAGAGAATAGTCAATCTATAATATTATTTCAATTAGGTCTCTTTAGGAAAGAAGTAGTCAAGGAAAAAAGTCAAAAGAAAAGTCAGAGAAACAAGAAGAAACCCAAATCTCTGCCAGTATGTGGTTAACTGTTAAAACCTGACCAGAATCCATCCTTCAAACTGCACATCTGATTATCACTCAGCTACCGAAGGGACCTCCAATTATTTCCATCAAAGTCTCTTACACCTGCATTTTCCTCTCACAGTAGTTTAAGGGCTACTAGCTTATGATTTAACTGCATCCAGGGCAGGATAAGAATAAAAAAAAGAAAAGAAAAAAAAAGACTTAACTGCAGAATCATTAAGATTCTAAAACTTCATTACTAAAACTTCATTACCACTCCCCCAATAAGGAGGCCCTGGTAATAAGCATTTTTATCAAGCATCACAGGTGATTGCTATGCAATCTCAAATTTGAGAACTAGTATCTTAATCCACTTTTCAAAACTAAGTTGAAGTCACTTACTACATGACCAGCCCCCGGAAGTTAGAATTAATGTCTTTCCTCTGTATTCTTTGAGTATATTACATGCACTTCTCTTATAACATTTACCACATTATCTCTTCCCAAAACTCCTCTCCACAACCCCCCCCCCAAAATAAATCTTTATGTTAACTCCAATTGACTACGCCAGAGGCATATGATATTTTTTACTCCCAACAGACCATAGCTCAATCTCGGCTGTAAATTACAGGATGCAACATAGATAAAACAAACCATGAGATACCTACAGTTCCAGGAGCTAGCTCTAATCTACCTTTCTCCCACAAATCAGCTTGAATAGTAAAAAGATTTCTATCTAAGTTGGTCTGTAATTTTCAAAAAGGAAAGTACAATAAAACAAATGGTTTTATTCCATTAGTATAGTTTCTACACACCATTTTCACAACTTGAAAGCACACAAATTCAGAGTGAGCTCAGTATTTTTAGTCTGGTTCATAATCCTAAGGTCATTTGCTCACAATATAAGAATCTTATGCACAGACATCTATTGAGTTCTGGTCTACATAATTTATCAGAGAATGAGAGAGAATGAGTTTAATAACTGATTAAAACCAAAATGAAATCAAAATGTTCCAAGAGACGTTTTCCATTCTGGAGTAGTATTTAAGATAGTAGTGACATACTTGGCCAAACATATGGACAAAGATTTCAATTATTACCTACATGATGTAAGAAAAAATGAAAAGAGGAAGGATAAACAAATCAAACTTAAACCAAAATGGCTAGGAAAAAAACCCAGTGGAAATCAGATCAGACCAAATTTAATTTAATCAGAAACATGTACCTATACTGAAAAGTTCTGAGTTATAGGACCATAATGTAACAATAAAAAGGTTATTTAATCCTCATTAAGTCCCACTTCTCTTACCTAGAAGGAATTTAGAACTTTTACCAAAATTGAATGATTTTTCCAAATTCATATAATGGGCCGAATCTGGGTCTTCTGAGTTCAAGTCTAAGGTTCTTTCCATTATATCATTAGGCTTTCAACTAATGCAAAAGAAGTTCTGATTTCAACCAAGCTGAATATTAAATAAATTCAGCCCATGTTCTCTTCATTTAATGGTTAAATCCTTTCTTTTGGAAAACTTCCAGCATTGACCACATTTGCATATATAGACATTATCACTTTCATAGCTGAGAAAGATAAAACTCAGTCAAGTAATTCACTCAGAAATAAAAGCAATGCCAGAATGCAGAGAGCCAACTATCTGGCCTCTGGTAGTTCATTCTTAAAGTGACATTTGGAGAAACAGCATGAAAGTACATTAGTTTCTAACATAACTACCTCTTTTGAGCTGGCAGGAGAGGGATTGCACTTTTAGTATTCCAGAATACTGAGAACAAGTTCACATTCAGCTTCTCTGTGACTGCGATGAATTTAAGGATTTTAATTACACTTTATCTTCAACTTTTCAGAACAAGAAGTCAAAGACTGAGCTTAAATTTATGAAATGGAGATACGAGTTTTAGGTGGGTAGGAGGCAAGTGATTGGGCTTTGGTTCTTTCCAGTTCTATTGTTCCTCATCTTTGTCTACACTCACTAATACAAAGGAAAAGAAACAAAACTCCCTTAATGAATACAAACCATATTATTCACTGAGGTTTTGGGGGGGGGGAAACCACAGCCCTCAAAGAGATAGATTCTGCAGGTCTTCGTTTCACATTAAGTTTCTGAAAGTCATTCAAAAGTCAATCATCACACACAGTAACTTAATGTTGCAATAATTGGCCCTGAAAATGTATGGCAAAAGGAAGCTGAATTCCAAGACAGAAGCAAGCCCCTGCATATGTGGGTTTGAAATCTTTTATGTAGGCAAGAAAATGACAATGTTGAACTTTACCAGAGTCCTGTGATTTTGAAAAACAGCAAAGGTTAAGAACTCTGCCACTCCCCCTTTTGTGTTCTGGGCTTACTACAAAGAATCACTGCTCCCCAGAGAATTTAAATTAATCTCATTTAGCTTAGATTAAAATCCCACCACCATCCCTTGTTTACCTATGACAAGGCCAGATCTGACCCTTCAAATTCCCAGTGTCTGCTTCATAAATGACTTGCTGAACTACTTGTCCCCCACAGACCAATAGTAACAAAATGCTTATTAACCAAACTTTAAGATTCTCTTCCCCTAGGTCTCTGGACTTTGGCCTACCCTCAGCCTGAAACAGCATATACAAACCTCCCTCATATATAAGCCCTCCTGAACAGCTCTTTCTCATAATAGGCTGGCCTCAGGGTAAAATATTCTCTGGTTATACCACCCTTGCAACCTACTTCCCCACATCAGGTTCTTTCCAGTCTTACTTACCCTTCCCTATAAAAGGCTTTTTACCTAACCTTTGAGACGCTTGCAGATTTTATGGTCAAGGCATTCCCCCTATTGCAATAGTTCCTTCCTCCACAACCTTGCAACCTTCCTTTCGAATAAAGTATGTCCTTACTAAACTCGGATTTTTTATTTGACACCCTTTCCAATCCTGAAGTGACTGAGTTTGAACGATAAATGGACTTTGCCCTTTCTTTAAATGACAGGTGCCGACTCTCTTCAAGAAGGTGACCCTCTGTGTCCACTTTGAGAGGCTAAAAACATTACTAAGATCTTAAGTTCTTGACCACTGCCCTGCGGCTGAGAAAGGTGGCGGAGAGGTGATCGCCCGGGCAAGGTCAACACTAGGACCACCTGGCGCCACAGGCCATACAGAGTGAATGGGCCATGAACAGGCAGGCTACCTACTCCACACTCCCTGACAGATTCGCCTCCACCTCCGTCCCGCTAGTCTCGTGGCCCGGCAGGACCGATGCTGCTTCCTCCAGGGCTCCAGCACTCTGGGGCAGGTGGTGGGTCGTGTCCAGCAGCTCATCCCAGCGCTGCAGCCCGCTCCATTCTGAGAAGAGCACCGGACCCGCTCTTTTCAAAGGACTGATCTCCTGGCCCTTTTTCCCCATTTTTGTCACTCTGCCCTCACAGAAGGACTCACCATGACGCCTAGGCTAGGTCGTGGGCCAGGCACCCTGGAGTCACCCGAACCGTCCCAGACTTCACCTCCCCGTCCCGCAGCCAAGAGCCTCTGGAAACCGCGAGGGAGAGGATCTTCCGGTTCTGCCGGAAGTTCTGCCCGCGCGGGACAGGAAGTTCCTCCCCTCTCCTGAACGCCATCGACCTCACGCCACGCAGAGGTGAGGATACGCAGGACGTCCTCTAAAGTAAAGCAACTTCCGTGGGTGCTAAGTTAGGGGCTAGGGGCGGTGCTGACCTTGAGAGCGCGCGGGGGAGGCGCAGGCGCAGCGCAGGTAGGTGGGCGGGCGGAGCGGCGTTGCTGCGCCTGCGAGGATCCTGAGGTAGGTTGGGTTCTTTCGGCAGGAGCGCATCCTCAAACGAGAAGGTGGAGGAACAAGTTGATGGCTGGGGTGGGAGTCGACCCCAGACCCAAAGTATTTAGTGAGGGTGAAGACCACAGTTACGCCGTGCTCGTGCTGAGACAGCACTGTAATTGTCTCTGCTTAGCCAACGCCTTTTCTCTTTTTACCCTTTCATTTTCCTGACTCAGCTCCTTCTTAGAGTCTTTCTTCATCTCCGTAGATCTGTCCCTTTGTCGCTTTTATGCCCTATCTTAATGAGTTGTTCTCCAGCTCTACCCTACCTCAGGGCAGTGGAATCTGGTCGCGAGAAGTTTCTTCACTATTCACAGATACCAGCTGAAGCCAGAAGGACATCTACCAAGAGCAGACAGAAACCAGGAAGAAAATTCTGCGTGTTTAATACATTCCAATATGGAAGGTTTCCTTTTAGTTTAAAAAAAAAAAATGGAAAGAAATGAAACCAATGTACCTCTTAATTTTGTGTTTTTTCCAAAATCTATACCAGTCAACTTTTCCTGACTTTTATTTGATTATAATGAGACATAGTACTGGAGGCAGGCTTGAAATGGATATACAGAGCACCTTCAACCCAGAAATCTGTCTCACAATTTAGGGATCTTTACATGAGTTTTGTTTTGTTTTGTTTTGGTTTTGCCATAGTGTCAAGTTTTATAATGAAGTAGGAATTGGGGAGGTTGAAACTAAGCAGCTTCAGAAGTTAAGAAGGTTGAGCAGGCAGGGGTAGCTATGGATGTTAACTTTATCAAAGTACGTGGAAGGAATAGTAGCCAAACTATAAATGGCCCAAAGATCCGGGGAATCAGTGTTCTCAGACATCCCAAATAAGCATGCCTAGGGCAGTTGCTTTATATTAGAAAAGAGGACAGAGACTGAATATATGAGTGAGTATATGTAGTCTTTTATTTTAAATTTTGTTTTGTCAATAGCATGAGAAAGGAGATATAGGAATCATAAGTATTGACAGAAACTGCTGGAGGTGGAGTAGAGCTGGGGAATAGGTTTGTGAAACAGATCCTGCCAAGGATGAATCCAGAACTTCCCTGAGGGTTCCACTTCTGCAGTATGGGGACAAGGTTGTAAATAGACTAGCTCCAGGGCATCTGCAAATGGTTAGTGTAGTAGAGAAGGATTGGAATTGTCTGGTGCTGTATCTGTAGGAAGCAGCTGCTATCCTTGAGGAAGAAAAGGTGGAAAAGGAAAGTGGCTATCAGCCTGTCAGAAACAACACATCCTGTGAAGTCTTACTCTTTCATTTCTGACACTGTGGTTCTTACATCTGTCCTAAACCTGGCAGCCTCATTGAGGTTCACAAAGCATCTCCTTCTATGTGACAGTAAAACTGGAATTAATATCAGGATGGAATCCATTGCTGCCAGACTAAAACCATGAAAAGAAATCATAGTCAGTTTTTGTTATCTGCTTATCATTTTTAATAGATCACAGGTTCTATGTTCCTTATTTGGTATATGGCAAGTTGATAAATAACCCTTGGTTAATATCCTTTAATATTCATGTTTTTCACAGTTATCTTTGTTACAGTGTGAAAAATCTGTTAGATAAGTACTGTTTTTTTAATGATTAAAATACGTGTATGTTTTAAAGCAGTGTTGCCCAGTCTTTTTTATCTTATAGAATAATGTTTTCTGTTGGTTGCCTGCCTTGAAGTAGAGGAATTTGCCTGTTTCCATTGGTTAAAGTAGGTAGTTGTCTTTGACAAAGATACAAAGAAAGGGGAGAATTATGAAAGTCAACAAAAGATCTAGGTGATGGAGATTAAAAAGAAATTTAGTAGTTTTGGCAAGGGAGTTAGGAGGACAGTCTTTGAGAAAAGTCTTGTTTGCTTACCACAGGGCTTTGTGATGAGTTGAATGTCCTCAGTGACAACTGTTCTCAAAATACTTACAAGCACCAACAAAAAGTTACCTCCTCTGACAAAAACCACACTGACTTGGAACTCTTTCAACCATATTTTTCACAGAATGTTCTGATTAGTTTCTCCTCTAAGAAATTTCTGCTAGTTTTTCTTAATAAGTGTGAATATTATATGCTTTCTTTGTAATTTTTTTCCTACTGTAGTTTTGTTTTCCTAATTAGATTATAAATGATTCAAGAACTGGGACCTTGTTTTTGTTTTGTTTTTTGCCCACCCTCCCCTTAAGAAATATTATTTAAATGAACGTGATAGACAAAAATACTCCCGTAAATTACCCCTAAAATGCTTTATGGGCCAGGCGTGGTGGCTCCTGCCTGTAATCCAAGCACTTTGGAAGGCCAAGGGAGGAGCATCACTGGAGGCCAGGAGTTTGAGACCAGACTGAACAACACCACAAGATCCCATCTCTTCGAAAGATAAAAATTAGCTGGGCATGGTGGTGCACACCTCTAGTCCCAGCTACTTGGGAGGCTGAGATGGGAGGATCACAAGCCCAGGACTTTGAGGCTGCAGTGAGCTGTGATAGAACCACTGTGCTCCAGCCTGGGCAACAAAGTGATACCCTGTCTCAA
>VBSM01002608.1:30807594-30850097 GCA_008086735.1 Cheirogaleus medius
AAAAAGCTTTATGGACAAAGATGTTAATTATAGCAATGCTTATCTACTTATAATGGTAATAAAGTTAGAAACGATCTTATGTACAACAAGATTGGTCAATTCTGTTATATATGCTTAGTGGAATATTATCTAGTTCTTTTAAAAAGCTGTTAGATTAATCTTTCAAATGGAAAATGTCTATTTTCTAAGTTAAAAGAACATTTTATAAACTATTTCTATACCCCCAAAATTCATGTGTTGAAACCTTAATCCTCAATGGCATAGAATTAATAGGTGGGGCCCTTGGGAGGTGATTATATTATCAGGGTGGAGCCCTCATTGATGGGGTTAGTGCCTTTAAAGGAGAAATACCAGAAAGCTTGTTTCCCTCGTTTCTCTGCTTTCCACCCTGTGAAGAGATCTCAAAAAGGCAGCCAACTACAAAACAGGAAGAGGGCCTGCACTAGAACTTGATCATGCTGGCACCCTGATCTCTGACTTTCCAACTTCCAGAACTGTGAGAAGTAAGTTTCTGTTATTTAAGTCACACACTTATGGTAGTTTTATTATACTATAATAATACCCCAAACTAAGCCACAGCAGGATGTAAAATTGCTTTGACATGAAAAAAATCCTAAGCACAAAATAAAAAGTAACCAAAATATCAGTCACCAACTCCTGGCATTAATACTCTAAAACAACCTTTCCGTATTTGGGATTTTTAAATTTGCACACTTTCTTTTATTG
This sequence comes from Cheirogaleus medius, assembly GCA_008086735.1. Lineage (NCBI taxonomy): Eukaryota > Metazoa > Chordata > Mammalia > Primates > Cheirogaleidae > Cheirogaleus > Cheirogaleus medius. Next base: position 30,808,321 of record VBSM01002608.1, read on the forward strand.
AAGCAAAGAATGTATGACAGTATTTTTTATATTCAAAATTAGTTTGGAAAAAAATATTATTCAGAAATATATTGCAATCTTTTCACAATTCAGTAGATTTCCTCTGAATTTTGTCTTTATTTCCATGTTTCGTACCATAGTTGTACCTAGGATTATACTAGATATCTGAGTAATTGGTAGAATAACCCCTTAAAATTTTACACAAGTTGTACAATCCACAATTTCAAGAACCACTAACATACATAATAGAATTTTAATACCATTTGATACCTTTTAGTATCAGGAAAGACTTTAAACAACCACTACCATCAAAAGCCATAAAAAAAAATATGAAATTACTTATGTGATTAATACCTAAATTAGCTTCATTCATTCATTATATATTTATTGAATATCAACCATGTACCAGTCACTGTTCTGCACTCTGAGGAAACAGTGGTATAATAAAGCAGACATGTGCTAGACACAGTGGTGTGCACCTGTAGTCCCAGCTACTCTCTGGAGGCTGAGGCAGGAGGATCGCCTGAGTCCAAGAGTTCTGGGCTTTAGTGTGCTATGCCTATCAGGTGTCCGCACTATGTATGGTGACCTTCTGGGAGTAGAGGACCACCAGATTGCCTAAGGAGGGGTGAACCGGCCCAGGTCGGATAAAGCAGATGTGGTCCCTACTATCAGGGAATTTACATTTTAGTAGTAGTAATAAGTAAACAAAAATATAAGAGACTGATAAGTACTAGGCAGGAAACAAAAACATGACTATTTAGATTATGTGATTTAGGCAAGCTAAGAAAGTACCACATAAGCTGCTATTTGAATGAGAAGAGAATCCATCTTTGCAAAAATTAGGGAAACCATTACTTGCAGAGGGACAACAGTACAAAATTAGCTTGGAATATTTCAAGAGCCACAAGAATGCTTGCATGGTTGGAGTATAGTGACTACAGAGTAGAATTCTGTAACTTATCATGTTAGCTTTGAAAGCCAGGTAAGAGCTTGGATTTTATTCTAAGCACAATGGAAAAAAATTAGAACATTTTAACCTTAGGAGTGATATGAAATAATATATTTTAAAATCTACTCTGATAATGTTTGTTTTTTAATTGGAATAGTCTGCCTACATGTAATACATTGGACTTAAGTGTATTATTATTTGCTCTTTTTTTTATTTGTCCTACCTCTCCTATATTCATTTTCTCTTCTTTTGCCTTTTAGATTGGTTATTTTTAATTATTCCATTTCTCCTACCCCATAAGCTGGGCAGTTATATATCTTCTAGTATTCTTTTAAGGGTTTACTTCAGGGATTAAAACATGGAACCTTAGTTCATCAACTTCTAATATATATAATATTTGGTATTGTACCTCTTCCTGGACAATGTTAGGACTTGAGAATATATCAACTTCATTTACTGTCCCACCCCATGTTATATACTTTGTGTATTCTTAATATGTATTTCCTAAATTCTCAAGACATTATTTTTATACAATTAGTGTACATTTACATTTACCCAAACATTTCCCTTTTCTATGTTGCTTTGTGATTCCTTGTATGTGAGCATCCATCTGGGATCCTATTTCTTCTCCCTGAAGGTCATACTTTAGTATTTTCTTTTGTGAATGTCTGCTGGTGACAAGTTCTCTAAATTTTTGTATCTTGAAACTGTCTTATTTTGCTTTCATTTTCTAGGAACATTTTTGCTAAATTAGCAACTATTTTATTATTTCGAAGGTACATTCATTTCATTGCTTCTGGCTTCCATTATTTCTTCTGAGAAAGTCAGTTTTATTTTTGCCTCTTCAAAAGTAATCCCTTTCATCCTCTGGCTGCTTTTAAGATGTTTGTCTTAAGCTCGATGTGCCTATGTGTTTCTTTTCTTTTCTTTTTTGTCTTTCTTTTCTTTTTGAGGTTTATAATGCTTCTTGAATCTTGATCTGATGTCCTTAGACTGTTTAGAAAATTCTCAGCTTTATCTCATCAGATTCTGCTTCTGCTTTCACTCTCTTCTTTCCCTTCTTCTTCAGGTACTCCACTTATATGTGTAATAGACTATCTCATTTTATCCTTTATGTTTTCCATTCATATTTTTTTCTCTTTATGTTTCATTCTGGATAGTTCTGACCCTTTCAGTTCACTATTTTTCTTTTTAATAGTTTCTAAGCTGTTAAAATATCAGTTGAAGCATTTATTTAGCTTTTTGATTGTTGTCAGTTCAAGCATTTCTGTTTGGTTCTGTTTTATTGTTTGTAGTTATTTATCCAATATCTCAATCTGATCTTTTATTTTCTCAAACATATTAATCAGAGTTATTTTAAAGCCTGTGTCTAATAACTATGGAGTCTGCCATTATCTGGTGCTTGTCTTGTTTCTTTATTGTTCATTACATTGTCTTTTATGTTACTTTTATATTATTTATGTTTATTTTATAAACATTACATTATAAATATAGTATAAAATTTGGTTATTTTATGTTATGTTGTTTTTTATTGAATATCAGAACTATTTTGCTTAAATTGTATGTGAAGAAATTATACCTTGAAGTCCAATATGATGATATTTTATAAAGAAAGGATTCATGTCTACTGACAGGAGTTTTGGGTGCTAGTAATCTAAGATCATCTTAATCTAATTAGTAATTGAGATGATTAGAATCTGGGCGGGTCTACATTTAGTTCATACCCGTTCTCTCAGGATATAGATCTTTGAAATCCTAACTCAAAGCCTGCAGAGTTTACCAGAGCAGTCACTGAACTCCAATTTTTGTCTTTTTAACTCCTTGAGTTAAAAGATCTCTCCCGCTTCTTAGCCATCATCTTGGGAATTAGCAGATGCCCTGGAGGAAAAGATATCATAAATGCTGAATTCAACAACTCTGGTTTTTTATTCTGGATTTTTCACTGTCTCTAATGCCTTCAGATTTTTGTTTTATATTTTGTCCAGCTTTTCTAGTTGTTCTCATAAGAGAGACTAGTCTAAATTACCTAGCCCATTGTTACTAAAAGTAGAAGTAAAAAATATTGTAAGTACACATGAACCATTTACAGAAATTAACTATAAAAGTCTTTTAAAATTTTCAAATAATTGCTATTATTTAGATCACATTTTCTAGTCACCATATAATTAAGCTAGAAATCAATAACAACAAGTCTAGAAAGCCTTTAATATTTGGAAAATACGAAACCCACTTCTGTGTAGGATGGGTCAAATTCAAATAAGAAATCTCACTGATAAATAGAAAATACATATTCAGAACTGAACAATGACAAAAATACTGTGTATTTGCTGTAAAATGCAGCAAAAACAGTACTTTCAGAGACATTGAAAACCTTAAATACTTAAATTAAGGAGGACTGAAAATTAAAGAGCTAATAATCTAACCTAAGGTATTAGGAAAGAATGGAAGATAGAAGAGAAAAATAAAGATTAATAAAATAAGTGAAACAGAAAGCAAATAAGTGTTCAATACAGAGGAGTAACAATCAAAAATTGTAAAAATTTTTAATTTTTTATTTTCTTTAAATTGATACATTATAATTGTACATATTTATGGAATATAATTTGGTGTTTTGTTACATATCTGTCTTATGTAATGACTCAATCTGGGTTCTTGGTAAAATTATATGTTTTAACAAACTAGTAACATTTACAAATCTTTGACAAGATTACCCAAGAAGGAAAAAGCAAACACAAATAAAGAATATTAGAAATGCAAATGAGGACATTATTACAAATGCGGTAGAAATTGAAAAGAAATCAAGAAGAAATTTATAATAATAAATGGGAAAACATAAATGAACTAGATAGCTTCCAGAAAAATATAACATTTCAAAACTTATGCAACAAGAAATAAAAAATATGACCTGATACCTATGTAAGAAATTGAATCAGTAGAAATTTTCCAACAAAGAAAACATGGTGATATGATACATAGGATTATAAATAAAACCATACTAAAATACAGTAATAAAAATATTTAACAAATGTATACTGTACATGTGCTTTTTAATTAATGCATTAAATAACAAAATCTAGTGGAGGGTCTGATAATACGTATAATTTTGAAGTAATGGACTCCAATTGTATCTTGAGATATCTACAACTATAGTAACATGACAGGAAAATATTTGTGATTTTTATAGGTGAAAAGGTCACCAATACTTCTGATAACACTGTGGTATATTATCTATGCTCAAAGTTGAAAGAAATGCTAAATTTCATTTAGAAGTTAGCAAAAATTAAGGTTATAATATTTTTCCCACCCAAATTCACAGCCCTCTACTTTATAATCTTAATTCATAGATTTTCTGACATATGTTTTACTTCAGAGATATTCTCCACCCAACTTCTCATTTTCTGGTTTGGGATTATACGCAAAAGGTATATATATAAATAACTTAGTTTATTAGAAATAGAAAATGTTTTTCCGCGTGATGTACTTGAGTAGGAGGGGAGAAATGGAAATGTGTGAAAATATCCACAGGTACAAATAGACGATGGGAAGGCTGGAACTGCTTTAGGGTGTTTTGTGCAAGAGGTTTAAAACTGGTTCCAAACATGTAGTGACACATGCAGTCCTTCATAAAAGGGTTCATTATTGATACCACAGTGCCCTACAGTGTACTATTAATATTTGTCAATACTTGTAGCCATGCAACAATCAAAAATAAAAATTCAAATAGCTGGGCACCTTTTAAAAGTTTTATTGGGCTAAAATCAAAACACCTAACAAGTGTTTGACATGCCTTTCTCATGATTTAATGTCCCAGCAGAGCAACTGGGGAACCTAATTCTGACCAACAAGGAGGAATTGCTTGGCTAATTGGAAGTGACAGAAACCTTGGGAGAAAGCAACCACATACCAAGGATAATTATAAGAAGGTAATATGGGCCCTAAAGGATAGTGTCAAGAAACCTGAAGCCCCCAAATGAGGTGAGACTTGCAAAAAATGCTAAAAGAGGACAATTTTAAAAGAACAAGCCTTTTAAAATTCTGTTCAGAACCAGAAGATGATCAAGGAAGGGAAAAGCCCACTTGCAGCTTCTGGTGTAAGGTTAGAACTGACAAAGAAAGCAGATTTCCCTAACTATTATTTGCTTCATTTTCTAAAAAAAAAATCTTGAAAAATGGGTTGACATAATAGAAAGAACATGTGTTTGTAGGGTAAGGCAAACCTGGGTTTTAATTCTCTGTTTTAACATTGTTAAAACTTATGGGAGGCTATTGTTTTGGACTGAGCTTCTGTACTAAGCCCTATCAGACCAAACCAAAATGGTGTCACTCATGCTAAAATTCCAGGTTGCCAAACCAAAACTAAGTTTTTTATCTGACCTTCCAGAAATCAGAAGAGAGACAATAGCCAAATTTTCAAACAGGCCAGTTTTAGGTAACATGATAAGGAAGTCCCCTCAGCTTTAACCCCATAAGGAAAGTAACTTTGAAATGACCAATTCACTTTTTATTTCTTATTTCTGCCTTCTTTATCCCTTTTCTGCCTAGATAGACCACCTCCTCTGCTTAGCTTATCAGAGCACCTAATCTATTTCATAAAATGACATGGTGCCCAATTCCAGAATCACTAATAAAAGCCAATTAGATCTTTAAATTTGTTGAAATTTTGTCTTTTGACAACATTACTAGCTACCTTACTTTGGGTGCCCTTTTCCCCATCTGTAAAATGGAAATAACCATTTCTTTCTCATAGGATTGTTCTGAGTAATGGAAGTAACACATTCGAAACACTGAGTCAGGCTCACAGTGGTGACTCAATAAATAGCAACCTGTTAATATTACTCAAAAGCATGGTATAAATATTGACAGAATGTAATACTGTTCCCAAATAGGGAAAGAAATTCTAAGAGAGTACTTAACAGTTTGAATTTAGTTTATATCATCTGCTATGAATGGTTTACATTCTAGGCTTTGGAAGGTTGCGGGTAGGGGGTGAGATCTGAGATCTGAGAACAATGGTCCCCATCTTTGAGGAATTACAGAATAGGCCCTACAACACTAAACATGAGAAAATGTCTAGCTTCAGGATAAAAAGTAGAAATTTTACATCCTGACTTATTTGCTTTTTGACTAAGTGACTTCCTTCCCCACTGGTGTCATATTCATTTGGCCCAAAGAAGGGGAAATTCCCAAAACAACTGAAACAAAGGAATGGATTGAATTTGTTGCCAAAGAAGTGCTTACAATAGAGACACAAGTCTTGAAAGCTAAGGTGATGGGGGGAAAAAAAAAAAAACAGGCCTTGAATTTCTTCAAAGCTTCAAGAGGCAGAGCTTGAAAAAAGGGGAAAAAATGTATTCTTAAACAAGATGTAATAGGTTGAATGGTGGCCCCCCCAAAAGATATATCAGGTCCTAAACCTGGAACCTGTGAACATCATCTTATTTGGAAAAAAAGTCTTTGCAGATGTAGTTAAGAATTTTGAGATGAAGAGATCATCCTGGATTATCTGGCTGGCTATAAATCCAACAACATGTATTGTTATATGACAGAAAAGACATGGAGAAGAGGAGGGGGCAATGTGACAATGGAGGCAGAGATCAGAGTAATGTAGTCACAAATCAAGGAATGCTGACAGCCACCAGAAGCTGGAGGAGGTCAAGAATTGACTCTCCTTTAGATCCTCCGGAGGAAGTACAGCATTGTTGACACCTTGATTTCAGACTAATGGCCTCAAAACTGTAAAAGAATAAATTTCTGTTGTTTTAAGCTACTAATTTGTCGTCATTTGTTATGGTAGCCCTGCAAAGTTAAATCGGAGTTTAAACAGAATCCAGTAATATCTCTAATAGACTTGTGTATTAGTCAGGGTTCTCCAGAGAAACAAAACAAATAGGATATACATATTGTTAAAGCAAATTAAAATGGATACTGGACCTGAAGAATCCCAGAGCAGACAAAACCAGTTAGGCCTCATAAATTAATCTTGCTTGATTTGCAAACACATGTGAAACTTAATCTGAGCTATTTCTTACAAATGAATATATTTTTTAAAAAGCAGAACTTAAGCTCAACCAATCAGAAGCAGTCAGACTTAATAATTCTATAACTAGGGACTTTCTAAAAGGATAGATCAATAAGGCAATGTATAACTGTGACCAAATTTTTTTTTGCTCTACTTTCATGTTCCTCCCATAAAAACCTCCCACCTGTGTTCCTTCAGTGAAGCTCCGAAACAACTTCTGGTGTGGAGTTGCCCAATTCATGAGTTGCTACTTGCTCAAATAATCTCTTTAAAACTTTATTGTGATGCCACAGCACTCTAGCTCAGGCAACAGAGCGAGACTCTGTCTCAAAAAAAAAAAAAACTTATTGTGCTTCAGCTTCTCTTTTGATTGATAGATAGATAGATAGATAGATAGATAGATAGGAGTTTTATATTGGGAATTGGCTCATGCAATCATAGAGACCTAAGAGCTTCTGTCTACAAGCTGGAGAACCAAGAAAGCCAGTGGTGTGATTCAATTCAAGTTCAAAGGCCTGAGAACCAGGTGAGCCAATAATGTAATCCCCAATTCAAGGCCTGAGAATGGGGAGAATAGTGCTGGTGTGAGTCCTGGAGTCTGAAGGCCCAAGAACTAGAAGCTCTGATGTCTACAGGCAGGAGAAGATGGATATAGCAGCTCTAGAAGAGAGCAAATTCACTCTTTTTCTGCCTTTTTTGTTGTATTTGGGCCGTCACCCAAATAGATAGGATAGATTGGATGATGCCCACCCAGGGTCGTAAGAGCAGATTTTCTTTACTCAGTCTATTGACTCAAATGCTAATTTCTTCCAGAAACACCCTCACAGAGGCACCCAGAAATAATGTTTTACCAGCTATCTTAATATCTTTTAACCCAATCAAGTTTACACATAAAATTAACCATCAAAATTAGGTTTTTCTGGATTGGAGGGAATAAGAGCTGATGAAACAGGTGGTGGGAGGATGGAGAAGGTTTGAGGGACTTCTTGGAGGAACTATGTGAAACAGAGTGGAGGCAGTGAATTACGAAATACAGTCTCTGCTGTGACAGATTACCAAGGTTTGAAAGAGAACTGGTAGGGTTACCATGTGTTACCAGAACCATGAAACCATGTGGCAGCCAAGCCAATACCCAAAGATCCCCCAAAGAGTATTTCATGTGCTCAGAGACAGTGCCTCTGTTTGATTGACAAATGCTTCCTACTCTCCACCCTCTTGATCTGGAGCAGGAGTAACTGCTGTTTGCAAGCAGATACTATACTCAATTCTATCCAAACTACTCACAGGAACACAGGAAAAAGGATTTTTTCAGTAGTCCCAAGTATTCACATCTTCAGAAATACAAAAAAGATCATGGACAACTAAAGGGGTTCCAGTGATATAAAAAGGAAATTCATATCACTTGGAAAGCTCCCTTCAATCTTTACTTGACTGGGACATTCATTATTCATTCAGCTGAGATTCTCTAATACCTATAATCTCCAGTCAAGACCATGTTGATCCTAGGCAAGAATCTGAAAAGAATTATTAAAGGATTCTCTGGGAGCATCTATAAGACAAAGAGGTGCTCTGGGTGCATCTATAATCAATGCAATACAGTATGGGTTTACCAACAATAATTTATTTCAGTATAATTTAATTTTCTTCCTGATAAGGTCATTATACTTGTTCACCAGTGAAATGCAGTAGGCAGTATATATATGGGCCCACGAGGTATTATGGACATTTTTCATCATATACTCGTAAGTTGTGACGGGGAGGCTGGATGATAGTACCTTCAGAGAATGACTTAGCACCCAAAAGATACTAACTCCTGGATGGCAGTCAGCCTCTCCAAAGGTTTTTAGTATAGATCCACAGTCCCTATTGGGTCAACACTGTATTTCATTGACTTGAATGAAGATATAGAACCCATATTTACCAAATCTACCTTATTCAAAGTTGAGAAGGATAGGGTGCTTTCCAAACTTTAGAACAGCTTGATGTTGACTCTGAGCTAAATTCTAAATGGGCATAATTGGAATTGATAAAATTTTGAGTGTATGGGCAGAGTCCAACAAACTAGTAGGGATTTTTAAGTGTATTCACTCATTTAGATGTCACAAATTTATGGAATATCTATTCTGTGTAAACGTCCATGTTAGGCTTTAGAATATTGGATAAGATATTGTCCTTTGACTGCAGGAGTTTAAAATCTGGTGAATAAAACAGATCTGTAAGAGATAAAATATACTACAACATAAATATTAATTATAAAGTATTATATTTAGTAAAAATTCAAAAAAAACAATGATCTACATTTAATTGTGTGAGATGGATGGGAACTGGGATGTGTGGAACACCTTTAGACATTTAATAAGAAGGAAAAGATTTGCCACAAATGAATACTTATATACTGCTGGTACAATATAAAATAGTAATTTTGTAGAAAGTTATTATGTATAAGCCAAATTGCTATACTATTTGATGCAGCAATTTTCTTCTAGGAATTTACTTTAAGAAATAATCTAAAATATATTCATAAAGTTATAAGGAAGTTTATAACCAAATTATTTATAATAGCAAAAAAATTTTAAGATGAATGATTAAAAAGATGGTATAGCTATATAATAGAATGTCATAATCACAGAGAATTATGTATCTAAAAAAGGGTTTCTGAAATATATTTTTTATATCATAGCATAGCATATTATATTCAACCACAAGTCTGGGGGTCATGGTTTTTTACTTTAAAACATCTTCAACATTTTGAATTTTGTACTACATTCATGTAACACATTCAAAAAATAAACACTTTTAAAATGAAGTATTCAGCTTAAAATTTTAAAAATACATTTATAAATATTTTTTAATGATCTGAGGAAATACTCATGGTATACTAAATCAAAGACAAAGCCATTTCATTATTTTCTGCAGTGGATATGTATAGTTGGAAAATGTATAGACTACTATATTTTGTTCAATATTTTGCACCATAAGAAATCTGAGACTGTTTTACATAAAAGCAAATAGAGTGGTAAAAAAGCTCATCTTAGGAAGGATTGAAAGAAAATATGAATGGTTAGCCTAGAATATATTTGCGAGATCATGATGACTGTCTTCAAGTAGCTGCATTCTGTCATGTGAAAAAGGGACCACAATTCTACTGGAGGGTCTCAGAGGATGGAACTACATCCATTGGCAGGAGCTATAGTAAACCATTTCAGCTCAAGGTTAAAACACGTACAGACTTGTTCACTTGTTTATAGGCCATTTCAGTTCAGTGTCAGGAAACACATCCTAAAAGAACAGGGCCCATGTTGGGCATGGTGGCTCATGCCTGTAGTCCTAGCACTCTGGGAGGCAGAGGCAGGAGGATTGCTTGAGCTCAGGAGTTTGAGATCAGCCTGAGCAAAAAGGAAACTCTGTCTCTACTAAAAATAGAAAAATTAGCCGGGTGTTGTGTTGTACACCTCTATTCCCAGCTACTTGGGAGGGTCATGCAGGAGGATCACTTGAAGCCAAGAGTTTGAGGTTGCAGTGAGCTATGATGATGCCACTGCACTCTACCCAGGGCGACAGGGCAAGACTCTGTCTCAGAACAAAACAAAACAAAAACTGCCATGAGATACCAGTGCACATACACTAAAATGACTAAAATTTACAAAATAAATAAATAAAACAGGGCCCAAAATTAGTACCTTCCCAGTCACTTGAAGAATTCAAGCAAAGCAAATCTCAAAAGATTATAAGTTGTATGATTCTGTTCATACAATATTCTTAAAATGGCAAAATTATAGTGATGGAAAACAGATCAGTGGTGCCTGGGGTTAGGGTTAGGGGGAAGGTGTAATTATGAAGGAGTGGAGTAAAGGAGTTTGTTTGGAGTGATGAAATAGTTCTGTATCTTGATGGTGGTGATCACTACATTAATCTATTGCATATGATAAAATTTTATAGAAAAATATATGCCAAAAATAAATTAGTATGTTTATTTTTAAGGTTCTGGAAAGCAAGGAAATTTGTATCTTTATTTAATTTTTGTTTTCATTGACTTTTTTCATGTTTGAACTTTTCACGTGATGAGCTTATAATCTATAATATGGAATGTTTTTCATATGAAACATTTTTCTTATTGAAGAATGCCATAGAAATAAGAGTGTGACATGTACTTATTTGACAGAATAATTTTACTTCTTCTCCTTAAAACAGTAAATAGTGAATAGTAAAATGTGGAAGTTAATTCAGGCAAAGGTAACTTTTATTTATACAGTCATGCCCCACAAAATGACATTTCAGTCAATGACAGATCCATATACAGCAGTGGTCCCATAAGATTGTAATGGAGCTGTAAAATTCTTATTGCCTAGTGACACTAACCATCATAACATCATGGTGCAATGCATTACATGTGTATTTGTGGTGATGCTGGTGTAAACAAACCTACTGCACTGCCAGTCATGTAAAAGTCTAGCACATATAATTATATACAGTACATAATACTTGATAATGTAACTGGCTTATATATTTACTATACCATACTTTTTAATCATTATTTTACAATATATTGCTCCCATTTATATATAAAAAAATGTTAACTGTTAACCTCAGGCAGTTCCTTCAGGAGGTATTCTAGAAGATATTATTATCATTAAAGACGACAGCTCCATGCACTGAGGACCTTCTGGTGGGACAAGGTATGGAGGTGGAAGACAGTGATATTGATGACCCTGACCCTATGTAGGCCTAGGCTAATGTGCACATTTGTCTTAGTTTTTAACAAAAAAGTTTTAAAAGTAAAAAAAAAGCCAGCCAGGCATGGTGGCTCATGCCTTAATCTTAGCATTTTGGAAGGCCAAAGCAGAAACATTACTTGAGGCCAGGAATTTGAGAACAGCCCAAGCAAGAGAAAGACCCTGTGTCTACAAAAAAATAGAAAAATTAGCCAAGCATGGTGGTGCTTGTTTATAGATCCAGCTACTTGGAAGGCTGAGCCAGGAGGATCACTTGAGCCCAGGAGTTCAAGCTTGCAGTGAGCTATGATGAGGCCACTGCACTCTAGCCTGGGTGACAGAGCAAGACTCAGTCTCAAAAAAAAAAAAAAGCCTATAGAGTAAGGATATGTATAAGGAAAGAAAATATTTTTGTACAATTATACAGTATATTTGTGTTTTAAACTAAGTGTTATTACAAAAGAGTCAAAAGTTTTTAAAAAGTTTATAAATAAAAAATTACAACAACACATCAAAAAGATAATATACCATGATCAAGCAGAATTTATCCTAGGGGTGCAAGGATGCTTCCATATACACAAATCAAAAGATGTGATACATCACATCAACAGAATAAAGAGCAAAAACCATATGTTCATCTCAATAGATGCAGAAAAATATTTGATAAAATTTAATATCCCTTCATGATAAAAACTTTCAGCAAATTAGGCATAGAAGGAACATACCTCAAAATAATAAAGGCCATATATGACAAACCCACAGCTAACATCACACTGAGCAGGGGAAAGCTGAAAGCCTTTCATCTAAGAACTGAAACAAGACAAGAATGTCCACTCTCACCACTCTTATTCAACATAGTACTGAAAATCCCAGCCAAAGAAATTAGGCAAGAAAAAGAAATAAAAGGCATCGAAATTGGAAAAGAGGAAGTTAAATTGTCCCTCTTTGCAGATGACATGATCTTATATTTAGAAAAACCTAAAGACTCCACCAAAAACCTCTTATAACTGATAAACAAATTCAGCAAAGTTGCAGGACATAAAATCAACATGCAAAAATCAGTAGCATTTCTATACACAAATAACAAACTAATTGAAAAAGAAATCAAGAAAGCAATCTCATTTACAATAGCTACAAAATAATAAAATAAGACACCTAGTAATAAATTTAACCAAGGAGGTAAAAGACCTCCACAATAAAACCTACAAAGTACTGATGAAAGAAATTGAAAAGGACACACACAAATGGAAAGACATCCCATACTCAATGGATAGGAATAATAAATATTGTCAAAATGACCATACTACCCATACTACCATACTATCCAATGCAATCCCTATTAAAATACCAATGACATTCTTCACAGAAATAGAAAACAATCCTAAAATTTGTATGAACCACAAAAGGCCCCTAATAGCCAAAGCAATAATGAGCACAAAGAACAAAGCTGGAGGCATCACGCCACCTGACTTCAAAATATACTACAAAGCTATAATAACCAAAACAATGTAGTAGTAGTATAAATACAGACACAGAAACCAATGGAACAGAATAGAGAATCCAGAAGTAAGTCCATGCATCTACAGCCAACTGATTTTTGACACAAGTGCCAAGGACATACAATGGGGAAAGGGCACTCTCTTCAGTTAATGTTACTGGTAAAACTGACCCCTATCTCTCACCATATAAAAAAATAAATCCAAATGGATTAAAGACTTTAATGTAAGACCTGAAACTATAAAACCACTAGAAGAAAACATAGGAGAAATGCTTTAGGATATTGGTCTAGACAAAAATTTTATGTCTAAGACTTCAAAAGCACAGGCAATAAAAGCAAAAATAGACAAATGGGACTATATTAAACTAGAAGGCTTTTGCACAGCAAAGGTTACAGTCAACAAAGAGACAACCTGTTTAATGAAAGAAAATATTCACAAACTATTCACTTGACAAGGGACTAACAACCAGAATATACAATGATCTCAAACAACTTGAGAACAAAAAAATAAATAATCTCATTAAAAAGTGGGTAAAGAATCTGAATAGACATTTCTCAAAAGAAGAAATACAAATAGCTAAAAGGTATATGAAAAAAATGCTCAACGTCTCTAATCATTAGGGAAATACAAATCAAAATCACAATAAGATATCATCTCACTCCAGTTAGAATAGCCCATTATCAAAAAAATGAAAAATAAAAAATGCTAGCAAAGATTTGGAGAAAAAGTAACTCGTATACACTGTTGGTGGGAATGTAAATTCGTACGGCCATGATGGAAAACAGTATGGAGGTGTCTCAAAAAACTACAAATAGAACTACCATATGATCTAGCTATCCCACTACTGGGTATTTAGCTAAAAAAAAGGGAAATCAGTACATCAAAGGGATATGTGTACCCTCATGTTTTTTGCAACACTATTAATAATAGTCAAGTCACAGAATCAATCTAAATTGTCCCTCAATGGATTAATTCTGAATTGATAAAGAAAATGCATATATACACAATGCAATACTATTTGGCCATTAAAAAAGAATGAAATTATGTCATTTATAGCATTATGGATGGAAATGGAGGTCAATATGTTATGTGAATTAAGCCAGGCAGAAAGACAAATATTGCATATTCTTACTCACATATACAAGCTAAAAAAGTTGATCTCAAAGAGGTAGAGAGTAGAATGATGGTTACCAGAGGCTGGGAAGGGTAGGAAGGAGGTGGAGAGGATGAAGAGAGAAGTTGCTAAATGGGTATGGACATACAGTTAGATACAAGGAACAGTATTCGGTGCAGCAACATGCTGTACAGGTTTAAAGCCCAGGAGCAATAGGCTATAACATATAGCCTAGGTGTGTAGTAGGCTGTATCATCTAGGTTTGTGTATGTACACTCTGTTTTTTGCACAACAGAATCACCTAATGATTCATTTCTCAGAATGTATCCCCTGTTTTTTGTAGGGACAGGGTCTTTCTATGGTGTGCAGGCTGCATGGAATGCATTTTCATGGGCAAAATTAGTGTTGTTCAAAATATGTGGATTGGCTAATATATTTTAGACATTCCACCTTTGAAGAATAGGGTATAAAAAGCTACTAAGCACCATAACCTGTATCCTTAGAAATGGCACCCAAAGTTTAATCCCTCAAAGGTCCAGTATGTAGCAATTGATCCAGTGAATTCTGGTTGCCTGAATCCTTCCTCAAGAATATTGCCGCATCTGCCTTAAATTAATTTTTTATGCATGTTGTCATCATATGTGACAGCTAGCCTTCAAGTTACCCTTCAATGACCTAATACCAATGATCCTTAGTGTTTATGCCTTTCTGTAATCCTCTCCAATGTGAAATAGAGCTGACCTCTATAATCAAAAAGATATTCTGGAAATGAAGATATGTGACTTCTGAGGCTAAGCCTTAAAAGACATTGCAGACTCTACCTTGTTCTCTTTTGGATTATCTGTTCTGAAGGAAGACAGTCACCATGTTTAGAAACTGTTCAAGTAGCCTTTTAGAGAGGTCCACATGGGGAAGAACTGAGGTCTTTTGCCAATAGTTTAACTTGTGAGTGAGCCATCTTGAAAGCAGATCCTCCAGCCCCAGTCAAGACTTCAGGTAACAATAGCCCCAGCCAACATCTTGAGTCATGAGAGATATCCTGAACCAAAACTACCCAACAAAGTTGCTCTCAAATCCCTGACCTATAGAAACTGTGAGATAATAAATATTTATGATTGTTTCAAGTCATTAAATTCTGGGTTAATCTGTTATGCAGCAAAAGAAAACTAATATACCATAGTACATAAAAGGACACAGAGCCAGAGCTCAATTGAGCTTATTGAAGAGATTGTATAAACTGTTATATGTATGCCTCCCTGTTAATCACTATGTATTTTTAAAATGTCTGTTGTATGACAGAATTTGGTCTGAGACTTGTTTCATTGTAACTTAGTGTTAATAGCTACCTCCTTCACTTATCTCAACAGATGGTGGCTACTTTTTTCTGTCAAAAAGAACAAAATAGTTGTGCATAACCAAATGTAGTTAGATCATTTCACAAGAGAGTCCTATTGATTTTTCTGTCTGAGATAGCTTGAGTCAATCCACTTCTCTTTATCACATCATCACTCCAGTCTAGTCCTCTCTTCCCTGGACTATTACAGTAAACTTTTAATTCATTTATTCATATCCATTGGTCCTCTTCCATCCCATTGTCAACATTAAAATTAGAGCAGTCTTTTAAAAATGCAAATCTATTTGTAATTACACTACCACCTCTACCCCCATTTGAAATTTTCAGTGCTTGGAAAAATAAGGTAAATACATAACATGCCTACAAAATCTTTCCAGTTTTTGTCTTGCATGCTTCTCCCTTTCGCTCTCTGTGATCCCACCACACACTGGCCTTTTTTCAATTACTAGTGCTCTTTCTGTTCCCACTCACCACATAGGATTTGTATGTGGTGTTTACTTGGCCTTGAAACTCCTCCTTTTCCTCTTTATCTAGTTTAAGTCTGACCATCCTTCATATCTAGTACATTTGTCAGTTCCTCAGCAAAACTTTCCCTAATATCCCTGATTGATTCTCATAGCATCTTACATCCTCCTTTGTGTACCAGTCACATGGCAATTTTACATTTGTTTGTGTTATTATTTGATTAATGTTCATTATTCACTACTAGACCTTACATTCTGTGAGCACAGGTATGATATCTGATATAACTCATTCATGTATACCCTGGAGCCTACCATAGTGCTGAGAACATGGTATACATTTGATAAATATTTGATGAATAAATGAATAACTGATTGACTAATTTAATGAGTTCAGGAGACCACAAATGAGAGCCAGAGTGCCTAAGTTCAAATTCTGGCAGTTCCTAGCTATGCAATGTTAGGAACGA
The DNA here is from genome assembly GCA_008086735.1 of Cheirogaleus medius. Taxonomy (NCBI): domain Eukaryota; kingdom Metazoa; phylum Chordata; class Mammalia; order Primates; family Cheirogaleidae; genus Cheirogaleus; species Cheirogaleus medius. The sequence goes on from VBSM01002608.1 coordinate 30,824,902, forward strand.
TTTTACTTTTGTTGTCCCTTAGATTTGTTCTCTGTAAATTGGGAATAATAATTACCTTATAGAGTTTTGAAAGGATTAAATGAGCTAAATACATTAAGGGCTTAAAGCAATTTCTGATACAGCAAGTACTAATATATAGCAGCTGCAATCATTTTTATTAATATAGTTAGTAATTTTGGCATACTAGTTCCTTAGGTCATGGCCACCAATACCTGGGATATGTTCATTCGTTCCACGTAGCTACAGAATTTCAAGTGTCTGTATAAAAACAAGAAGCTGTGTCAAAGACACAAATTGAAGGTAGGAACATATAAGACTTTTTGGGTGATATGTACGATTTTGACTTAGGTGTAGGGACGCTAATGTTAAGTTCTATATAAGTGATGTTTATTTTGTAATTTACTAGTTATACAAAAAGACCAATGGAGCAGTGTTTGTATTTAACGAGAACCTCAAATAGTTCTATGCCTACCTTTTAGTAGTGCACCAAAAGAGTCTACAATCTCTCTATGAGTTTTTTTACATTGGTTACTTACTTGTAGGACTCCTTTATTAATCTTTATTGAACCTCAATAATGACAACATATTAACATCATATAAATGTTATTGATTTCTTTGGGCTATATACCTTCCACACCAAGGCACTGACTTTAAAATGTTAAAACAGTTGGTTTATAAATTTTGAACACCATATGTTAAAAACTATTGAAATGATGTTCCTCTTATTCAACAGTAGAAATGTTCTTCACACTCAGTGCAAAAGTAGCCAATGATTAGACCTTATTTAGCTGCTAATGCTTTTTACAAAAGTTGTGAATGCTGACATTTTATTATATTCAGGGACCCCATCTAGAGACAAGTCCATTGTAAGCTGTCATTGATTTAGGTAATAAGTCATAAACCGAAGACTTGTTTTTGGTTAAATGTTACCAGTGATGCATTCTGTTCTTTGTTTACTACCAACCATGAAAAACAACACTTTGTACTTTGCAGAGAAACTGAGATCACCCAGTCCTTGCTACTTAGGTCATTTCAGTCTGGGTGGAAAAAAAAAAAAAAAAGAACTCTTTTCAACTCTTTGCCAGTTCCTCCTGGCTTTTTGAGAGGAAGATACCTCTGAAAGAAAATAGATCAAAGTTACATGGGACTAAGGGCAGATCAGATAGCTATACTTTGTAGTCTGTTGAAAACAGAACTAGCTTTACTGGAAAAGAGATCTTGTTCTATAGCTATAAGGGGCGGAGGGAAGGTTAGAGTGAAGGTTACTAACCTAAAAATCTAACCACCATCCTTCTACCAGTTTGTCAGACTTTAAAATTCCACCGTCAGAAATTCATTTTAAAACATAATTTAAAAGATAATTCCTTAAAGCAGTTACCTATGGAAAAAAGTGAATTCTCTATCAAATCTTTTTCCTGAAAGTGAATTTTGAAAGCACCGAAACTAAGAGTTAATACTATCTCCTGAAAGTTCTGATTTGACTGTAAGGGTGCTGTGGAAAGAAAAGGTTGGAAGAGCACAGACTACTTTTGAGAGAGGCTAGTGGGAAATCTCTGGCCATGGAAAACAGTGATTTTAATGTGTAATGACTATGAGGAAAATGAGAAAAAAAATTAATTGAGTTTTAAAAACTTACTGCTCTGGGCATATATAATAGAAAAAAGAAAACATGTTACCTATGATGAGATACAATGGGACACTCAGGCAAAATTCAGAGGGTCATTAATCTTGTCATACCTAGAATGTGAGAGCAACTCCACTTTCTTAAATATCCTGGTCATTAGTTTTTTTCTGACCATAATCACGCCAACTTTATTCCATACTTATAGAATGATTAGTATATGTAGAGCACCTTGAGATTGATAAAAATTTTTAAGTTTTCTGTCTTTGGGGATTTCTCAATGGATACTCTCTTCCAGTGATTCACTCATCAATACACAAATTATTTACATGTTAAACTGGCCATAATAAATTGAGCCTCCCCCTATGAATAAGTGAAGAAACACAGATCACTTTGTCTTTGTAAGGAACCAAGGAAAGTAAAGATAGTATTAATAGACAAAGAAGGAGGCTAGTACAAGAGTTATCCATTTAGTTGTTATTATGTGCTTGATATTTACCAGTTGAACTAGAAAGGAAAAATTATTAAATACGTGTGGTAAAAAATCTTTCATCTTGTGCTAATCAAAGGAATTTTGTGACAGAATGAGAAGTTGCTAATGGTTAAAGGGGAGATAAGAATTGAGAGGGACAGAGTGGTTGTACCAATTTACTACTTACCAGCAATGTAGTAGTAGTGCAAATTTTAGTATGTAATAGTATCTGATTATAGTTTTAATTTGCCTAATAAATAATAATACTGAATCAGTTTTCTTTTTTAAAAATTTTTATTTTTTATTTGACTTTGCAATAATGAATCTTTTTTCTTTTTTCTTTTTCCTTTTATTTCATCATATAATGGGGATACAAATATTGTTAGGGTTACATACATTGCCCCTACCATCCCTCCCCCCCTGAATCTTTTTTCATATGCTTGTTAGATATCTACATTTATGAAGGGCCTAATTGAATCTTTTGTCCATTTTTAAAAACATTGAGTTGTCTTATTGATATGTAGTAGTGCTTTATATATTTTGGATATAAATCCTTTGTTAATAGTTGTTTTATATTTTTCTTCTTCTAGTCCCTAGATTGTTTTCTCACTCTCTTAATGTCTTTGATGAACAGAAGTTCTTAATTTTAATATAGTGTATTTTATCAGTCTCTTCTTTCATGGTTAGTGCTTTTTGTATTTAAGAAAACATTGCCTTTGTTTTATCCTTTCTATTTAATCTTTGATCCATTTTGAATTAATTTTGTGTATAATGTGAAAAAGGGTCGGGGTTCATTTTTTTTCTATATGGTTATTCAATTGGCCCAGAACCATTTATTCAAAAGATCATCCTTTCCCCACTGAATTGCACCTTTGTCATAAATCCCGTAATTGTATATGTGTGATAACCTTCCTAAAATATTTTTAAAATATATTATCTGAGTGAACAATGTACTCAATTAATAAAAATAATAAAAAACACAAATACATAAAAAAACTAAGTTTGAAAGGGCACAAAAATTCATATAGTAAAGAGTAGAAGTAAATATACCTTCTACCCTGGTCTTCAGTATTCCGTTTATTCTCCAGAAGCAATCACAGATGTTAGTTCCCAGATTTGCCAAACATCTCTGCTTAACTTTCTAAGGTCCTAAAAATAGAAAGCCCTGTATCTCTAAGTCCACCCCCTGATTCTTATGGAATGCCTTTTCTAGGTGATTTTGATACTGAGTTTCCAAGTAGTTCTGATACTTCGTTCCAATGTAATTTTATTTTCCTTTACTCTTTTAAAAAGCATATAACTGGTTTTTTTTTAAGGCCAATTAGACACAGGCTTTATTTTATGAGGGGATTTAATTTATTTATATTTATTGTGATTGGATTGATTTCTGTGATTTTATATTATTTATTACTTTTTATATTTTTTACCTTTTAGAAAATTAAACTGTTTCCTTTCTTATTTTAGTAACTTAGAAATTATACATCCTATTTTTATTCTGCTCATAAGAATTTACCCTTTTACCACCATTTTACATATATTTTCTCCTAAATCTTAAAATTAAGCAGAATCTGTATGTTTTCTTTGATCAATTGTACTTCCTTTGGTCCCCTTTCTCCTACTAGTGCTATGTTGTATCATTCTAGGAGATAATCTGTAATTTACTTCCAGATTATTATTAATTTTACTTTCAATGCAAATAATTATTTGGAATTAGCTCTAAGTATTTCTGGGCTTCTTGCACACAACCTCCATGGCTACCACCCTAGGAAAAACTATTACCATCTCTGCTTAGACGACCCCTATAATCTCTGACTTTCCTACTTCAGTTTTTTCCCTCTGTACCCCCTCCCCCATATTCTTTACTTGCCACATAGAGCCAAGAATGATTCTTTTAAAAATGCAAGTCAAATTATACGATTGCTTAAAACTCTTCTGTGGTATCTCAACACATTTAGAGCAAAATTCTAAGTCCTTACCGTGGCTTGCCTACAAGGCTTTACCTAAACTATTCTCTATGCCTATATCTCCAACCTCAACTACCAATTTATCTCAGAGCTCTGCTATGGCCACTAAGACCTTATGAATTCTCAATTCACCAAAAACACTCCTGCCTCAGAGTCTTGATACTTGCCACTCACTCCTTCCTGAAATTCTCTTTCCTTCACTTATTTATTTGCTTTTTTCTTTCGTCTCTTTTCCTTACCAGATTGAAAGCTCCATTGAAATAGGGACACAGACCTGCCCAGCTACCTCAGACTCATCCAACTGCCATGGCCCAATGGACCACGCACCCTGGAAGCCCCACTACACACCTGGCAGCACCATGCACACCAGTGACCCCACACACACACCCACACACTGCCAGGCCACTGTGGCACTGCCCCTCACACACAAATGCAGATCTGCTCGCTGGCAGCTACCCCCTCCATGTACTGCCACTGTGCCTGGACCTAGGCAGAACAAATGCAAACTCCCACACCAACTGTTTACATGGAGAGGGACTTCCTCAGTCTCCTGCCCAATCTTCCAATAGTGGCCTGGGGACCAACCCATCACTCCCCACAAATATCCCCTAGCAATGGCTTCGACTGTGACACCCACAAGGAATTGGATGATGCAGGAGGACAACTGCATTACAGGCTCTCAGTTTATCTGGCCCCTCCCAAGTAGGACACAAGTGAACTATCTAGGGACCTCTTCTTCTTTTCACTAAGTTGGAGGAGTTGCCATTAGAGGAGACTAGGTACACGGAAAACTTATCTGCCTTGACCTGAGAGATATTTCAGATAAGAAGAAACCAGCATAAGAACCCTGAAAACATGAAAAAAAAAAAGCTGTTTTGGTACTCCCAAAGGATCACAATAGGTTTCCAGTAATGGACCCCAAGCTAAAGGAAATTGTCAAATGTCAGATATGGAATTCAGAATATGAATGTCAAATAAGATGAGTGGAATTGATGAGAAACTCAAAAACCAACACAAAGAAAACAAAAATAATTCAGGTCATGAATGAAAAGTTCTCTAAAAAGATAGATAACATAAGAAAATGTATAACAGAACTTAAAGAAATTGAAAGACTCATTTCAGGAATTGTCAAAGTATAGTAGAAACCTCTAACAACAGACTAGACAAAGCAGAACAAAGAATTTCAGAACTTGAAGATAAGGCTTTCAAATTAACCTAGTCAGTCAAAAATGTAGAAAAAAGAATAAAGAAGAATGAACAATCACTCAGAGAAATATGGGAGTATATAAAATGAACTCATATAAGAATCATATATATTCCTGAGGGAGAAAAGAAAAATCAAAAAGCATAGAAAACATATTTGAGGGAATAAATGAGGAAAACTTCTCTGGTATGACCGAGACATTTAGATATCCAGACACAAGATGATCATCAAACACTTGGAGAATTCATAGCAAATCGGACATCAACAAGACACATAGTCATCAGTCTGGCCAAAGCCAAAATGAAGGAGAAAATCCTATAAGCTACAAGATGAAAACAGCAGGTAACTTACAAAGGAAAACCCATCAGATTAACAGGAGACTTTTCAGCCGAGACTTTATAAGTCAAAAGGTATTGGAGTCCCATTTTCAGGCTTCTTAAACAATAACTTCCAGCTACGAAATCCTGCAAAACTATGTTTCATAAATGAAGGAGAGATAAAATCTTTCTCAGACAAGTAAAAACTAAGGATATTTGTCACCACTAGAATTACACTACAGGAAATGCTCAATAGTGCTCTATACATGGAACAGAACAATTGGTACCCACCAATGTAAAAACACCCGAAAGTTAAAGCTCACAGCTCTTATAAAATAGTAGCACAAGGGGGAAAATAAAACAACAAAGTATCATTAAGCATGATAAAGAGCAGCTCATATATCAATACTAACACTGAATGTAAATGGTCTTAATGCTCCACTTAAAAGATATAGATTGGCTAAATGGATGAAAAAACCCAACCCAAACATATACTGTCTCCATGAAACCTGTTTAACTTGTGAGGGCTCTCATAGACTCAAGGTGAAGGAATGGAAAAAAAAATCCATGCAAATGGACACCAAAAGTGGGCAAGAATAGCTATTCTCATATCAGATAAAATAGACTTTAAATAAACTATGTTTTAAAAAGCCAAAGGTGGTCATTTTCTAATGATAAAGGGAGGAATTCAGCAAGAAGATATAACAATCTTAAATGTGCATGCACCTAACTCAGGATCCCCAGATTCATAAACCTCATTCTATTAGATCTAAGTATAAAAACAAGCCAGAACATCATGACAGACCCACAGCCAACATCATGCTAAATGGGGAAATATTGAAAGCATTACCTATTAAGAACTGGAATACGACAAGCATACCCACTGTCACCACTTCTTTTCAACATAGTACTGGAATTCCTAGCCAGAACAATCAGGAAAGAGAAAGAAATAAAGGCAATCCAAATTGGGAAAGAGGAGGTAAAACTATCCCTGATAGTGGATGATATGATTTGTATCCAGAAAACCCTAAGGAGTCCAGCAAAAGACTTCTAGAATTGATAAATGAATTCAGCAAAGTGTCAGGTTACAAAATCAATGTATACAAATCAGTAGCATTTCTATATTATTAATAACAGTCTAGCTGAGATTCAAATCAAGAATTCAATACCATTTACAATAGCTGCAAAGAAAATAAAATACCTAGGAATATACTTAACCAAGTTGGTGAAAGATATTTACAAGTATAACTACAAACACTGATGAGAGAAATCATAAATGACACAAACAAATGGGAAAACTCCCCTGCTTATGGACTGGAAGAATTAATATTGTTAAAATGTCCATACTTCCCAAAGTGATGTACAGATTCAATGCAATTCCCATCAAAATACCAATGTCATTTTTCATAGGTTGAGGTAAGTTAATCTTAAACTTCATATGGAACCAAAAAGAGCCTGAATAGCCAAAGCAATCTTATGCAAAAAGAACAAATATGAAGGCATCACATTACCTGACTTCAAATTATACTATTAATACAAGGCTATAGTAACCAAAACAGCATGGTACTGGTATAAAGTAGAGACATAGACCAACAGAACAGAATAGAAAATCCGGAAATAAAACCACATAGCTATGATCAATTGATCTTAGACAAGCAGACAAAAACATAGAGTGGGGAAAGGATGCCATATTCAATAAACGGTGCTGGGATAAATGGATAACCACATGCAGAAGAATGAAACAGGATCACTTTCTCTCACCACATAGGAAAATTAACTCAAGATGAGTTAAAGACTTAAATGTAAAACCTGAAACCATAAAAATTCTAGAAGAAAATGTAGGAAAGACTCTTCTAGACATTGGCCTAGGCAAAGAATTTATGACTCAGACTCAAATGGCAAATACAGCAACTACAAAAATAAATAAATGGAATTAAATTAAAAAGTTTCTGCACAACAAGGAAAATAATCAACAGAGTAAATAGACAACAGAATGGGAGAAAATGTTTGCAAACTATAAATCCAATAAAGGGCTAATATCCAGAATCTACAAATACTTCAAACAAATAAGCAAGAAAGAAATCAAATAACCCAATTAAAATGTGGGTAATAGACATGAACAGAGAAAAGTTGCTGTTCAAGCTGGCTGACTGGAGATACCAGCTGCCACAGTGTCTCAGTAAGAAGGAGAAGTTTTAGATGAAAGAGAAAAACAAAACAAAACAAAACAAAAAAAATGAACAGATAGATCAGATGTGGGTCTAAAGGAAGGGTGCCAGAGCCTTCAGGAAACTCCATGGAAAGAAATTACAGGGCAGAACAAGAGGGAGCAGGGTATCAGTAATGATCATCCCTGAGAGGCTTAGAATCCAGTGAGAAGGGTAGGTGGGGAGTAGTTTGCTTCTTCCTCCCCCACATCTCTGACAATTGGTGGGATCCCGAGGTGCTGGAGAGACTTTCAGACCACCAAAAGCCCAAAGGCTACTGCCACCAGTGAGCTGGGAACTGCTTATGGAAAGGGCACCAGGCTCTCAGCACCCACTGGGGTAATTCCTGCCCCCACAGACCCAAGCTGAGATGGCAGGCATCATATTCCTTCTCTACCCACTGTGTGCTTTTGTCTTCCTCAGAGGGCTTCAACTCCTCAGGTTTCATCCTGCTCATTCCCACATAGACATTTCCCAACTCTGGCCCAGACTGCTATCACTTCTCCATACAGACTCTTTTCCTCCCCTTCTCCTTGCACACCCATGGCTGCCAAGAAAGACATTTTGAGCCACCACGTTGAGGCTTCCATTGAGAGTGGGGCTCAGGCCTTTGCTCTTGGGGTACTGCAACAGACCTAGAGGTGCTCAGGCTGTGAGCTCCCTGCTTGGTGACCATCCTTGGTGCTGCTTGACTGGTGGCTCCATCAGAGCAGGGCATGCCCCGAGGCAGACGGACATCGATCCTTCTTGGGCACATCATAGAAAACTTGGGACCAGTGCATTTCTCCCTGACATGGTTGGGGATAGACCTTCTTGGTCCAGGAAGGCAAGGGAGCCTACATAGGCATATCGGGGGGGGGGGGAGAGTGCAGTATTGGTCCTAGCTGCAACGTGCTTGCAGGACACCTTTTTGCCTATGGAAGGACTACACTCTCAGCTCAGGCTGGATCCTGTGCTCTCTGTCTGCAGCACAGTCATGGGGGAGCTTGGCTGGTTTGGGCTCCTGCCTGCCAGCAGATGCTGGGGAAAGACTATGGAGCAGAGGAGGGGGGAGAGGAGCAAGGCCCACTGAAGACTACCAGTCTGTGAATTTCAGATGGACTTGCCTCCACAGATTTTCTGGTTGGATGGGGCCACTTTAGACTCTCCCTGGTGGCTCTGGCCAGAAGCTGGGAGCCGACCTTTGATCCCTGCCAAAACAGCTACCTTGTCAGCTTCTGTGGAGCCTGAGGGCAAGCTCACTGAACCCAGCCCTGCCCAGCACACTCCCTCACCTGCCTCTGCTGTGGCAGAAATTAAGGACTTACCTGGAAGTTCCAGGGCCCCACCCATGACCTGGGGCATTCGAATGCTTCTCTTGAGGAACTAGAGCCAATCACAGGATCCAAAAACCACATTGCAGCTTGTTCCTTTGAGCCAGCACCACCTACTGACAGGAAAGTCAATTTGCATGCCCTTTACAGCATTTACTGACTCAATCTCATAGGATATGTGGGGATCCAAGGAGTGGCCATTTGGGAAAATGCCTATCCCTCCCTACGGAAAAACTGTACTACTGGATAAGTGCAGAAAGAACCCAGGCCAGTGCCTTAGCATACAAGTGTGTAGGCCCCTCACCCATGAACAGCTCTCCCATTTTTGGAGAGCTTGTCCTTACCTTCTACCAGCAGCTCCCTCTACTGGCTGGAAAAGCAATATCTGAGCCTCACTGAGGCTTTGCAAAGTCTTTCAAGCTCACACAACCTAGCCACAAATTGCCTTGCTTCTCCCCTGATCTTGGTGGTAGTGGAGATCAAGAAACCCCCTGGGAACTATAGGGTCCCTCCTAAAGCTTGCAGCACTCAAATACTCCACCTGAGGGACCAGAGTCTACCACAGACACAAAAGAACATCTTGGCAGCTGGCTCTATCACAAAAACATCAACCAATGAGAGGGAGAACAATAATATAACCCATCATAGTGTCTTCCAACTCAAGCAAACAGGGTGTGGCTGATTTGCACTCACAAGTACCACCCACTATCACCAAGAATAAGCTGGGGAACATAATTTACTACACACTGTTGAGATGAGGTGAAGACAGTAGCTCAGAGGTAATCCGGGATATACACCAAACCTGCTAGAACACCCCATGGGAAACTCAGGACCAGCACTCCTCTCCCTAGCATGCTCAGGGATAAATCCTCAGGGACCTGAAGACAGCCCTGTGAGCCAGGCCTAGCACCCCCCAGGTCTCGACTAAGAGGCCAGATGAGAAAGAATCATCAAAAGAACTCCAGAAACATGAAAAATCAGAGTGAAAGGACATTACCAAAATAAAACAATAACTCCCTAACAATGCATACTAACCAAAATGAAAAGATTGAAATGACAGATGAAGAATTTTGAATATGAATTGTAAGGAAGCTCAATTGAAATGCAAGAGAAAATAGAAACCCAGCATAAAGACTCCAAAAAAATTCAGGAAATGAATGAAAAATTTATTAAGGAAATCAAATTATTAAAAAAACTCAAACAAAACTTCTGGAAATGAAACATTCTTTGAAGGAAATACAAAACACAGTGGAATGCCTTAAGAATAGGCTAGATCAGGGAAAATAATGAATCTGAGAGCTTGAAAACAACACCTTTGAGTTAAACAAGTTGGTCATAGAGAAAGATCTGAGAAACAAGAGGAATGAACAAAACTGACAAGAAATATGGGACTATGTAAAGAGGCCCAACATAAGAATCATAGACATTCATGAGGGCAAAGAAGAAAATACACAAGGGTTGGAAAACCTGTTTGAGGGACTAATTGAAGAAAATGTCCCTGGTATTGCCAGAAATCTAGATATCCAGGTTCAAGAAGCTCAAAGGACCCCTGAGTGATTCACCACGAAACAGAAATCACCATGACACATAGTCATTAGACAGGTCAAAGTAAACACAAAAGAGGCATGTCTATAGATGTAAGGTGAAAGCAGCAAGTAACGTACAAAGGAAAACCCCTCAGACTAACTGCAAACTTCTCAACTGAGACCTTACAAACCATAAACAATTGGGTCCCCATTCTCAGTCTTATCAAACAGAATAATGCCCAACCTAGAATTTTGTATCCTGCAAAAACTATGCTTCTTATATGAGGAAGAAATAAAGTCTTTCTCAGACAAGCAAACACCAAGGGAATTTGTCAAGACCAAAACTGCATTATATACAGATCAGTACAATAGGCACCCATCAATGTAAAACCACCCAAAAGCTAAAGGTCAGAGCCCAGATACCACAATGTCTCAAGAGGTAAAACAAAGCAATAAAGTTCTACTTAACAGGATGAACAGAAATCAACCCCATTTATCAATTTTTTTCAATAAATATCAATGGCTTGAACTCCTCACTCAAGAGACATTGGTTGGATTAATGGATTAAAATTATAAGCCAAGTATCTGCTGTGTTTAGGAAACACATTTAACCCATGAGGATTCATTCAGACTCAAGGTGAAGGATGGAAAACAATATTCCATTCAAATGGAAGCCACAAGAAAGATGGTGTTGCCATTCTTCTATTAGATAACATAGACTTCAAATCAGCAAAAGTAAGGAAAGACAAAGACAGTCATTATATAATGGTGAAGGGAAAAATTCAACTAGAAGACATAACAATCCCAAATATTTATGCACCTAACACAGGTGCACCCAGATTCATAAAGCAAACCTTACTGGATGTAAACAAAATGATAAACAACAGCATCATACTAGCCAGGGACTTCACCACCCCACTGACAGAACAGGACAGATCCTCCAAGCAGAAAATAATCAAAGAAACAATGGACTTAAACAGAACTCTAGAACAAATGGGCCTAACAGACATTTACAGAACATTCTACCCCCAAACCACTGAATATACATTTTTCTCATCAGCTCATGGGACATTCTCTAAGACTGACCATATCCTAGGCCACAAAACATATCTCAATGCATTTAAAAAAATAGAAATTATACCAAGTATCTTCTCATACCACAGTGGAATAAAATTAGAAATCAATTCCAACAGGGGCACTCAACTCTACACAAAGTCATGGTGATTAAACAACCTATTGCTGAATTATTATTGGGTTAAAGAGGAAATAAAATGGAAATCAAAAGTGTCTTTGAACTAAATGACAAAGGAGACACAAGTTATCAAAATCTGTGGGATTCAGCAAAAACAGTCATAAGAGGAAAATTAATAGCCATAAATGGCTAAATCCAAAATACAGAAAGACCACAATTCAACAATCTAATTAACTGTCTCAAGGAATTGAAGGAGAAAGAGCAAACCAATCCCAAACCCAGCAGAAAAAAAGAGCAGAACTAAATAAAATTGATAACCTTAGAATTATACAGAACATTAATGAAATAAAAAGTTGATTCTTTGAAAGGATAAACAAAATCAGCATTCCTCTCTCTAGATTAACCAGAAATAGAAAAGAAAACACCCTGATAAACTCAATCAGAAGTGAAAAGGCAGATATTACAAATGATACCATGGAAAAACAAAATATCATCTCTGAATACTATAAAAATCTCTGCGCACATAAACTTGAAAACATTGAGGAAATGGACAAGTTCTTGGAAACACACAACCTGCCTAGGCTCAATCAGAAACAAATAGAACTCCTGAACAGACCAATATCAAGTAACAAAATTGAAGCAGCAATAAAAAAATCTTCCAACAACAACGAAAAAAGTCCCGGACCAGATGATTTCACAGCCAAATTTTACCTGCAAAGAAGAATGATACCTATACTGCAGAAATTATTTCATAACAAAGAGAAGGAAAGAATTGTCCCCAACTCATTCTGCAAAACCAATATCACCTAGATACTAAAGCCTGGAAAGGACACCACAAAAATGAAAAAAAAAACTACAGACCAATATCCCTTATAAATATAGATGCAAAAATCCTGAATAAAATCCTAGCAAACCAAATTCAGCAGCACATCAAAAAATAATCTGCTACAATCAAGTGGGCTTCACCCCAGAGATGCAAGGATGGTTCAATATATGCAAATCTATAAATGTGATTCACCACATAAATAGAAGCAAAAATAAAGACTACATGATCCTCTCAATGCGTGCAGAAAAAGCATTTGACAAATTTCAGCACTCTTTTATGATAAGAACTCTTATAAAAATAGGCATAGATGAAACATACATCAATATTATAAAAGCCATATATGACAAACCCACAGCCATCATCATACTGAATGGAGAAAAACTGAAAGTATTCCCTCTTAGAACTGACAACCAGACAAGACTGCCCACTGTCACCACATCTGTTCATCATAGTACTGGAAGTCCTAGCCAGAGCAATCAGGCAAGAGAAGGAAATCAAGGGTATCCAAATGGAGAAAGAAGAAGAAAACTACCACTCTTTGCTGATGATATGATCTTATATCTAGAAAACTCCAAAGATTCTGCCTAGAGAATCCTATAATTGGTAAATAAATTCAGCAAAATCTCAGGCTACTAAATCAATGTACAGAAATCAGTAGCATTCCCATACATGAACAACAGTCAAGCTGAGAATCAAATCCAGGACACAATAACTTTCACAAGAGCAACGAAGAAAATAAAATACCTAGGAATATATTTAACCAATGAGGTGAAAGGCCTCTACAAGGAGAACAATCAAACAGTGAGGAAGGAAATTACAGAGGATGTAAATAAATGGAAAAACATATCATGCTCATGAATCAGCAGAATCAACATTGTTAAAATGTCTATACTACGCAATATGATTTACAGATCCAATGTAATCCCATCAAAGTACCAACGTCATTTTTTGCAGATCTAAAGAAAATAATTCTACACTTTGTATGGAACTAGAAAAGACCCTGAATTGCCAAAGCAACCTTAAGCAAAAGGAACATAATGGGAGCCATCACTTTACCAGACTTCAAGGTATACTACAAGGCTATAATAACTAAAACAGCATGGGATTGTCTCAAGAAAAGAGACATAGACCAATGGATCAGAACAGAGAACACAGATATAAAACCATCCTCATATTGCCATCTGCTCTTTGACAAAGCAGATGAAAACATACACTGGGGAAAAGAATCCCTATTCAGTAAATGGTGCTGGGAAAACTGGAGAGCCACAGGTAGAAGACTTAAACAGAATCCACGCCTCTTACTGGTCACAAAAATTAATTCAACATGGATAACAGACTTAAACCTAAGACATGAAACTATAAAAATTCTAGAAGAGGTCTAAAAAATTCTCATAGATATTGGCCTAGGCAAAGAATTTATGAAGAAGACCTCCAAAGGCAATCACAGCAATAACAATGGTAAATAAATGGGACTTGATTAAATTAAAAAGCTTCTGTATAGTCAAGGAAGAAATCAATACAGCAAACAGACAATCTACCAATAAAGGGCTTATAACCAGAATCTACAAATAACTCAAGTAAATGAGGAAGAAAACATCAAACAATCCCATTAAAAAGTGGGCAAAAGACATGAACAGAAGCTTTTCAAAAGAAGATAGACTAATAGCCAATAAGCATATGTAAAAATGCTCAACATCTCTAATCATCATGGAAATGCAAATCAAAACCACAATGAAATATCCCCTAACTCCAATGAGAATGGCTTTTATTAAAAAGTCCCAAAACAACAGATGCTAAGATATGAACGGAGTTTTATCAAGAGAAGATAGTCAAATGGCCAATAAACACAAGGAAAAATGTTCAACATCACTAACCATCAGGGACATGCAAATCAAAACCACCATAAGATACTACCTTACCTTGTTAGAATGGCCATTTTATTAAAAAATCCAAAAATAAGGCCAGGTGCGGTGGCTCACACCTGTAATCCTAGCATTCTAGGAGGCTGAGGCAGGAGGATTGCTTGAGGTTAGGACTTTGAGAGCAGCCTCAGCAAGAGTGAGACCCTGTCTCTACTAAAAATAGAAATTAGCCAGACAACTGAAAATAGAAAAAATATTAGTCAGGTGTGGTGGCACACGCCTGTAGTCCCAGCTTCTTGGGAGGCTAAGGCAGGAAGATTGCTTGAGCCCAGGAGTTTGAGGTTGCTATGAGCTAGGCTGATGCCACGGAACTCTACTCCAGGCAACAGAGTAAGACTCTGTCTCAAAAAAAACAAATCCAAAAACAATAGATGTTCTTATGGATGCAGTGATAAAGGAATGCTTATATGCTGTTGGTGAGACTGTAAATTTGTACTATCTCTATGGAAAACAGTATGGATATTTCTCAAAGAACTAAAAATAGACCTACCATTTGATCCACCATTCTACTACTGAGTATCTACCCAAAGAAAGTCATCATATCAAAAATACATCCACACCCAAATGTTTATTACAGGACAATTCACAATTGCAAAGATACAGCATCAACCTAAGTGCCCATAGATTCATGACTGAATAAAGAAAATATGGTGTATGTATATACCATGAAGTACTAATCAGCCATAAAAGGGAATGAAATAATGCCTTTTGGAGCAACTTGAATGGAACTGGAGAACATTATCCTAAGCAAAGTATTCCAGGAATGGAAAAAGAAGCACCACATGTTCTCACTAATAAGTGGGAGCTAAATGATGGATATACATGGTCATATAGTGGTGTAAAGGACATTGGAAACTAAGAAGGTAGGAGCTTGTGAGGGGGATGAGGGATTGGGTACACAATGTACACTACTCTGGTGATGGGCACACTAAAAACTCTGACTTCAGCATTATTTTATTCATCCTTGTAACAAAAGCACTTGTACCCCCTTAATATTTTGAAATAGAAAAATAAGAAAAGAAAAAAGAAAATACGGACTTGATTTTGTTCCCTGTGATATCCTTAGTACTAAAAACAGTGCCTGGCACCCAGTATGTACTTTCTACATGTTATCTGAATTGATACATGAATGAATGGAAACTCCAAATCTACTCTCAACTTTGCAGGAATCCTTTTTTAAGTATTAATCTGATTTCATGGATTTCTTAAAATTGCGGTCTGCCAATAGAACCTATTCATGTTCTAAGTAAAGCTATGAGTTTTGTTTATTTTTTTCTGAGGATTTTTTTCTGGAAAGAAAAACAGATTGATGAGCTCAGTTTATCATCTTGATCTATTTTGTCAGCGTATTTAAATCATTGGTCAGAATAATTTTTAACATGTTAAACTTTAAGGCTCAGAATTTCTTTATTTTTACCTTCTCATGTTACAAATTTTAAAATGAAACTTGGAGAAATGGTTTACCTTATCGAAAACCCCCTACAAAATACATCTCTAAATAAAAATAAATTATTTGCAACTGCAAAGTATTATACAGGTTCACTTGTAAGGCATGCAGGAAACTCAACAGTTGTCAAGGAGAAAGCTTGGAAATGGCAGGTTGGATCTGGAAAATAATCTTAGCTGTAAGGATTGGCCTGAAGAGAGTGGCAGTAATTTAAATCATAAGGCTCAACAAACCTAGGCTGATGTCATGCTACAAGAGACTTCAATCAGAGAGGTGAACTGCAGCAATAGAAATCTCTAGTGTGGTCATTTTTCATTTGGGCAGGGGATAGAACTTGGTTCTGGGAAATCTACCACATGACAAGGAATTAGTGATCCAAGAGACAAGGTTTGGACCCTGTATGAGGGGCTGGAAAGGGTGACACAGTTCGATATAGATCAAATCAGGAAATGAAGAATCTTCCCATGTTCCTTTAGTGGTTCCTCATTACCTTGTCGAACTTCCCCAGAGATGTGATGATAGGAAAAGGTAAGATGATACTTCCAAGGAGCTAACCAGTAACTTTAACACGGGCAGCCCTCTGCTTTGAAATCTCTTGAATTATATCTAAAACTCAGTCAACATGGCATTCTAAACCTTAATATATTTGTGTTTGCTTAAATATAAACATAATACATTAAAGAGTTGCCATTAAGTATGATAGACTCTCCAGAAAGATACACCATGTTCATCTATGGCTTTCCATACTCCATGTCCTCTACAAATTAAGAGGTATAGCGTTGAGACCACAAGATAGTGTTCAAATTCCTCAGCATGGCATTCAAACCTGTCCAAGGGCCAAACTCTGACTACTTCTCGAACCTTGTTTCACAACACTGTGAACTTTATATTCTAGTTATTCTGAATTTCATGTATCGGTATATCAATTTATCTGAATCACCTTTTCTTGTCACACTTCTGAGCCTTGCTTATAGTGTTACTTCTTCCTGTAATGCACTTTCTTCTCCACATACCCTATTTGACTTACTCTTTCCTCATCCTTTTAAACAGCTCAGATATGTCCCTCAGAGAGTTTTCCCTGTCTTCTCTTCATATATCTCCTCTTTCTTCTTCCCGTTCTTCCTCTGCTTATGCTGGAATAAGTATCTCTCCTTCCTATTCCCATTGTTCATCACTTTGGTCAGAGAACTAGCTATATCTTATCAAAATTATTGTTTATGGTCTCTGTTTCAGTTATCTATTTATTGTTTAAGACATAATACCTTAAAGCAAGTTTATTATTATTTTTCCTGGTCCTGTGAGTTTGTCCCTTACAGTCTCTTATATGGATGCAGTCAGATATCAGCTGGGACTGGCCAACCAAGAAGGATTTTTCACTGATGTGTCTGGTGTCTCCACTGGAACAGCTGGTCTTTGCCAGGAATCTCTCTCTCCCTGTGGCTTCTCCATATGGCTGACATGGACTTTTTTACATCATGGACTCAATGTAGTTGGAATTTTTAGAAAGTATCTTTCAAGCATTCCAAGATGAGACACAGCAGCTGTAAAGCTTCTTACCATGTAGCCTAGGAAATCTCAAGATATTCTTTCTGCTGAATTCTATCAGTCAAGTTCTGTTGGTCTGCTGGCCCAGATTCATTGGGAGAGGAATTTAGAGTCCACCTCTTGATAGTATAAGCAGCATAATGTTCATATTTACACTAGAAAGGAACTGACTGAAATCATCTTTAGAGGTATCTGTCACCAGTTCTACCTTGCCAACAGCATAAATTGTGTTTTTAAATTAGATTCCATTTTATAACCTTAATTCCTAGCATCTAGTACACTTTTTCCTTTTTTTTTTTCTGACAGAGTCTTGCTCTGTTGCCCAGGCTAGCGTACGGTGCCATCATCATAACTCACTCACTAAAATTTCAAATGCCTGGATACCTGGACTCAAGCAATTCTCTTGACTCAGCCTCCTAAATAGCTAGAACTATAGGCATGCACCACCAAGCCTGGCTAATTTTTTTTAAAAAAAAGCTGTAGAGATAGTGTCTTGCTATGTCTCTCGGGCTGGTCTCAAACTCCTAGCCCTAAATGATACTTCTGCCTTGGCCTCCCAAAGTTCTGGGATTACAGGTGTGGGCCACCGGGCCTGGCCAGTCTAACAGACTTCCAATAAATGTCTGTCAACCTGAAGAGTCATATAGATTGAAAACAATTATGGATGAATATGAGTAGGAAATGCTATAGGTCTATAGTAACCCAGGGCCATATCAGCTTACAGGATACCATATAATCTGCAGACCTACAGTCTTGTCTCTGAGTATGGTTAGAATTCAGTCAGGAACCAAGTCAGGAAAATGGTGGGGTTGAAACTTCAAGCTGTCTGTGTCTCCCATACTTGCTTCATTATAATAATTATCTAGGGCACTTACAAATTTTCTCCCTTCCCTTGGATTTTCTGTGTTCGTGGATTTAGGGAAACCCTACAGACTATAAAGTTTATGAGCATAGTGATCCTGCCCATCTTCACTAATGTATTTTCAGTGTCTAACACATTGGCTGTCACATTGCAAGCACTCAGTAACAATTTGTGGAACACATGAATATGTAGGGCTACAAAACTGACAGCTTGAACAGGGAAAGATCCAATTTTGTGTAGCCTGAAACTTGTACATTTTGGGGGAGCCACTTTAAAACAATTTGAAATTCTAAGTTTAAAAATTGGGTAAGAGACTGGGAATGGTGGCTCGCTTCTGTAATCCTAGCACTTTGGGAGGCCGAGGAAGGAAGATTGCTTGAGGCCAGACATTCCTTCAAGACCAGCCTGAGCAACACAGTGAGACCCTGTCTCTACAAAGAACAACAATAATAATAATAATAAAAAAGACTGCTGGACATGGTAGTGCACGCCTGTTCTTATACTAGAAAGAAACTGATCTCTTTAGAGATACCTTCACCAGTTCTATCTTGCCAAGAGCATAAATTGTGTTTTTAATTAGATTCTATTCTATAACCTTAATTCCTAGCATCTAGTAGACTTTGTTTTCTTTTTTCTTTTTATTTTTGATAGTCTTGCTCTGTTGCCCAGGCTAGAATATAGTGGCATCATCATAGCTCACTGCAACTTCAAATGCCTGGATGCCTGGGCTGAAGCAATCCTCTTGCCTCAGCCTCCTGAAAAGCTGAGACTGCAGCCATGTGCCACCACATCTGGATAATGTTTTTTAAAAGGAGGGTGAGGCAGGAGGATCACTTGAGCCCAGGAGTTTGAGGATGCAGTGAGCTACGATGACACCACTGCACTCTAGCCTAGGAAACAGAGTGAGACTCTGTCTCAAAAAATTAAAAAATAAATAAATAAGCACTTGTTAACATACTTATAATCAGTATCCTGATTCACTCTTATAGGCATCTCCTTATGCCATAAATTTTGTTTTAAATGGCAGCATGATATCCTATTGAATGTATGTTATTGTTTGAATAAAAAGGAAGGAAGAAAAGAACAGAAAATAAAATAATGGATATATCCACAGTTGTTGTGCGGTAGTGTTCTATGAATATCAATTAGGTTAAGACAATTGTTAGTGTGGTTCAGATTGTCAACCTAAAGGAGAAAAACTGACACAAACTTAATATAAGTAAAGAGTTTATTTGGGCCAAGTTAGTTTCAAGTTGCCCTGAATATATATATGTTCAGGTCAGCAGCACTTACAAGTGGACTTTTAAAGGAAAAGAAGCAGTTCCTAAGTTGTTTACCAAGAATTTGCATTAAAATAACATAAGCTATTAGTCTATCTTCTTTTGAAAATCTTCTGTTCATGTCTTTTGCCTACTTTTTAATGGGGATGTTTGATCTTTTTCTTGCTGATTTGCTTGAGTTCTTTGTAGATTCTGGTTATTAGCCCTTTATTGGATATATAGCATGCAAATATTTTCTCCCATTCTGTAGGTTGTCTATTGGCTCTGTTGATTGTTTCCTTGGCTGTGCAGAAGCTTTTTAATTTAGACCATTCTCCTTAATGAAGTATCACAAGAATGGAAAAGCAAACACTGCATATACTTACTATTAAATTGGAACTAACCAAATAGCACTCACAGGCACAGATGGAAGTAAAACTCAACTGGAAAGCAAGCAGGTGGGAGTGAGGAGGAGAGAATGGATGAAATCAAACCTAACAGGGACAATGTACACTATCTGGGTGATAGATGCACTTATAACTTTGTCTCAAGCAGTACAAAAGGAATCCATGTAACCAAAACATTTGTACCCCTGTAATATTCTGAAATTTAAAAAATATAACAGAAGCTATTGATTGGCTGACTACACATTGTTTTTTGTATCACAGATTCCAGGAACAAGAAAATAATGGGTAAAGAAGATAGTCAGGAACTAAATGCCTTTGAACAATTGCCTCTAGTCATGAGTGCGTAGGGGTGAGGCATGAATGAAGTCTCCAACTGCTGTCTCTCCTGGCCTGATTAATTTTCCGTACTATGTAGCCAAGAATGACAGGATTTCATTCTTTTTTGTGGTGGAATAGAATTTTGTTGTGCACATATGCCACATCGTATTTTCTTTATCCATTTCTCTGTTGTTGGACACCTAGGTTGATTTCATATCTTGGCTGTTGGGAATAGCATTGCAATAAATATGGGGGTCCAGATGTCTTTTTCATATACTAATTTCCTTTCCTTTGGATAAATGCCCAGTACTGGGATTGCTGTATCATATGAAACTTCTATTTGTAGTTTTTTGAGGAACCTCCATACTGTTCCCCATAGTAGCTATACTAGTTTACATTTCCACCAACAGTGTATAAAAGTTCCCTTTTCTCTATATCCTTGCCAGCAATTGTTATATTTTTGTCTTTTTGATAATCACCATCCTAACTGGGGTGAGATGATACCTTATTGTGGTTTTGATTTGCATTTCTCTGATGATTAGTTATGTTGAGCATTTATATTTGTTGTCCATTCATATGTCTTCTTTTGAGAAATGTTTGTTCAGATAATTTTCCCATTTTTAATCAGCTCTTTTTGTTTTGCTGAGAAGTTTCAATTCCATATATATTCTGATTATCAATTCCTTGTTGGATGAATTGTTTGCAAATTATTTTCTCCCATTCTGTAAGCTGTCTTTTCACTATGTTAATTATTTCCTTTGCTGTAAAGAAGCTTTTTAGTTTGCTATAATCCCATTTGTTTATTTTTGCCTTTGTTGCCTATGCTTTTGAGTTCTTTATAAAATATTTTCCCAGACCAATATCCTGAAGCATTTCCCCTATGTTTTCTTCTGGTAGTTTTATAGTTTTGGGTCCTGTGTTTAGGTCTCTGATCCATTTTGAATTGAATTTTGGATAGGGTGAGATGTGGGAGTTTAGTTTCATTCTTCTGCATATGGATATTCACTTTTCCCAGCACTATTTATTGAAGAGACTGTCCTTTCCCCAATGTATGTTCTTGGTGACTTTGTCAAAAATAAGTTGGCTATACATACATAGATTAATTTCTGGGTTCTCTATTCTGCTCCATTGGTATATGTTTCTCTTTTTTGTGCCAATACCATGCTGGTTTTGTTCCTACAGCTTTGTAGTATATTTTGAAATCTGGTTGTGTGATGGCTCCAGCTTTGTTCATTTTTCTCAGTATTACTTTGGCTATTCAGGGTCTTTTATAGTTCAATATAAATTTTAATTTTTTTCTATTTCTGTGAAGATTGTCATTGGTATTTTGATAGGGATTGTGTTGAATCTGTAGATTGCTTTGGGTAGTAGTATCCTAAGTGTATACCTTTGGATAGCAGAATTATAAGATGATTTACTTTCTCTTTTCTGCTTTTTAGAATTTTCTAAATTTCTAGAATAGATCGGCTTTACAATTGGAAAAAAGGATATTAATTCTTTTTGAATAAAAGAAATGAATTATACTAACATCTACTGGGGACCTACCATGAGCTGGGTACTACCCCATTTTAAAATTTTATGATTTTTTTAAACTGGGAAAACTATCTTTAAAATTAACTGTTAAGGTGCAGTTTAAAAGAATATTTATTTTTCATCTTAATAATGCCTCTTGGTGTTTTTTTCAATAGAGGCCTTTCTGGTCCTTCCCACATTAATGTTAATAGCAGATGAGATCTAGACAAACATCAAAACTGGGATGCAATAATAGATGAGAAAAACCAATGCTCCTTCAGTGTACCCAGGCATTAAATTTGACCTCTAGCACTCTTGGAAAGGGGCAATTTTCCTATTGCCTTCCAGACCTTTGTGAGTTACCTAAACATGTAGGATTGTATCCTTTTTTCTAAGGAGTAATAAAAGATTTTATTTAATTCAGGAGCAGTAACACCTTTTATCCAGTTTCATTCAATTTTCCAGGTTGTTTCTTCTCACTCTTCCAGGATGCTTACTTAAATAAGAAAAGTAAATTCCAAAGTCAACTGTGTTCATAGTAGAGCAAGGCTGAGCAAAGTACAGCTGACTACTTGCAAAGCATTGGAGGCCAAGCAAACTCTTCAGTTCTCATTTTCTGGGGACCAAAAGCAGCTTCTGTGTTCTTGCCTAGGGCTCACCCTCAGTGCCTTCTAGGTAAATTACCTTGGCTTCTCTCTCCTAGCCAGGGAAAAGGTGATTGGATTGAGTCGTGTTTCACCTGAAGTATTTTGGCCCCTTATCTGAAGCAGCAATCATTACATCTTGAGGCAGTTGTAACTAGGACTGTTGTAATGATTTGACAAAAGACCTATTCCTCCAACATTACCAGTCATTAACTCTCCAAGACAAGATGTGACATGCCACAGCCCTCAGACAGTTCATCCAGAAGGAGTCTCTTCTTGACAAATATAATCCCTCTTCACCTTTGTTCATGACAATTTTATTTCTTCCACAGTGTCAAACTACCAATTTTTCCAAGTCAGCATTCCCTAGTTGGACCAAGGGACTTTTTCACTTCAAAGGGAGGTGCTACTATCTTTTCACTTTTGATTATCCCTTACCTTAATTGTCTTTCTTAGAATAACAGTTTTAAGTAGATATATATTTAAAGTGGCAAAGCCTGCTACATTATTTTTGCTGCAAATTTTACAGTGTAAAGTAAAAAAGTTTAAAAGTCTGCTTTGATCATATGTCACTATATCATATTTAGTATGCACAAATAAAAACTTATTCCACAGATATAATATCAGAATGGATAAAAAGTAACAGTCAAGGTATTTGCCTGTAATTAAAAGTGAAGCAGGACATTGGTGTCTAGTCTTTAATTCTTAACTTTATTTCAGTAACTTTGCCTGCCAAGAAAATCATAAAATAATTTCTTTTGTAAAAATAGGACTATTGCTTCAAAATATCTCTATCCTTTTCCCTCCAATGGTTAAACCTATACAGAACTATAAAACTGATATGAAAACTGTGGAGAAGCAGTTTTTTCTGAAGATTGTGATTCCCCAGAGAGTCTCATTAGCTAGAATCTAGGTATAACTATCTGCACCGTAGTGCTAAGTTCTGAACAGAAGTAAAATAGAGCATGGTTCTTTGACTTAAAATGTAACTCAGCAAACAATACAGGAGTGCATGGGAAATGAAGCTGATAGATTCAGAGGAAAGACAGATGACAAAGAGAGCCTGATGACCTCCTAGCAGTCTGAGATGGCAACCTGAAGAATGTTCAGGGAAAGGCATTCCATGTTAAGTTCAGGAACTGACTGAATGGAATCAAAGAAAGTGGACCGTGCAATTTCCACATGAAGTGTGAAGACATAAGGGTATGGACTCTCGTATTGGACCCAGATTCTCTCTAGATGATCTTCGCTGGAGTATAGAATAGCAAAGTTCAGTGAGATGGAGTTTCTCAAGGGTTAACTTAAGATGAAAAAGAAAGAGAAAGAGGGAAAAACTAAGGAATGTAGAAAGGGGTAGTAACTTCAATGTCTTGTTTAAGAAACAAGAAACTCTTGTTCTCTTCTGAGGACATTCACATTGAGTCTAACAGGGTTTATCTGCATGGTAATGAGAGCTGAATAAATGAACTCTTAAGAATTGAAAGACATCAAATGCTTATGTTTGAGCGATGGTTGGTACCTAGAGAGGTGAGGCTAGAAGAAGAAAGAAAGTCCCCTGGGGGAGATAGAGAATAAGGGTCAATGGATATAGGGGAGTAAACTCATGAATAGTGTTTAAATTTAATTATTGACCTCTATGTAACTTCCAGCTCTTTGTTTACAGAGGAAACACACATTTTGAGGTTACATGTACTTTTCTTCTCATAAAAGTGTTGTTAGAGGTGCTCTACTTCCCCTATATGTGTGTATATATGTATATATATAATTAAAAAATAATAGTCTGGATTATAAACTAAAAAGGCTGGTTATTACCATGTAACTGTCTTATGCAATGTGATATAATTGTTTACTAATATTTCTATGTTCTCTCATTTGTTTCTTTCTCTTTTAATTAGATCTTCAGTACCTCCAGGGCTGGACAAATATCATGCAACACTTAAACACCTAAACTCTGAAGGCTGATAGAGCTGGGTGTGATTCCTAGCCTTTCTTATCAGTGTGGCCTTGAGCAAATTATTAACCTCTCTAAAATTCAGTTTCCTCACATGTACAATGGGAATAATAAGAATATTTTCTTCACTGGGTTGTACTGAGGAATAAATAATGTAAGGTGAATAAAATGATATAAAATAAATAAAATGTTTCTACTTTGTGATAAACAGCATAGCATTTAAGTTTACTGATGTCAAAATAGGACATATCTACCTTATTTTCTTCTATCATATATGCTTTTAATTCTTTTGTGGAAAGCTGGTTGTGTAGAATGTATTCTATGTATCTGTTATCACATCATGTGAAAAGTTCAGGACGAATTTTACCCAAATTTGAGGTTATGTTTGGTCTAGTCTGACTGAAACTAAAGATTCCAAAATGCAATAAATCCTCAGGATGGCTGAAATTAAGACACAACATGGGATCCATGTGACTACTCATTAGGAGAGGCATTCCACAGGCAACAAGATGCAATGGAAGGGATAAACAAGCAATGGTTTCTAAGGGTCAGGGACCCCAAGTGGCTGCTCCCCAATCTAGGTATATACTCCAGCGATAGAAGCAGATTATTTATTTCTTTTGTTTTTATTTAATTTTATTTTTTTTATTTCAGCATATTACAGGGGTACAAATGTTTAGGTTACAT
>VBSM01002608.1:30850197-30891395 GCA_008086735.1 Cheirogaleus medius
ACAGTGTCTCACTATGTTTCCCAGGCTGGTGTCAAACTTCTGGCCTCAAGTCATCCTCCCACCTCGACCTCCCAAAGTGCTGGGATTACAGGATGAGCCACTATGCAATGGTTTAAATATGTGCTCCAAAATGTATGTGGTGGAAACTTAGTCCCCAGTGCAGCAGTGTTGGGAGGTGAGGGCTCCACCCTCATGAATGGATTAATGCCAATTGTAAAAGGGCTTGAGGCTGTGAGTTCAATCTCTTGCTCTTTCATACTCTTGTGCCTTTCAGCCCTTTGCCATAGCATGACGCAGCAGGAAGACCGTCATAAGATACTGGCACTTTGATATTGGACTTCTCAGCTTCCAGAAGTGTAAGAAATAAAATTCTTTTCTTTGTAAATTACTCAGTCTGTGGTATTCTGCTATAGCAACACAAAATAGACTGAGAACTTGCTATAACATTTAAGCAGCATTTTTTTCAATCAGAATTTTTTAAAAATTAGTTACTTGGAGCTAATGATGGGAAACATGACAGAGATAAGAGATTTAGTTGTTTGATATTGTTGCTATAAGACTGAATCCAACACAGCATGTGTGAGATATTATCCTGGCCCCTCAGCTCTACTGCACTCTGAGGCACATGTAGGCATGCAGTGGTAGATAGCTCTGGTGCCATGTGATTGAGGACTTCAAATGCCAGGATACAGAGACGGCCCATAATTTGGAAAGCAGTGAAGAATAATTGAAGATTAAAAGGAAAACAGGGTATTATGCTTAGAAAAATAAATTCTAGGGAAGGCAACTCAAAAATTTACCTAGTGTGTTGTACCCCCATAATATGTTGAAATAAAAAAAAAATTTAACTAGTGTGAAAAACTGGTAACTAAAGAATTTGAAACGAAGACTTTGAAAAACACTGTCTAATTCAGGCAAGTACTAATAATCATATAATCTATAATAGGGCTTCACAAATGGAATCCTAATTGTTTTGTCAGAGGTTCTTCAGGTGCAAGTGAATTTTACTTAGAGGTCAGTAGTTCTCAAACACTTTTCTTTAAATAATGAGCAGTTAAATTTTAAAATAATAATAAAAAAGAAGCAACCATACACAACATCTCATTGAGACCAATGAAAGCAAAGCTGCTCATAGAAACAAGGGCACCCAACAGGTCTCAGTATAGTTTTAGGCTTCTCGGCCCAATTTTAGGGCACTGCCCAATAAAAGTAATAAGGGCTAAACAGATAACTTATTCAGGTACTCTATATTTTCCTGTCAATGATAAACCAGCCTAAACTTCACAAAGATGTGTCCTTAGATCTTTGCAAATTTCCAAATTAGTCAATACCACTAAAGTATATAATGTTCTCCTCCACTCCAATATCAGGACTAGGCATGATAGCTCACACCTATAATCTCAGCACTTTGGTAGGCTAATTCGGGAGGATCACTTGAGCCAGGAGTTCAAGACTAGCCTGGGCAATATAGTGAGAACCTGCTTCTACAAAAAATAAAAATAAAAAATTAGCAGAGCGACTGCACATACAATAAGTAAAAACTGCAAAAACATCCTGAAATGATGGTGCTGGGTAACTCCCTAGGCTCACTTGTTATCTGTAAGATTTTTTCCCTTGTATCAGCCTTGAATAATATGGTAACTGTTTAGATAATCTTTTTTAAATATTCAATAAATGGATTTTTTCTGGCATTATTGAGGTATACTTGACTAATAAAAATTGTTCATATTTAAGATGTATAACATGATGTTTTGATATATGTATATATTGTGAAATGATTATCATAACCACGATAATTAACAGATCCATCACCTCACATACTTACTTTCTTGTGTGTGTGGTGAGAATACTAAAGATCTATTCATTCAGAAAATTTCGAGTATATGCTACATTATTAACTGTAATCCCCGTGCTGTATATCAGGTCTTCAAAATTTATCTGTCTTATAACTGAAAGTTTATACTCTTTAACCAACAATTTCCCATTTTCGCTCCCCATTTAGATTCCTCATGTGAGATCATGCCATATTTGTCTTTCTGTGCCTGGTTTATTTCAGTTAGCATAATGTCCTCCAGGTTCATCCATGTTGTTGCAAATTTCAGGATTTCTGTCTTTTTGAAGACTGAGTAATATTCCATTATATATATTTTCTTTATTCATTCATAAGTTGATGGAAACTTAAATTGATTCCCTATCTTTACTGTTGTAAATAATGCTGTAGTGAACATGGGAGTGTAGCTATCTCTTTGGGAGACTGATTTTATTTTCAAGCAATCCTCCCACCTTGGCCTCCCAGAGTGCTAGGATTACAGGCTTCAGCCACTGCGCCTGGCCTCTCTCTCTCTTTCTCTCTCTCTCTTTTTAAAGAGATGGGGTTTCAATATGTTGTCCAGGCTGTATTTGAACTCTTAGGCTCAAGCAATCCTCCTGCCTCAGCCTCCTGGTGATATCTCATTTTGTTTTGGTTTTGATTTGCATTTTCCTGATGATTCATGATGTTGAGCACCTGTTGACCATTTTAATGTCTTCTTTGGGAAAAATGTATATTCAGATCTTTTGCCCATTTTTAACTTGAGTTCTTTGTTTTTTTGTGTTTTTTTTTTTTGCTATTGAATTGTTTGAATTCCTTATATATTTTGGATATTAACCCCTTTTGAATATATAGCTTGCAAATATTTTCTTCCACTCCATAGGTTAGTTTTCATTTGTTGGTTGTCTCCTTTGCTCTGCAGAAACTTTTCAGTTTGACATAATCCCACTTGTTTAATTTTGCTTTTGTTGCCTATGCTTTTGGTGTCATATGCAAGAAATCATTGCTAAGTCCAATGTCATGAAGCTTTTCTCCTATGTTTTCTTCTATGAGTTTTATGGTTTCAGGTCTTGCATTTAAATCTTTAATTCATTTTGAGTTGATTTTTGTGTATGACATAAGGTAAGGATCCAATTTCATCTTTTGCATGTGAATATCTGGCTTTCCTAATGCCATTTATTGAAGGGACTATCCTTTCCCCCTCATTGTGAATTCTTGGAGCTTTTGTTGAAAATTAGTTGACCATATATCAGATAGAGTCTTTTGCATAGTCTTTTCCATAATCCCATTTTTGGTTTAATGTTGGATTTAGTATTTCACTCCAAAGTGTGCATAAGCATAATAGAAACGAAACACAACCCACAGTTTCATTCTCAACACTAGAAATTATGTGGAAATATAGTAAATGGTTTTGTGAAGTTTATATTTTCAATTCTATAAGTTTTCTTAAGATATGATGAAATTCTTGAGTCAATGAAATATTAAGTTTGAAGAAATTAAGGCTGTTTATATTAAAAAACACAAACACTAACAACTACAAATAAAGACTTTCTCTAAGGAATTCAAAATGCTTCACAGATGATTCTTCATCATTCCTGTTAATGAAGGACAGATGATCTTCATTTTAGTTAATTGCTTTAATTTTCCACACTGCCAAATTTTTTGTTGACCCCCACTGCTAACTAATTTAAACTTTATGTCCTCTTTCTCCCTTTGCATCATCTTTTGAGAGGAAAGTTAGTGAATAACAAAAACAAATTGGACAACAGATCTAGAAAGGGCAAAAAATAAATTGCAAATGATTCATAACTTGTATAATCAATAGGATCTCATAATTCTCCTGTGAGCTAGAATGGGAATATGCAATTTGTTAATAAGGAAACGGGCAAAGAGAATATATTCACTATGCTAATTCCACATGATTTATCCAATGTCACCCTGAGCTAAGGCTCAGCATAGAATTGAGTGATTATTGAGATAATCCAAACAGGACATGGGATTACTAAAGAAGCACATGGATCTCCTTCTCAGAAAATTTAAAAATAGGATTGGTGCTCGTGTTGGCTTTGTATAGAGACAATTTTGTCAAACAATATGATTATTAACTCTAGGGAAAATAACTTCTTTTAAAATAGCATTAGGTATTGTGATTCAAATTCCAAGAATGTATTGTTTTTTCCTATTAGACTCAATGCTGAGTTGGTGCTGATGGCAGCAACACAGAGCCCTTACCTTCAACAGACTTTACATCTAGGAGAGAATATAAAATAAATGTAAATAACTCTAAAATGCTTATGGCAATATTAGTGCTGTAAAAGAGATACAAAGAGAAGGAAGTGATTATATTCAACTTAGAACTTGATAAAAGAGAAGGTAGCAGGTAGGAGTATAGATGAATCAAGACTAGGCATGAGTTGATAATTATTGAAGCTATATAATGGGTACATGAGGGTTCATTGTATTATTTTGGTCATTTTTTAATACATTTAATTTTTTTATAATAGAAAGTATCTCTTAAAAGGGTTTCATGAAAGAAGTGGCATTTGAGATAGACATATTTTGATAAACCAAGAAGTGCAGGTAGAAAGAGGAAGATTGACATGTAGTTGAAAATGCTCTGGGATGTTCAGACTTAAAGTTGTACTTCTTAGCTGGAGCTTAAAGTATTGTATCTATTGGGGTATAGAAAAACAAAATAAAGCTAAACATTATTTTTACTATTGTTTTGATGACTTTGAATGTTAAATTGTGACATTTAAAATTATTACAACAGTTAATATCCATTAATGACTTTAGTGACTTGATGAGAGCTTTGATTATGGGGGAAAGAAAGAGACTGAAGTGAAGCAGACCTGGATTCACATTCCAGTTAAGGGGATATTAGAACATTTGGGAGAGGTTATACAGTACAGAAAATAA
Organism: Cheirogaleus medius; assembly: GCA_008086735.1. Classification (NCBI taxonomy): domain Eukaryota; kingdom Metazoa; phylum Chordata; class Mammalia; order Primates; family Cheirogaleidae; genus Cheirogaleus; species Cheirogaleus medius. The sequence continues at coordinate 30,854,927 of VBSM01002608.1, forward strand.
CACTGATAGTAGACACAGAAAAGAGAGGACAGAAAAGAAAGGAGCTGTAGAGGGAGAATATTGGAATAATTGATTGAATTGTGAAGAGAGAGAAGGAGGACAGAGAGAATCAAAGATAAATGCAAGATTATGTTCTCAGTCTGGGTGCACAGAAACAGGGACATCAGGATCCAGGTTAGTGAAGACAAGGTAGGTTTTGGCCATGACTGTCTGAAGGGTGAGGAAGAGGCCATCTAGATAGAGGAGACCAAAAGGCAGAGGAAAGTATTCTTTCTTTAAAAGAGAGAGAAATGAGAGATCTAATGTACGACAAAAGGACTAAGTTAAAAAATTATATTGTTTTAGGGATTTTTGTTAAATAAGCAGATTTTAGCTGTTCCTGTCACAAAAAGAAGTAACTATGTGAGAGGACAGATATGTTAATCTGCTTCACTATAGTAACCATTGTATTAATATTGTCTATATGTATCCCATAACATAATGTTGTAAACCTCAAATATATACAGTACAATTTATTTTTTCAAAAAATAAAAATAAATTAGAGAGTAATAGGGGAAGAGAGAAACTTGGGACTTATTGACATGGAACAGGTCACTGAAGCATGAAATTGCTGAGCAGATGGTTGAGTAAAGAGAATAAAGACAAGAGGACTGAAAATAAAATCTTGGAGAAGCAAGGACTTGGCTTGATATGAGAAAACAAAAAGAGCTAAAGACAGAAGAAAACTCAGATAGTAATACTATTACTAACATCGTGTGTTTACTTAAGCTTAGCTAAAAATAAATAATGCCAAATTTATTTATTTAGTTAGTTAGTTGTTTGTTTGCTTGTTTAGAGACAGGGTTTTGCTTCTTGCTCTGTTACCCAGGCTGGAGAACAGTCGCACAATCATAGCTCACTACAACCTCAAACTCCTGGGCTCAAGAGATTCTCCCACCTCAGCCACCCAAGTAGCTAGTCACCCAGCCTCACCCAACAATGCCAAATTTAAATAGCTTAAAGCAATAAAAGTTTATTTCTCACTCAAGCAATAGTCTAACATGGATGTTCCTGGTTAGGTAGCTTTTCTCTCAGCAGCATGCAGGAATTCAGACTCCTTCCACCTTATCACCCTTCTCTAAGTCCTTGAAGTTTTTTCCATTTAGCCAAAAGATAGGGAAGCAAATGGAAGATCATGGTGGGAAGTTTTTGTGGGTTAGCCCCAAAAGTGATGTGTATCACTTTTGCCCACATACCATTAGCCAAAATTCAGTCACCTGGCTGCACCAAAATGCAAGCCCAAACTAGTTAGAATTCTGACACGTATTTGTATCACGCAGACTTTAGAAGATTCTTATATACGTCACGATACAGTACAGTTTCATGAAAAGCAATGCAGCATAGTGGTTAGAAGTATGAGCTCTAGAGTTAAAATCACTTGGATTTGTGTCCTGGCTTCATTACTGAGTAGCATAGATGTCATGTAGGATAAATTAATTCACCTTTTTATATCTTATCTGTAAAATGGCGACAAAAATAACATCTAACCCATAAGGATTTTAGGAAGTTAATAGATGTTAATTTATTAAAATTTAATAAATATCAAATGATACTTATTTAAAATTTAATAAATATATACATAGTTTATACATAAACTGTTAAAATAGTGCCTAGCATGTGTCTGTCACATAGTAAGTACTCAGTAAGGATTAGCCATTAGTATTTAATATCATATTAGGACTGTGGTAATTCAGTGGTGGAGTGGGCATTAAATAACATGAAATGTATAGAGCTGGCAGCGGTGGCTGGAGAAAAAATCATCAATTTGTCCATTAAGCCATATGAATAATTGCAGAAAATCTTGCTTTGTGCAGTTGTTTAGCGCCACTCAAATAAGAGGTGAGAGAGGCAGGATTACCAACTACTAGCAATTTTCGGTTCATATATTTAGAACTACAGAATAAATGACCTCTGAGAAAGTCACATGACATTGCAGTCAAGTTAAGTCCTAGAAGGTTCAGATGGGGTCTTATTCTAAACATCTCATACTGAGGTAAGTAAACCATATCTTGGAGAAAGAATACTTATGAATTTAAGATTCACTTTCTATCCTTCCTTTTCTCAGGACAAAATCTTTTAGTAAGTCACAACCGAGTCAGTTAATTTCTCTTGAGCAAGTATCTGACTGTACTTTATATATACACTGTTGTAAACATCAATATTGCCCATGAGATTTTCTTTCTTTTTAGAAGGTTCACTTTCTTCTCTATTTTCTGTTGCTCCTTCTCCAAAGGAATGTTTGGAGAAATAATGTTTCTCTGCCAAATAATGTTTCCATTTTGTCACTCTTACAGTTTCTTGGTAAATGTCCAAATATTCTGCTTTTAAAATCTTATTTTCAAATTAAACCTTTTGTTTTGACATAACTGTAGATTCACATGCAGTTGTAAGATTATAATACACAGATGCAATGCACTCTACCTACCTAGTTTCTCCCAGTGGTAGCATCTTTATTATGAGTACAATATAGTACAATATGCCATAATGTCACAAACAGAATATTGACATTAATACAATCAAGATACAGAATAGATCCATAACCAAGAGGATTCCTCATGTAGCCCTTTTATAGCCACCCCCACTACCCTCCCACCCTACCCTTCCCTTAAACTCTGACAACTACTAATCTGTTTTCCATTTTTATAATTTTTGTCATTTTAAGAATGTTACATAAATGAAATAAACAGTATGTAACTTTTGGCATTGGCTTTTTTTTACCCAGTACTATTCCCTGGTGATAATTCTAGGTTGCTGTATGTATCAATAATTCCTTTTTGGAGAGTCTTTAAAACTAACTAATATTAAATTTTACTGTGATTTTCTTCTTTAGCCTATTTAATATGGTTGATTTGATTGATTCTGAATATTGATTTTTGAATTTTGAACTACATTTGTATCCATGGATAAACTCCACTAGGTCATGGTGGACAATTCTTTTTATATATTGTTGAATTCTATTTACTAATATTTTGTTAAGGTTTTTTTTTTATCAATATTCATCATCAGGGATTTTGGTCTATAGTTTTTTGTTGTTGTTTGTATTGTCTTTGTCTAGTTTGGGTACCATAAAATGAATTGGGAACTGTTTTTTTTTCTCTTCCATTTTTTGAAGAGATTATATAGAACTGGTGTTAATTTTTTTAAAAATATTTGATAGAGCTTTCTAGTGAAACCATCTGAGCTTGGAGCTTTCTTTTTCAGGAATTTTAAATTAGAAATCAATTTTCTTAGTAATTACAGGCCTATTCATATTATTTATCTAAGGCTGGGTGTAGTGGTTCATACCTATGTAATTCCAGCATTTTGGGAGGCTGAGGCTTGAGGATTGCTTGAAGCAATAGTGAGACTCAGTCTCTAAAAAAAGTAAAAAAAATCAGCCAGGTGTGCTGGCATATACCTGTAATCCCAGCTACTCAGGAGGCTGAGGGAGGAGAATTACTTGAGCACAGGGGTTTGAAGTTGTGGTGAGCTATGATGACACCACTGCACTCTAGCCTGGGTGACAAAGTGATACTCTGCCTCAAAAATAAATTAATTAAAAAATATTATTTATTTACTATTGGTTGAGTTTTGTGATAATTTGTGTTTTTCTAGGAATTGCCAAATTTATGTGTGTAGAGCTGTTCATAGTATTCTCTTATAATCTTTTAGATGTCTGGAGGGTCTGTGGTGATGTCCCCTGTTTCACTTCTGATGTTCCTATCTTCTCTCCTTTTTTCTTTGTGAGTTCTGCTAGAGGTTTGTCAATTTTATTGATATTTTTACAAAACCAGCAATTTGTTCCATTGATTTTTCTCTATTGCTTTTCTGTTTTCAATTTCATTGATTTCTGCTTTTATCTTTATTATATTCTTTTTTCTGTTTGCTCTGAGATTATTTTACTCTTGATTTTCTAGGTTCTTAAAGTGATAGCTTATATTATTGATTTCACATTTTCCCTCTTTCCTAAGTTATGCTTAGGAAAAACTGTATAAACTTTCCTTTCAGCACTGATTTAGCTGTGTCCCACAAATCTGATGTGTTAAATTTTCATTTTCATTTGATGTAATTTGAAAAATCTTTTTCAGAATATTCTGACATTTCTGTCATCTCCACATTGGCATGTATTGATTGTCTTTTATCATTCAGTTTAAGATCTTCTTTGTTCTTGGTATGAGTAATTTTTAATTGAGATGTGGACATTTCGATATTATGTTATGAGACTCTGGATCTTATTTAAACTTTCTGTTTTAGCTGGCTTAATTTTTGTTTGTTTGTTTGTTTTTTGGAATAGTGCTCTGGCTGGGAAAGTGGGGGCATCACCTCATTACTGCCAGGTGGAGGCAGAAGGCCAGGTTCTCTTGTCAGCTTCCATTGACGCCTGAGAAAGGGAGATTCCTTGTTGCCGCAGGTCAGGGGAGTTCCAGCTCCCCCAGGTGGCCTCCACTGACACCATTATAGCAGTAGTTGCCTTACCATTGGGCAATGAGGAAAGGTTTGACTCTCCATTAGGCTTACTCTGGTATAGCCCCAGCAGAGAAGAGAAGAAATACCTCCTTACTGGCAGGTGAGGAAGACAGTCCACACTCTTCATTTGGTCTCCACTGACACCATGGCGATATGATTGTCACCAGCTGGTGGGATAAAAGCTGGCTCTCTTATTTTGCCTTTTCTGGTACCACCTAGGCAGGGGTGTTAGGGACCCTTGTTACAACTTTATAAGAGTGGAAATCTAGGCTTCCCACTTGGCCTTTGCTGGTGGAGGTTGGGGTGAGACCACAGTATTTTGTGGGATTTGGCTGTAGTAGAGTGATTATTTCTTACAGAAGGTTTTTGTCATGTTAAGCTAATCCTTTACTGGTCCTTTGGTTAGAGATAGCAGGATTCATTACAGGAATTTTTTTTTTGTCTGTTCCCATTGGTAGGTCCTAGTTTTCAGCCTTTTTACTTCCAAATCTAGAATATATGAGGCAAGAAGAAAAACCCAGGGAACTACCACCATGTCATTCCTCAGATTTCATCATCTCTAATCAATCTGTCTGTTTCTCTCTACCTTTCAGAGTCTTCTTTTTTTTTTATTTTTTTTATTTCAGCATATTATGGGATTATGTTTGTTTTATCTCTAATATTTAGGGTTTTTATTTGTACTTATTGGGAGAAATAGGGAAAAGTATATCTACTCCATTTTCTCAGAAGCAGGAATCTCATGCCTGTTTTTTTCATGACAGTACTATAGGCATTTTTACATGACAATATTATAGTCTGTCATTTTCACCCTTTACCAAAGCCCCATAGATTTGTACCAATTTGGAAACTAGTATTTTACTAGACTGAGGTTTCAATTGGAAAATTTAAAACAAGGCCTTCACTAAATGAAAGGCTGAATCAACTTGGAAAGTTCTTTATCTGATCCTTTCCAAGATGATAATAACATGAATTAATTGTTAGAGTGTGCTCCCAGTTAAGGTCGACACTGAATATAACACCAGTCTCGTTGTAAGGGTACCTGGTATTTGTTTTAATCAAGTGTGATAAGAAACAGACATGAAAGGACTGTCACAAAGGAAGAAGTTTATACTCACAGATTCCCTAGAAACAAAAGACATGGGGCGAAGCAGGGGAAGCAGGCTCAGGATTGGCTAGTTTGAATAATTTCAGTGGGCTTCGGGGTATAGGGCCTGTCTCTAGTTATCTGGTAGCTGGCCCTGGGGTAATTACAGCAGATGGATAGTGGCCAAGAGTGTGAGAGCCCAGTGAGAGCCAGATAAAGTAGGTGGGTAAGGTATGGGCTCCAGATTGCTTGCTTTGCCTATGAAAGAGTTGTTTGGTATCTTTAGGAATTTGTTAACTCTGGGTGGGGCAGTCCTTCTAATGCCAGGAAGGTCCGAAGATGTCAAAGCATGAGGAAATACAGAAAATAAAAGACATGATTAATATGAGCATGCTGCACAATGAAAACAGGAACAGATCTTATTTAGGCAGCATTCTGTAAGAGGAGCCTGGACATCCATCAAAGGCCATAATAACCTAGATGATACTTGTAAATTGGATCCGCCAGGTTAAGGTTAAAATATCTCATGAATTCTTTTTAATTGTGATTTGGTAATAACCACAAAATGAGCTACTTTGACTATAAAATAAACTAAAAGTTTATCAGACAATTAACTTAAGCAAGATGTTTACAACAAACTGAATATAGCATGCTGTATTGTTTTGATAGTAATTCTGATCCTTCAGTGGAGAATCTGAAAAACCTCCAGTCAGGTATAGCTTTGTAGTGTTGTGAGTACTGATTCTATCTCAATTTTCTCTTTTGCCTGTGGTTCGGGCTCAAATGCTGATTCCTCTACTTTGTTTCCACTATTCAATATCCTACACTAGATAAGGTAGTGTCTGACTAGTTACTACCTAAATATTGACTGGTGCTTAGTACAGAGAAATCTATGTATTTTGCAATTACTGAGAATTCAGACTTTAAGTAGTATCTGCCTCAAAAGTATTTCTAAGTATTTATTCTGGCTTTTCAACTTTCTATTCCATTCCTTTAAAATACTAATAATGAACTGTGCTGTTTCAATAGCATAGAGGCTATAAATCTTAGTCATAGACATTTCAAACATCAGAAGAAAATTTTATTTCCTAGAATTTGGGTGCAGGATACTCTAGTGCAGGGTCAGGCTCCAGGAGAAATATAGTGGGAGAATTCTATCCATCCACTTACAGTGTGTTCCCCTACCTTAAGGAAAAGGAACCCACATCAACCATAGGGAAGCAAACCACCTCCACACTGGGCAGGAGATGCTTTCTAGGGAGGACAGTGCCATTGCAACTTTCTCACTCTCCAGTCATTCCCACACCCAGCCTTGCAGTTTCACCTCCTTATATAACTAGGCAGAACTCCAAGAGAAGAGCTGGGAGGGCTCGGACATTTAATTAAAGTGGGCATCATTTTATATCTGGGTATATAATAAGAGCAAACCAGGAAGAGCAGTAGCCAGAGAATAACTCATAATTATCCCATATGATCCAACATAAACCACATTTGTCATGCTAAGATACACAGGCAGCAAGACCAAATTATTTTATTTTATTTTTTGACCAGCAGATTTATACTTGTAGAGATCCAGAAAGTTGAATAGAAATGTATCAACTAGCCCTCTGGCTTAATATCTAATGCAATGTATCCAAGAACAACCAAGTAGGCAACGAAGGGAAGACTGGACTAGACAGAATTTTTTTCCTTATTCATGAATATATAGGAAAAAAACCAGATGGGGTTGTAATCGGTTCTTTAGAGAAGCAGAACCCACCCAAGGCTGAAAGCATGAGAACTAGGCAGGGACTGGGCAGGTGGACCTGCTGCTCATGTAAGGCTCAGAGTACTAAGGCCTCAGAGCCAGGAGCTCTGATGTCCAAAGACATCAGATGGATGTCTCAGTTCAAAAGAAAGAGAGAGGATTCACCCTTCCCCCAAATCCAGGAAAATTTAGATTTTACGAATCAGGAGCTAGAAAATGAGAGAAATAAACTGGGATGAAAAGAGAGTTGGCTAGAAACTAGGTGAACTGAGTTATGTACAGAAAGATTAGAAACAAACAAAAGTGCATATATAGAATTGAAAGCAGAATCATAAGCAATAAATTGCAGATATAAAAAAGTTTTGGCATTAAGAAAGACTCACTAGGGTAACTCTAATGAAAAAAAGAAAAATAAAATTATGAAAGAAAAGATCATAGAAATAGAAAGCAGAGAACAGAGAGTCAAAAAATGAAAGAGAGAACAAATAAAAGTATAGTGAAATTTCACGTTTAATAGAAGGACATTTCTGGGCAGAAGAAAGACTAGTGTATATATACATCAAACAGACTCATAGGTGACAAAATTAATGAAAAGACATTACTGCAAAAAGAGATTACTATTTAAATATACTCTCATGACCTCAGGGAATTCCAATCAAAAAGAAAGATCCTATAAGGCATCAGGAAGAAAAACAGATTTCTTATCCTGGAATAAGAATTAAGCTTGTCTTAGACATCTTATAGAAATAAAATAAACATCTCATAGTAAAGCAGGAAAAAAATAGAGAAACATTTACAGTTTTGAGGGAAAAAAAGATTGAGACTCAAGAATTTCATACAAAAGCAAATTTGTCATCTATATGTGAAGGCAGAAGAAATAAATCTCAGTTATATAAGGCATTAGAACATATACCACTCATTTATTCCTCTTAAATAAACTATAAGGACACATGTCAACTAAAGGAGCAATAAAGCAAACATAAAACTCAATAATGGCATTAAAGGTTTTGTTGTAAACATTGAAGACAATGAAAAGCAGAATAAAATTAATAAAAAGGTTTTTTGGGTTTTTTTGTTTTGTTTTTTTTGAGACAGGATCTCAGTTTATCACTCAGACTGGAGTGCAGTGGTATGATCATAGTTTACTGCAGCCTTGAACTTCTGGGCTCAAGCAATTATCCTGCCTCAGCCTCCAGAGCAGCTGGGACTACAGGTGCATGCCACAGTGCCCAGTTAATTTTTTTAAAAATTATTTTAGAGACAGGGTCTCACTATTTTGCCCAGGCAATTCTTGAACTCTTGGCCTCAAGCAATCTTTCTGCCTTGGCCTCCCAAAATGCTGGGATTACAGGCAGGTGTGAGCCACCATGACTGGCCAAAAAGATTTTTTTAAATGGTTTCAAACCAAGAAAACAAAGATCACTTAAAAAAAAAAAGGCAAATAGTACAAAAACATTATATAATAATGTGGATGTTGGGTGGATAGGGGTAGTAATTTGTTCGTATTAATATCATACATTTTGTTTTATTCCATATACTAATCATTAAGGAAACATGAATTCATTTATTTAATATGATGGTAATCAGTGCATGACAAAAATGGATAGCATCAAAACTACTAGAAAAAGTATGTCAATTTTAGTTTTCATAAGGCAAAACTAAAAGTAGAAATATCAACAAAGTGTAATAACAAAGTTGAAATGATACATGTTAACATGCACAAAGATGTCAGCTATGGAAATAACTATCAATGGGTTAAATTTTTCAGTGAAGAAAAAAGCAAGATGGCAGACTAGAAACAGCCTGCACAATGTTGTTCTCATGGACAGGATCAAAGATTGGGACTAGATACCCCTCTTTCGATCGATTGTTTGAATGAGAGCACTGGGAATCCACAGAAAGTAGGCAAGAGTGAAATGAAGAAGATACAAGTGGGATGAGCTGCTCAGCAGGACTGGAGGTAATTAGGGTAGGTGCCCACACATGAGAAAGAAAAAGAGGAGACAATCCCTGATTCCATGCTTCTCCTAAGGATATGGCAACCGGAGCAGTGAGAGGGACCCTCCACTGCATAAGGCCTCCAGACTGATACAGAGACCTGATTGGAGGCTGTGCAGCTGCATTCCTAAAAACATGATCATCTTAAATCTTGCAATCAAAATTATTCTTAAATAGTATATAATTTTAAAAATTGAGTTTATGAGACTCATTCAGCATTTATTAGTCATTGTGTTCACTAATAACACCAAGATAATAAAAGTTAATCACAGACATGTTAAATTTCTCACTTTAAGTTTTATTTTTTGCTTTGTGTCATTTATCTAGTTTCTAGATAAGTGTCTAAATTCAGTGGTTGAGAGCACAGACCTAATGAACCATATCTTTAGAAGTGTTTTCCCTCTGGTAAAGTCCAATGAACTGTTGAAGTATTACTGCCTCTAGGAATGAAAATTTTTTATCCTAATAATTAAAGTAACTTGGGAATAGAATAGTTAAGTATCAGTGTGTCTACCAGGTTCATCTCCCTAGGTGAGAAAAGAAAGAAAGAATAAAACTTCTTTGTTAAATTTCCTTTGTCAATCTTCACAGACTAGAAAAAGAGAAAAGTGTATTTTGGAAAAGCTGACATTAAATATTTTACAGACCGCATAGAATTTATTTATCTTTATGTCATAGGATTTAAATAGAGATAAGATGCTGTGAATAAAATAATATCCAATCAAAATATTTGCCACATTCTCTAGTTAAGCCTATCCTCTTCCCACCCTGTATGATCTCCTTTTCTACTTTTATATTATATCATCTAAAAAATTAGTTTTTATGCACCCATGATAGCATACCTTAGGATGGATGCTTTGATTTTAGCTTCAGGGGAAAAAAGAAAAGAACTGGGCAATAGAATTTTGATAATAGAACACATTTTCTTAAATTTGATTCCAATCCTATTTAGAGTTAATGAAATTTTACAAAAGACTTATACCTTACAAAAATACATGTTTATATATATTTGAGGTGAAAATGGCAGAAGTTTGTAGGCATCATAAAAATACAAGGCATTCTGAATCTAAAGAATATCTCTCATCAAAAGGGATGGATAGAAGCTAAAAAGAAAAAGAAGACTGTCTTACATTAGAACATTTCATTAAGGCTATAATATATATTATATTTTAATAGGAAGAAACCTTTCCTCAAAATGACCCACAACTACCAACCTTATACACAAAATCTTCATTATGCCAATCTGTTTTTCTGCCCTAGTGACTACACTTGGGATAGAATACATTTTAAAACAAGCAATCCATTCACTTGCTTTAAAAACCTCTTACTCCTCTTGCTTGAGTTAGCCAGGACTCACCTACATTATGGTGTCTCTAAATCAGAGATTAGGAGCTATTGGCTTTTGCTAATTGTATTTTATTCCTGTGTGCCTGCTCTGATCATCAAAATTTATGTGTAATCTAAATATTTAAATATTCACAAGGAAGTAAGAAAAAAGAACCCACAGAAAACAGATGAAATAGACTCATACCAAGACATAGTATTGTAAAATTTTAGTACACTGGGAATGGTGTTCTAGAGAGAAAAAATAGGTCACATAAAAAGAATTAAAAATCAAAAGTGTTGCATACTTCTCACTGGAATAGAGGAATTTTAAGGTCATTGGAGGCACACCTTTAAAATTCTGAAAGAATGACTTCTAACGTAACATTCTATACCAAGCCGAATCTTAATCAAGTTTCAGGGTAGAATAAACACAGTTCAGGCATGAAAAATGTATTTTCCTTGTTCCCTTCTCTCAGGAAGCTCCTGGAGGCTGAGTTCTACCAAAATGAGGGAGCAAACAAGAAATAGGAAGACCTGGCAAAACAGAAGCAGTATTTTTAACCCAAGAGAGAAGTGAAGGTAATAATTGTGATGTTAATGAAGGGAGATCCTAGGATGAAAGATGCAGGCATAGAAGGTAACCCATACATCTTGGAGCATGGCAGAAGGCACTGTGAGAAACTCTATTAAGAAGATAAAATTGATGGAAATTCTGATGTATTTGATGCATGGAATCAGATAAATACATGGAAAACTAATCAAATAAGAAAAGATAATTATTAAGTTCAAGACAAATAGAAGTTAAGCTGTAAAGGAAAAGTAATTATGTCCTTTCCAGTCCAGCTGAGAATAGTGTTTAAATTATATTAGTATAAGTACTCCATCTCTCTTTTGGTAACCATTTCCACAGTGTATATTTTTTTCCATCCTTTTACTTTCAACGTATTTCTGTCTTCGTAAAGTGTATCTCTTATACATAGCACACAGTCGGATTATGTTTTTTAATCCATATGTCAATCTCTGCCTTTTGATTAGAGTGTTTAATCCATTTATATTTAATACATTTACTGAGAAAGTAGAATCTATGTCTGCCATTTGGATTTTTTTTATGTCTTTATTTATTCTTCTGTTCCTCCATTGTTGCCTTTTTTGTGTGTCAATAGATATTTTCTAGTATACCATTTTACTTCACTTGTTTCTTTTACTATTTTTTTAGTTATTTTCTTAGTGGTTGCCTTCAGGATTACAATTAAAATCTTAACTTAAAGAATATAGTTTCTTTGGGTGCTTTTTTCTTCTTCTTTTTATATGAGGTGGGGTCTTGCTATGTTGCTTAGGCTGATCTTGACTCCTGGGGCTCAAGCGACTCTCCCACCTCAGCTTACCAAGTAGCTGGGATTACTGCAAGCCACCATGCCTAGCTTAAACAATCTAGTTTAGATTAATACCAAAACTTTGCTTCAAACTAGCTCTTTTCTTTCCCCTCCTTAGTGATATTATTATCATACAAACTATATCTTTGTTTATTATAAGCCCATCAACACAGTTTTATAATTATTGCTTTATACAGTTGTCTTTTAAGTCAGATAAGAGAAGAGGTACAAACAAAAATAAATGCATACTGTCTTTCACATTTACTTATATAGTTACCTTTATAAATGTTCTATATTTCTTTGTGTAGACTCAAGTTACTGTCTAGTATCCTTTCATTTTAGCCTGAAGTATTCCCTTTATTATTTCTTGTAGTACATGTCTTCTAGTCACAAATTCTTTCGGTTTTTGTTTATTCTGAGGTGGTCTTAATTTCCCCTTCATTTTGAAGGATAGTTTTGCTGAATATAGAGTTCTTCAATGATAGTTCCTTGAAGTGATGAGTCATTTTTCTTTTGTTGATTTCTAGATTCTCTTTTTGTCTTTGGTTTTTGACAATCTGTCTATGATATATGTGTGCAATAATTTGAATTTATCCCACTTGGAGTTTGTTGAGCTCTTGGATGTATAGATTTATGTTTTTCATCAATTTAGAAATGTTTTTGGTCATTACTTCTCCAAATATTTTCTGTGCATCTTTATCTCCCACCTCTCCTTCTGGGACTTACATTATGCATATGTTAGATGCTTGATGTCCCACAGATCTCTTAGGCTCTATTCATTTTTCTTCCTTTCTTTTTCCTTACTGTTCCTCAGAATGTATAATCTGTATTGATTTATCTTCAAGTTCATTGATTCTCTCTTCTGCAAAGTCAAATCTGCTGGGATTACAGGCATAAGCCACTGTTCCCGGCCCTTTTCTAATAAATTTTTCATTCTAGTTATTATCCTTATCAACTCCAAAATTTCTGTTTGAATTATTTAATACTTTCTATCTCTTCATTGATATTTTCTATTTGGTGAAACATCATTTTCAGACTTTCTTTTAATGCTCTGGAGACAGTTTCCTTTAGTTCTTTGAACATATTTGTAACAGTTGATTTAAAGTCTTTGTCTACTAGCCCGATATTTGGGCTTCCTTAAGGACAACTTCTATGGACTGCTTTTTCCCTCCCTCTCTGTATAGGCCATACTTTCTTAGTTTTTTTCCCCCATCCCACACTTTTAATTGAAAGGTGGACATTTTAAAGGATATTGTGGTAATTCTGGAAATCAGGTCTTACCTCACCCCAGAGTTTTTTGTTGTTGCTGTTTGCTGTTGTTGTTTCTTACTAGTTGTTTTGCTCAGTAGTGATTTTTCTGGACTAATTCTGTGGAGTCTGTATGCCCTGTTGTGTTTAGCCACTGATATTTTCCTTGGTTAGCTTTGTAGTCAGGTAATAATTGGACATAGACTTCCTGAAATATCTTGAACCAATAAATCTTCAACCCTTTGCCCCTAGTGTCTCTTTGTGTATACTGGGGCTCTGGCAGTTGGCAACCCTACTTTAGTCTTTACTTCCTGATTGTACAAGACCTCAGGGTCAGCCAAAGTTGAAAGATAAAGGTGTTCTCAGGGGTTTTTCCTGGAAAAATACATTATCTTGCCTATGCTCATGGCCTTCCAGATTCCCACGAATATGTTGTATTTTTAAAATCCCCCTATACCGAGATCTCATACTCTATATATTACTGTTAAGTCTTTTGACCATCCTCTGTTTGCCCCTATTGGTATCACTCAAATAATGATGTATCAATATAGGTCCATCAGTTGTAAGAAATGTACCACTCTAGTGGGAGCTGTTGATAATGAGGGAGGCTATACATGTACGTGGAACAGGGGGTATATGGAAAATCTCTATACCTTCCACTAAAGTTTTCTGTGAACCTGAAACTGTTCATTCTAAAAAATAATGACTATTAAAAAATTCATCCCCAGAGAATCGTCACTATTTGAGATGTCTAAAAATTCCAGGAAAAAGTTTATTTGCAGAACTTGTCATTATTTGTCCTGATTCAGAGCTTGCTCAGTAAAAAAAAGCCCTATCCCCAGAGTGTTTATCAAAAATAATCAGAAGAAATTGTTTAATATAGCAGCTTCCTGAACCAGTGATACCAATAGGGGCTGGTTTCTTATGTTACTCACAGGGATAACCCAAAAGTTCTCTGACTCATGTCTTAGGGAAAGAGTCCCTCATTCCTTCTCCTCTGCTCATCTCTGTTGCCAACAAAGTGCAAGAAGAAGCCACTGGATCCATTCAGCGCCCACGTATCCTCAGAAGCTTACTGTATGGCAGGGCTCACAGGGGTACAGTTTACTGATGGACAGAGAGAGATTTCCATTTGCATAGACTCACTGTCTGTGTGCACTGTGGCTTAAACCTCAGATGTCACACTGCATTCCTGTGCTCAGGATTCCCCACTAGCTGCCTAGACAGGCTAGACAGCGCAATCTGGAAATGCTGGGGAACTGATATTCAGTGGAGTAAACTTTGACCAAGGGGACACATAAACTGTTACATATATTTTCTCCTTTTAAAATGATCTCGATAAACACATCCCACAAGACCAAGCAATCTGCTGTACTTACCACAAAGCTGACACCAGCTACCTACTGCATACTCTGTTATTTGTTCCCCCTCTTTCCTTTTCTGACTTTATTTTTCCCTCATTACTGTGTTCCTGGATTGCACCACTATATATATATATATTTCATAAGCTTTTGCTTTTGCTTTAAACCCAGTTTTCTAGGGATCCCAAGCAAGGAGATTGTGATTTTTCCTAAAATACCTATAAAACAATTTTTTTCAAACTGAGTACATGCATAATGTTGATAAAAATAAATTTTAAAAAAAGATGGGAAGGAGAAGAAAAGATACTAGAGAATGTTCTTGTGTCTAAATAAGAAAGTATATCAAGAAAGAAGATATTTGATCCAAAAAACACAGGACTCATCAGAAGTGTGATAAAGAGAAGTTTTGGAATGGTACCTAAGGCATGGTCTAAAGTAGAGGGATAAAAAATGCATGTTTACTATCCAGCATGGAGGCACATGCCTGTAGTCCCAGCTACTGGGGAGGCTCAGGCAGGAGGATCCCCTGAGCCCAGGAGTTTGAGGCTGCAGTGAGCTATGATCGTGCCACTGCATCTCAGCCTGGGTAACAGGGTGAGACCTTGTCTCTTAAAAAAACATTTTAAATTAAAAAATTAAGAAATAAAGGTTTGCATGAGAGAGGCACCAGAACAAAATGAAATGGATAGATTTTCTGATGTCTGTTATTCTGGAAAATAATACTGAGAAGGCTTAACCATGTAGCTTTTAGGGTATTTTGGAAGAATTAGCAATATGTACATAGAGAACCAAGAAAATTTAAAAAATAAGCAGTTATTAATTTTAGTAAAAGCAACAGTGCTCATAAAGGAAAACTAATCAGAACACAATTTAGCTCAACAGTGAACAAAACTACATAATTATAGTAAATTGAACACTGAATGTAGATTAGCCAAAGTTGTGACATATATAATGGGAGATGAGTACAAGGAATACGGTGAAAGAGAAGTCCTCATCTGCCATTGCAGGAAGTCAGTGGGCACTGTCTAGAATGGATAAATGAAAAAAATGCCACAAAAGCACATATTTAGAAATATAGTAAAACCATGAGAAACAATTCAATGAATTGAAAACAATTGCCACTAGGACAAAAAACTTGCAGTAATGACAGGAACTGCTGCTTTTTCTTTTTCTTTTCTTTTCTTTTTTTTTTTTTTTTTTTTTTTTTTGGTCTCTTTGGTCTCACGTCTTTATTCAAAATAAGTTGTTGAAAAGGATTTGACCTTTATGGAATAATCAAATTTAAGAGTTTATGCAGCAGGCTTCTTTTTTTCTGCAGTAGGTTTCTTTTCTGCTGACTCCTTTTCAGCTACTGGTTTCTTGGTAGAGGCAGCCTTTTTGCCCACCAAAGGCTTTTTTTGCTTCTTAACTCCAACAAGCTTTTCCCCTTTCTTCACTACTACAGTCTTCTTGCCTGCAAGCCCCTTCTCATCCGATTCGGCCTATACTGCTGCAGCTGCCTTATCCACTCAGTTTGTGATTCCTGGCTTGGCGAAAAATGGCATTGTGGCACATGGTCTTTGCATACGGGTTCGGCGTCAACGTGATTCTCTGGTTTTCCTGTGGACTCTTCTTCTGGACTCTGCAATGAATCTTCTTGTGTGGTGCTCAAAGAGCTCTTTGAATCTCTGGGCTTTTCAAGATTCTGCTAAGGTCTGTATTGATCATCTTGTGCATGGGAAGGTTGTAGTTACTTTTGAGGGAAGCAGCTTTACGCCAAGTACCGTACAATTCCTTTAATTTCCGGAAAGCACTTTCAGTCAAAATGCAGAAACATCCTACATGCTCCCCAGGAGCAAGTTTCAAAATGTTCAGCTTGCTTACATTAAGCAAAGTAATGCCAGGGATATTCCCGAAAGCCTTGATGATACCATTGTCCTCACGATAGATGATGCAGGATCCCCTGCACTGGATATGATGACGATTTCTCAATTTGCCCTTGCCAGCCTTTATTCTCTGAGAGGCCTAGACCCTTTTGATATCATTCCAGGCCTTAAGTTTCTTAAGAAATAAAACAGCCTCCTTGGTGTTCTCATAGCCTTCAACTTTATCTGCGACCACCAAAGGAAGTTCAGGAACTTCCTCTGTACGATGACCTTTAGACATGACTGGTACTCATAAGGCTGAGGCAGCAGGGCAGAACAGATGGCATATCGCTTTTGGGTTGTCTTCACTCTACAGTGCCAGCGATGCCAGGTTTTGGTTGGTGCAAACACGCGGCTTCCATGACACTTATTTCCAAAAGCACCCTGGCCAGAATGGTGAGTCCCACCACCTTGAACTCTG
This sequence comes from Cheirogaleus medius, assembly GCA_008086735.1. Classification (NCBI taxonomy): domain Eukaryota; kingdom Metazoa; phylum Chordata; class Mammalia; order Primates; family Cheirogaleidae; genus Cheirogaleus; species Cheirogaleus medius. The sequence continues at coordinate 30,871,874 of VBSM01002608.1, forward strand.
GGAATTATGGCCACAGCTCTGCCAGTACCCCAAGACTCAACACTGGTCTGATGACCTGCTAATTCTCTGACAGCATAGGGCTGTTCTTTTGGTGTAAGTTGGTGTGAACAAAGTTCACAATATCTGGTTGAATGGGAGGCTTGAAGACAGCAGGCAAAGTGACATTCTTACCAGATGACTCCCCCTTCTCGGAGTATACTGATATCACTGGACGTGCACAAGCCATGGCAGGGAGAGGAGAAGGCCACGCTCCTTTCAACCTGCCAGCTCCTCCAGGAAAAGCTGCTGCTTTTCATTTTAAGCATTGTAGTGACATTGACTTTTTCTTTTTTTTAGTTATCTAATTTATCTCATTTTCCTTTTTCTAAAAATAGACTCTATTTTTTAGAATAGTTTAGATTTACAGAAAACTTGAGAAGTTCATACAGTTTCCATGCAGTCCTTACTAGTTTCCCTACTATTGACATCTTACTTTAGTATGGTACATTCCTTACAATCAAGGACCAAACATTGGTCCATTATTATTAACCAAAGCCCACACTGTATTCAAATTATTTTAGTTTGCCCCTAATGTTCTTTTTCTGTTCCAGGATACCATCCAAGACACCACATTGTATGTAATCATCTTGTCTTCTCAGGCTCCTCATGGCTGGGACAGTTGCTTAGGCTTCTTTTTTTGTTTTTAATAATCTTGACAGTTGTGAGAAATGCTGGTGAAGTATTTTGTAAGATGCTTCTCTATTGAAATTTCTCTTATGTTTTCCTCATGCTTTTAGTGGGGTGATAGGTTTTTGAGAGGAAGACCTCAGAGGTAAAGTGCCATTTCCATCACATCGTATCTAGGGTACATAGTGTCAAATGGCCTATCACTGCTGATATTGGACTTGGCCATCTGGCTGTGGTAGTGTTTGGCTGGTTTCTGTAAAGTTACTCTCCTTCCCCCCAACTTCACCTTTTCCGACTGCACTCTTCATTGACTTAAAAAAATTTTATTTTTATTTCATGAAAGTTAAGAGACATACCCATTTGTCACCACAGGGTTTCAAAATTGGATCAATTTGATGCTAAGTCCAGAGCTTTTAGTCTCTGTGTTATGCTGCCTCCTTCCACTGACTTTTAAAAACATGCACATGTATTACTTTGATTAAATTTAGAAGTAATGAAAATATGTTGGAGTTTTCTAGATGTTTTATTTCTGAACCATGTGGTATATTCCTAGAACTGTTGGACGACAGCATGTAAAAGTGCAAGACAAGTAGCCAACAAAGAGCCACAGGATGGGGCATGTACCTTGGGCAAAGGAGAGCAGCCTGAGATGTGTCAGGGTGAACTGTGTCAAAAGCATCCTCAGGTTCAGGAGTAGCTATGGATTGAAGGTACATGGATTAGACATTGATGGGTGGTGTCTAAGGCCTCAGACAGCGAGAACTGAGATAGACTAAGATGCTGCAAAGCACTGAAGTAGGTTGGACAGAGTCAGTTCTTAAGCAAAGTGTTTGAGTATCAGAAATTTGGAGATCTGACTATATAAGCAGATTAATAATGGTTCAGGTTCTTAAGGAAAGAATCTGAATGATGGGAACAGAGCACACCTGAAGGAAAGAACGAAAACACAATTTGACATTCTAAAGACAGTACGACTCAGGTCAGAGACTGTTTCTGAACATGGGAACCAGCCTCCTGTATTAACTACCTTGAGGCTTTTCAGCTGGAGTCCTTGAGGCCAGGTTGGATCCCTTGGCTGGCGAGGGGAAGGTGGAAGCAGCATTTCTGATGTGGTATAAATCATACCTTGGTGATGTATGTCATAAAGTTTCAATAAAATGACACAGTTAACATTTTATGTATTTGATAAATTGAAGTTGGTATTCCTTCAGTCTCCAGAAGTGTATAAGCCACTATTTTGAGCCAGAAGGAATAAAAAACCCCATTTTCTTCTGGGATATTTTTCTAGAACTGATTGCCTCTACAACAATAATCAAAATTGCTTTCCCACATAGTTTTATAAGGGACAGTGGAGGGTGGCAGTGCTTGCAGCCAGATCTTTGTCTAATCAAAATCGCTCCTTCTGGGCTCAAATGTCATTCCTATGCAGAAGGAGAGAAATAATCTCCATGTGACCTCCCACTCCTACCCCTCGTTCGTTCACCCATGGAAGTCACAAACAGTTCTCAGACAGACCATTGTCCATCTTCACAGGGAAAAAGGCTGGCTGTTGATTTAATTAAATAATTAAGCAGTTAAACCCTAATGCACCTCTCAACTGTCCTAGAACTCCTCAAGGGGGCCAGGGATACAAGATAAAGAAGGGCCCAGAGTCTGCCCTCAGAAACTCACATTCTATTGAGGACTTGAGGCAAGAACACAGCCCTGTTCCCCAATGTGATTAGTCCTCTGATTAGGGTAACCACACGACATTTTGGAATCTCTCAGGGGAGTATCTAACCCAATCTTGGGGGGTTGGAAAGCTTGCTAGAGGAATGATATTGTGAAAGAAAAACAAATCTGTGCTTAGATAAGGAGAGATTTTATTCAAAAGGGTTATTGCAATACAGGGAAGGGGACTATTGCAATCGGGAGAGTGCTTTGACTATAAGATCTGCAAACATCTGAAAGGTCATGTAGAAAGAAATTTTCTTTTTATAGGGAGGGAGAAAATGACTAGAAAGAATCAGATATGGGGGAATAGGATAAGCAGGCGGCGTGATTGGACATTTGATCAGGGAATGTCTTTCCTTGTAGTCTGCTGATTGTCTGGAGAGGGTGTTAAGGAGAGACAGTTCTGTGTTCCAATACTCAAAGGTAGGGCAAAGTTCAGGGGTCTGGGGGAGGGAGAGAATCCTGACTAAAGTTTGGTCAAGTTCAGTATTTTGTCCATATTAGTCAGTGGGGACAAACAGTGTAGCTAATCATTATGAGACAAACAATGGAAATTGGAGGGTCAGTGTCTGGCCTTGTCATAGGTAAACAAGGATTATCTCCTTGTTTAGAGAAGTGAGTCTTATCCAAGTTGAAAAAGGGAGAGGGTCTTTGCAGTAAGTTTTTTCCTGGAGCACAAAAGGATGCCTGGTGCGGGGGGCGGGGAGCAGTAATTATCAACTGTAGCTATTTTCCAATAGCACAGGTCTCAGGGAAAATTCCACATCATGAATATCTATTAATAAAATGATGCTATTAAGCAAATCAGGGGGCATTTGAGACAGGGGAATAGCCATGAGGTAGGATAAATGGGGCAATCTTAAGAGACGTGAGGAATTGGTGCTGTTGATCCTAGAAGTAGGAGACTGTTAGAAGGCTAATGCAGCAATTCAGAAAGAATTGTTCACTGGAATCAAGGAGTGGTAGTCAAATACTCAGCTGAATGTTGTCCTGTGAGATGGAGTAAAGCTGTTGTAAAGAGAAATCTAGACAATGTGAGCTATAAAACTACAGAAGAGGTTTACTAAGAAAGAAAATGCACCTCAGCTAAGAAAGCAAAGCAATAATCAGATCAAAAGGATGGGCATTCAGTTTGATCTGAGATAAGATATCAGATTATATCCAGGAGGCCAAGAGGTGGAACTACATAAAGCAGACATATTTTAAGCCAATTAGATGACTATGAACCCACTGTAATGTCATACTGCACCACCATGTTCATATTGTCAGTATCGATAGCTTTGAATTAAGCAATACATTCTTATAACTACTCACATTTATAGACTCAACTAACTATATCCAGTACTAATCCAGAGCTTTAAGTACATAACTCATGCTAGAGATCAAATTTCTCTCCAACAAATTTCTCCTCTAGAGATGAACTTATAGCTTTCTCAAAGGTATACATCCATTCTCATCCTCAAATACAGTCTCTGGAGAAATTTCCCCAAATATTGCACCTGAAATTGAGCCTCCATCTTCTTAAAAGTAACACAAAATCAAGACCATGTTTCCTCTGAAGAACAAGTAAAATGGATTTAGGCCAGTATTTGTCTTACATAATTAATGTCAAAAAATACTAATATTAATCCAATAGGGTTTGTTATTGTTTTCTTTTGTTTTTTACTGTTTGCATTGGTGAAATTAACTGGGAACCTGTCATGTGTCTTACCATCAGATAGATTTTGCAAATGTTATAACCTCTAAGATTTATATCTCTTAATAGACTTTCTCTTTTCCATACATCTATCCAATAGTTATTGAGTGACTGTGATGTGCCAGGAAATGAGATAGGTTTTAGGAATACAAAAAATGAATAAGACTTTATAGTCAAAGATTTCACAGTAATGAAAAAGGTAAGCATCCATATAGATAGTTACAATATATTATATATGTATCATGTACTAATTTATAAACTATTATGTGAGCTCTTACATTACCTAGAGTCACATTCACCCTGGCTTGTTTTTGTGTGGCTGGGGAGCTAAGAATGTTTTCTGCATTTTTAAAGGGTTTTCAGAAAACAACAAAGAAGATAAGACAGACATGTCATTTCGCCTGCAAAAGCAAAAATATTTAATAGCTACCTCTTACAGAAAAAATTTGCTTATGCCTACTCTAGATCAGTAATTTTTAAATGAATGCATCCCTCACAATCACTTGTGCACTTCATTTGTTATTTTAAATACACATGCTGGATGGGATCCTGGCATTGGTATTTTCACCAGATTCAGGTGATTCTTATATGTACTGTGGTTGAGAAGCTCTGCTTTACACACTTTCCCTAAGACAGTTCCCAGAACACTTACCTAGGTTTATAAAGATTTTTAGCAAAGACTTTCTTCATTAAACAGCTTACCCTATATATTGTAGAATATTCCTTTTACCCTATTTCATGTGACTTTGTAGGATATCCCCCTTACCTCTTGTATAATAACATATTAAATTAATATAGTTAGCTCTCTGAAAGGCATAAAATACATTATCTATTATATAACTTAATCCTAATGATAATAGGGCATAGAATTACTACTTTACAGATAGAGAAACTAAAGTTCAGAGAAGTCAAATGGCTCAAGGTCATACAGGGCTTCTAACTCCTATTCTATTGTTCTTTCTCAACACTACCTCCTACTTACTTTTTCCGATTCTCCATTGAAATAGACTACACAGTCTATTCTTACTACCCGGTAGCAAAATTTCATTACATTCCATAAATCTGTTAGCTAAAGAATGTAATTCCTGTTTAACTTGAGAGCCTGTATGTCTTAAGGCAGACTTGTGTTACAATAATTCCTCTAATTTGCAAGCACTTTTTCACATATATTATGTACTTGAAATAAACTAGACGCTAACTCCTACTTGAGTATAAATGGAGAAAAAAGTATCTCTCTAGAGCATTATTCAACATAAAGCTCATGAAATAATTTGCAGAGGCACAAGGTTCATCCTGCCTAAGCAAATTAAACAATTTTGTTAACCCTCATGTCTTTTGTTAGAAGTGAAATTTATGATAACTGTGTTGGCTCTGCACTACATAGCACCCAGAAGCCTTTGTTTGCTCTCAGCTAGAGCTATTTATACCCCAGGATATTGATATTCTTCTACTTAATCAAAATGTACTACAACTAAAAATAAATATAAATGCCACATTCTTTTGGGTATGCAAAGCCAAGGCAAAGGGAAAATAATAATCAAAGAATTATTTACAAACATTATGTAATATATATTCTCACTTCATCCTTTCCAAAAGTCTTTAATTTTTGACCAATCATTATATTTAAAAGATGTCAGAAGAGCTATAACTCAAATACATACATTATTAAATTGTATATTTGTCCAGTTTCATTGAAGAATAAACTTGGATATTATTGATGGTGGGAATGAAAGAGTTAACACATTTTTACCCCATATTGGCATATCTTGGGAGGCTATTTAATAGTGCTACAAAGAGTCATTATATCCATGTGTCTGTTTAGGGAGGAGTAAAGGAATCAATTAGGAATAAATTTAGAAGTTCATGCCAAAGGAGACACTGGAAAACACAATTCTGGAATGTCACTGTGTGCAGAACAAAAAGGCAGCTGGCTAGAGGATTTTGAGTATACTTTTTAAAAAATAGACTTCATTTTTTTAGAGCAATTTAAGGTTTACAGAAAGATTGTGCAGGAATTATACTCCTTCTCTCATGCTCCTCCCACCTCCACTCTGTTTTCCTATTATTAATATCTTGCATTGGTGTGGTACATTTATTACAGCTGATGAACAAATATTGATACATCACTGAGTATACTTTTTAGAGAAAACAAGTTCCAGAGTTATATAAGTCAAAAGAGGAATTATTTGGGGCTAATAAGTAGTTAATAACAACATTTTGAAGAGAATATTGTAAGAAGTAAAGTATTACAAGGATTTTTTACTAATCCAAACCAAAGTGACATGAGATTAACTTTTCTAGGGGCTTCTTGAAAAGAAGGTTCCTCACTTTTCTGTGGTAGCTCCACAAGCCAGCCTTCTCTTTCTGTGGTCATTTTGCCAAGACAAGAGAAACCAACTTTAGGATGACGATGATGATGTGGAAGACAGAAGAGAGACCAATACAACAAAATAAAGCTAAATAAGGCAATTTTGTTTTACTGTCTTTAAACCATTGAATCAAACCAATCCTGAAGCCCATTCTTTACTGTTTAAGCTAGTTTCAATTGAATTTTCAGTGCTTACAATATAAAGTGTTCTAAATGAAGCGATAATTACATTAAAGATAACTGCATAATTTTGTGGTATTCTTGAATGTTCTCATCAAACATTTTTATGAATGGACATCCAGATCACTGCTATGATCAAGATTCTGTAAACCAGTGGCAGACTAGGCAAGCTGCAACCCATGTGCAAATTTCTTCCCTAACTGCTTTTATTTCTGTCTGAGTGTGGTATCATATGTTGTACTTACCCAGATTGTTGACCATGCTGGGAAAGATCATTGTGCCAGAAGGAACAGTGTGCGTACAGCCAAAGTTCCAAGATGCAAGAATATTTTGAACACTCCTTGCCCCACTTAACCTCACAAATAGGCATAAAAGAAGAGAGCGCATTACTAACACAATTTGGTATGAAAAACAGAGGGGAGTACATATAGCATGAAACTCTTTTTGTAAAGTTAACAACAAAATAAAAACATCCTTTAACTTCTTTAATTACTATTTATAAATGCACTCAGACTACATAAAAAGAAAAGCATGAGAATTATGAAATAGGATGCTGAATGATGGGTATGTCAAGTTAGAATGATGACTTTCTCATATGGTAGAGAACCAAGGGTTAGTTACAGGTTTTCTCCATGGTCCTAAATTTTGTCTTGAGTGGTGCTTTTGCAGGTGCTTATTACATTATTTTTTTAAAAAACATTAATTACATAATAAAATTATAAAAGACTAATGGGTTAATTTGTGTAAAATAGACTAATATTTTTAGTTTCCCTTGTGGAATTAGACAACTTCAGAAATTAAGGACAGTATATTATTAAAGGGTCCTAGATAGAAGATGTGTTCCCAAGAACTTTTCAAATGTCTCATTATTTTCTGGTTTAACTCTGCTTTCTTTGCTAACAGCATAAAGACTTTTCATTGGCTTGCCTATTTGCTTGAATTAAATTTGAATGGGACAGGTAATGGCTAACAAAGTTAGATTAGTCAAATCAAATCCCACATTTTCTTCCTTGCTCTTTTGTCTCCCAGGTAGCCTAGGAATATATTTTCAGTGACTAATTCTCTGAAATTCTTTTTTTTTTCCCACGGCAAAACTAACTTATGTAGTCATCTCAGTCCTTTAATTTACAAATTATAAATAGCTTCTTTATGTCTTTATATATAAGGTCAGAGAACATTCTAAGAGCAGTTTAGACCAAAACTTTTGACCAAATTAATCACCTCAGTTTGTCTATACAGAAGATTAATTGAAATGAAGAATATAACCAGGTCTCTGCTGGTCTGGCCACCCTGGAGATGGTGCATGGTTGTTGGTGTTGGTGGTCAGACCCCTCTGACCTTAGTGTCTAGGCGGAATCTAAGAGGTGAAGACACAAACAGTAACAGGATCTACAAAAGAGCTATAGCCACAAACGAAACTTCACTTCTCTATACTTTCACATATGTTATTGGTTATGAAATAGTCTTTTCTGTCACATCTGCATGTGAGAATAGTAATCAATGTCAGCAGAATTTTCCTTAAATGTAACAGATAACTATATACGTGCAGTCATACAAATATACACACAAACACACACACACACACACACAATTTGTTTCAGAAATTGTCTTCTTTCTTCAACTAATCATTCTTTTTCTGGCAGCAAAATACCAAAAACACTTTAATGTGATACTTAGGCCAAAACAAGTTGTTTTTCAAATTTGGGGGGTAATGAACTAAGTTTTTAGAATTGCAATAAAGTCTCATATAAGAATATTCATAAAGTAACTTTATGCATCCTAGGCAAGGAAATGGCAGACTTGGGACTTCTCTTTTGACACCTAAGCATGAAAATTACTCTCTCCACTTCATTTATGAAATGGTTGCTGCTCCTGTAAAGCTAACTTTTGATTTACTTATCAATGGTGAAACTATTTTTCTTTTGTGAATTAAGAATAAAGTTGTTGTGCAAAAAGTGGATTCTTGCTGAGAAATGTGGGACGTACAGGAAAGACCTGCAGTGTGTTATGACTTGGTTTAACGACTAAACACTAATACAGTTTTGACAATAACTCTCATTAGAACATTTCATTTCTTTTGAAATACATATGAGAGGTTTGCATATTTTCTTCTTCGTATATCATTTGAGTTGGTGATTTTATTTAAAAAAATATTTACAGTTCAGGTACATTCAATTCTCTAAAAATTGGTATTCATGACTGACAATAAGAATTTAATTAAGTTAAATGTAGTCTATTTTCTCACTTGTGGCCTGTATGTATCAAAGTCTTAGCATGAATATGAGAATGTAAAATGGAGAGAAGTGTTCTAGATGTGTACTAAAGAAAATGTAAAGTCTTTTTCAATATGTCTAAATAGATGTGAACAATAGACTTGAACCTGCAGTGCATGAATGGGGGAAAGTAGCTTATGTAGGGTGCAGGAACAGGATCACTGAGGGTCTTCTGGGTCAGAAATGCAATTTTAAAACCACTCCACTGCTTCATAAGGAACCAGTTTAAAGAATAAAGTCAATAGATGTGCTCTGAGGCTGAGAAGTGAGTTAACAACCTGTTGGCAACCACCTTCAAAAGCTGTGCAGAAGTGCTCTCGGCCCACTCCCTAAGGTATTCCAAGGGTGGAGCATGGCATTCCCACCTACTGATACTCAGTTTTGACAAAAATACAATGAAAGGACTTTGCTGACCATGAAACTTGTTTCTTTGGAGGGCCTCTGAGGTTAAAGTGTAAGGTTAAAGAAGCGGTAACTCTGGACACCAGTAAATAATGACCTGGACCTCACAAGTAAGCATTTTTGCAAACTGAGCAGGCTGCCTTTGGTTTCTTAAACCAGTTACACTTCAGGCAGCCTTAATTCATGGAAATTGTGGTAACCTCACCTCAAAGTGACTTTTTAGAATTATTAAAATGGAATAGCATGATTATATCTAGGAAAGTCAACATTTTTGTTCAACTACAGGGGACATCTTTTGTTCCTAATAAGTAAATTAATAATTATAAAGTATTAATATTATACACAAAAAGTGATTTAGGAAGGCTCACCCTCACTAATAGGATTTGTGTCCTAAAGATATTCAAAATGCTTTGTTCATGCCACACTGTAATAATTAGTGCTTCAGTGGGGGTCAAATAGAAGTATGTTTAACAAATGTGATTAACAAATCAACGCCATTAAAGATTTTGGTGGTTTTCATGTATTTCTTGCTTCTTAGGATTAGTATTAAATGAAAGAAATAAGATCCCTTTTAATTTTGAGAAAAAACTGAAATGATCTCATGTGGACTGACTGAAGACAAAGTTTAGATACATCCAAATATGCTAAAAATGAGATTAAGAAGAGGAATTTAAATTTCTTAAAAGGATGAAAACATTTATGTTTGCCTGGTAGTGATTATAAAATTATCCTCACAGCAAAAATTTAAGGAAATATAACATTTCATAAGAGTGACCATTAGTTACTGGTAAAATGAATAGCATAATCTCATTTCTGGCAAAGAATTTTCAAGCATTTGATATTTTGTATTTTCATGGGAAAATACTCATTTCTGGATTACAATTGAGTTTAGAGAGACCTTTGAAAAAGCAAAGTGCTTTCAACCATGCCTTGGTGTGTTATTTTGATTAAAAAAAATAGCCCCTCAGGTAAAATTTAAATATATTTTCCAAAAAAGTCATATTAGTATATTTTTCTAGTAAATTCAAACAATTACTCAGAAGCACACTCATCAGTATTAGCAATTATTAGTAATAATGGTGATTAAATATTTATATGAACAATGAGCACAATTATTTACCTTTAAAATTTACTTATAATCAAGCAAGCATACTCTCCACCTGATATTAAACTGTGCACTGGTGAGTGAACATTTTTTCATTTAATATTCTTATTCGCATTTTTCTTGATGCTCATTTGTATATTTCTATTGATGTAATAGTTTGCAAGAAAAAGAGCTCATGTCTCTGCCTGAAGGTGGAATCTTATGAATATGCAAATAATGTTTTGATGAGATGAAGTTTTTCTTTGGAATAGAACTGTGCCCTCTTAAGTTATATTGAATATTAGCCATAGCTTAGGACATAAAGCACATGAAGACCTTAGTTTTTAAACAAAAAATATCTGAAAAATAGTTGCTTTTTGGTTATAAAAAATGCTGCACTGTTGAATCTGGTCTTCTCAATTTAGGTTAATGTTTTGTTGTTAAAAAAAAAAAGCCATTTAATTTTTATTGTATAGAAGATTAGGGAACCCATAATATGAAAAGATGTGTGGATTGTCAATCCTGCATGTTACAGTGTACGTCTTAAAATGCAAATTCTGGGGGCACATCTTTTAACAGTTTCAATTTAACCTGGTGTGATATGTCCAGATGGCTTAAAAATGTTTCTTGAGTGAACTCTGCAGAATAAGCCACTTTTTTATAGTATCTTGTACTGTAAAAATAGTTTACTGATGTTCAATTTCAACTCTAGACAAAAGTCTCGCACACAAACCCCAGTAAAGTATTAGGTTGAGAACTTAGCAAGATAGCAACACTGGCCTCTGCAGCTACTGTTGGGGTCTAGACAGGCTGATTGTATTTTCTACTCAAGGTTATATTGGCCCTCAGCTGGAGAGGACTGCCTCACTCTTGCCTTTTCTCCAAACACCAAACCAGAGGTTCTCAAACTTTGGTTGGTATCAAAAATACCTGGGGATTGGATAAAAATATAAAGGCCCAAGCCCTATCCTAATTTAATGAGCCTGGGGCAGTGTTCTTTTTTGGTTCTCTGAGATTCTGATACACACCAAAATTTGGGAACCACTATATTAAACAAAAGTTTAAAAGAAAATATTGGGATAATAAAAGGAAGCCTATGAAGTAGGTCAAGCAGTTCAAAATATTTGAAGTATGGCTATAGTTCAATAGAATAAAATAATATTTTTAAAGAAAGAGAAAAAAAATACCTGGTATAAGACTTTATGTAGCAACAATGAAACTGCCTCTTTTTTCCTCACATTAAGAATTTGGAAATAAGATCACCCTTTGAGATTTACACTAATAAAAATTTATAGTTAAAGAAATTAGGTCCTTAGAAGTAATCCAAGATACTGTGTCTAAAGGTGAGACAGAGATTTGGAGCATTATGAAAATACCAATCAGGATAAAATAGGTCCAATATATGCCCGTAATTTAAAAATGTGAAATCCAGGCCAGGCATGGTAACTCACGCCTGTAATCCTAGCACTATGGAAGGCTGAGGCAGGAGAATTGCTTGAACTCAGGACTTTGAGACCAGCATGAGCAACACAGTGAGACCCTGTCTCTACAAAAAATAGAAAAATTATTAATAGTTGGTCATGGTGGTGAGTGCCTGTAGTCCCAGATACACAAGAGGCTGAGGTAGGAGGATCACTTGAGCCTAGGCATTTGAGGTTGCAGTGAACTATGATGACACCACTGCACACTTACCCAGGTTAATAGAGTGAGACCCTATCTCAATAAATAAATAAATTTTAAAAATATGAAATCCAGTCAACCATATTTCACCCTTCTTAAAGAAAGATTGTGTTAAAAAGAAATGTGGCCAAAGAAGATATAAAGATGGCAAATAAGCATATAAAAAGAGACTCAACATCATTTGTCATTAGAGAAATACAAATTAAAATAGCAATGAGATACCACTATGCACCTATTAAAATGGTCAAAATCCAAAACCTGTCAATACCAATTGTTAGCAAGGAGGTGGAATAACAGGAACTTTTATTTATTGCTGATGGAATGCAAAATAGTACAGCCACTTTGTTGCTGTTTTCAGCCACACAGAGTTTAATTCAATTGGAAACAGTTTGATAGTTGCTTATAAAGTTAAGCATAACTGACTTGAAAACTTATGTCCACGTAAAAACCTATATCTTTGAAATTATTCATAATTTGAAATTATTCATAATTGCAAAAAATTGGAAGCAATAAAGATGCCCTTTCAAAAGATAAATGAATAAATAAACTGTTGTACATCCATACAATGAAATACTACGTAGCAATAAAAAGGAATGAGCCATCAAGCCATACAAAGACAATTAAGAATCTTAACCATATATTGCTAAGTGAAAGAAGACATTCTAAAAAGGCTATATTATGTATGATTCCATTTATATAACATTTTGAAAAAGGCAAAACTATAGAGACAATAAAAAAAAGATCAGTGGTTGCCAGGGGTTTTTGGCAGTAGTAGTAGTGGTAGGGGGTATTGATTAGGAAAACCACAGTGGAATTTTAAAGTAGTAAAATTCTTTTATGTGTTACTATAATGGTGGCTACAGACACCATGCATTTGTCAAAACCCATAGAACAAATTCTGTAACATCAAGAGTGAACCTTAATGTATGCAAATTTAAAAATATCATTTAGGAGGTTGGAGAATCCCAGGATGAAATACAGGCTGTGACATAAGAATCTAATTGTACTTCAGATATATAAAATAATCTCACTAAAGGTGGTTGGGGAATAAGTTGCTGACCTAGGTAACTCTGGAAATCAGTGATGTCTGTAAGACTAAAGGCAAAAGCAATTGCACATAAGCATTGTATTCTAGTTGATTAAATTTTTTCCCCTTGGAGGTATGAGTTAATTCTTAAACCAGTATACATGTATACTGGAATTGAGCAATTAAGTAAATGGATGATTGCAATGGTTTGAATGTGTCCCCCAAAGTTCATGTGTTGGAAACTTAATCTCCAATGTATCAGTGTTGAGCAGTAGGACCTTTAAGAGTGTATTAGGCTCTGCTCTCATAAATGATCATGTGAGTGGGTTGGTTACCATGGGAGGGGCTTTCTGAAAAAAGTTGAGTTCAGCCTCTTCTTGCCTTCTCTAGCATGTGCTCTGTGGCCACATGATGCCTTCCACCATATGGTGACACAGCAAGAAGGCCCTCACCAGATGCAGCCCCTCAACCTTAGACTTCACAGCCTCCAGAACTGTGAACCAAATAAACCTCTTTTGTTTATAAATGACTCAGTCAGTGGTATTCTGTTATAGCAGCGCAAAAAGGGCTAGGACAATAATGAATCATGGGAGCCAGGTTTCTCACTATTAGAGTGAGAGATTACAGATCAGCAAAGTTAAAAGGCTTGAATGATACATATGGTAATGGGTTAGAGTTGGAGACTTCAGTATGAAATCATGTTCAGCTTAAAATAGATGCAGATATATATATATATGAGAGATTTTCAGGTATATATATATATACCTGAGTGTGTGTATATATATATACCTGAGTTAATATACACATATATATTTCTTTGCTTCAGCTTCCCTTTTATCAACTGACAGAGCCTAGAGGCAATGGCATCCTAGTAGTGACAGGCACATCTAGTTTCTACACCTTGGTTTCTAATACCATTCTCCTATGAAAGGAACCAGGGCTCTTTGGAGAAATGGCTTATTCTAGGACTGGGGAAGAAAATACACACAAAGAGTGTGTAGTATCTTATAGTGCCAGAAAGTAAGGAAGCGCTAAAACAAAACAAAACACCACAATAGGCACATGTCAAAGGGATACAGGAGCTAACTGAAAAAGTTCCCACTGACCAAACTGGAAAAATTTGAACAACAAAATAAATATAATAGTATTGAACCATGATCCAAAGCATAAAATAAATATCCATGAGTCCATACTGATATAAAAATGATTAAATAAATATATATGAGGAAATAGGTAAATCTCTTCTGCAGAAGAATTCAAAAGAATTTATTTATTATAGATACTCTTCCCTCAGGGAGGTGGAATATAATTCCCCACTCCTTCCTTAGGTGTGGGTTATATGCATAGTGACTGCTTTAAAAAGAACTTGATGTGGAAAAAGCAAAAAAGGAGTAACTTAACAGTGGAGAAAACTGACAAAGATCACCTCAGCAACATGATCAAGGTTAACATCAACAAGGATAAGTCATACTGATAGTACATGCCCTTAATAAAATATGATGAGAATAGCACTTTACCCCTGTGGTCTCCCCAACACACCATAATCCCAGTCTAATCATGAGAAAAATATCAAATTCTAATTGAAGGACATTATACAAAATACCTGATCAGCACTCCAGAAAACTCTAGTGTCATGAAACACAAATCTAAAAAACTGTCACAGCCAAGAGGAGCCTAAAGAGACATGCTAATTAAATATAATGTGGTGTTTTGGATGAGATTCTGGAATAGAAAAAAAGACATTAGGTAAAAACTTCAGAAATCTGAATAAAGTAGAGACTTTGGTTAATAATATTGTTTGTTTCTTTGTTTGTTTTGGAGACAGAGTCATCCAGGCTAGAGTATAGTGACAAGATTATAGCACACTATAACCTGAGCTCCTGGGTTCAATCTATTCTCCTGCCTCAGCTTTTCAAGTAGCTGGGATCACAGGGCACACCACCACATTTGGCTATTTTTATTTTATTTTTTGTAGAAATGGAGTCTTGCTATGTTGTCCAGGCTGGTCTCAAACTCCTGTCCTTAAACGATCCTCCCACCTCAGCTTCCCAAAGCACTGGGATTACAGGCAGAGCCACCATGCCCAGCCTAGTTAATATTGTATTAATCTTTGTTCATTAATTGAATGAAATGTACCATATTAATGTAAGATGTTAGTAATAGGAAAAACTGGGTATGGAGTATAGGAGAACTCTATCTATCTTTATAATATTTTTATAAATCTAAAACTATATCAAAATAAAATACACACACACATACACACACAGATTCTGAAAGAAAAAATAAGACAAGAACAAGACCCCACTTACATGGCCTTTTGCCAAAGGTATGGGGAGCCTGAGGACTGAACAGGATAGGTTACCTCAAGCTGAATTTTTATATTCCATTCTGCCCTATTCATTGTCCATTTTCTCTTTCTCCCCTCCTTTCTTCTTTGCTATCTCTCCATTTACAAATTTCTGTCCTTTTCTAAGGCAGAACCATTTAATTATACTTTTTGTTCCTTGTTGCCTACTATCTCTGACCTCAGGATCTCCTTTCCACCACACTGGTAAGGGAAAATCTATGGCCATAATCTTCTTTACCTTTTCTGCTTTGCTGCCTACAAGTACTGCTCCTACCAACCCCTTATGCTAATGCACTCTTTCTTCTGATAATATTTAATGCATTAATTAATACATTTCTTTTATATTCATATTTCTGTTATACCTCTTGAGATTATAGCCTACTTTTATGTCTTGGACAGCAATGCACTGAATTGTTTTTGTTTGTTTATTTAAAAAATTACTTCCAAGTAATATATCTTTCATTTTGAAATAATTTACCAGCT
Source organism: Cheirogaleus medius (assembly GCA_008086735.1). Classification (NCBI taxonomy): domain Eukaryota; kingdom Metazoa; phylum Chordata; class Mammalia; order Primates; family Cheirogaleidae; genus Cheirogaleus; species Cheirogaleus medius. The sequence goes on from VBSM01002608.1 coordinate 30,887,793, forward strand.
GAAAGAGCTATATTAACTAAAACTAAACAAGCGAGCATTGCTATTTTACATAGTTCAAGTAGGAAGCCCAGCTTAAGAAGGGTTTCCCCATTTCTGGAGTACAAAAATTTTATTTGTTGATTGTGGTACACTGGTAAATGTTTAAAAACAGGCTTTTTAAAAAAAAAATAATCATGTCATTTGTAGAGTTCACTGATTTGCATGGTATAAAATACTCCCACCAAAGCTGATAGCAAGCTACCAACATAACATTATTAAACATGGAGTTGAGAAGAGATGTGCAGTAGCACATCCTTGTATAGTATTGCCAACATAAAAATACAAAAATGTAAATAACCTCAAGATAAAATAATAAAATGCAGTAAAATAATTAGAAAGCGATTTGATTTTTTAGTATTTATTGCCTTTGTTTTTAACATAATTTATTTAATTGTAATTCTGTATAATTTAACTTCTAATATGGCTATGCTTAACAACCAGTTTGCAAAGTTCCTGAAAATTTAAGAATCAACTCTCATAGGCCACTACACCACTGACTACCACACACCTTGGAATTGAAAGATTTTGATCAAGAATGCATAACTTCAGGTGAGACTAAGGCAAAGAAAATGAAATTTTACCAGAAAAACCCCCAGTAAACCTAATTTTAAAATTAAACTTCACACCGGGTTTTGAAGCATGTGAAATAATCACAACATCCATGCATTTTCGCAGCCTGAAAGCCTGAAAGAAGCCTATGACCTGCAACAGGAGGAATGAGAGTGAGGCTGGTGGGTGGGTCATTGCTAGGATAGGGAAAGGAGGAAAGTGGTAATTTTGCACCAGAAGAAATGTAATTTGGGGGCCTGGGGATTTATTTAAAATTCTAAGGTGCATAGCCATACATATACTCTCAAAGATCAGAAATTAGATCCCTTGTTTCAGATGAAAAGCCAGTGTAGGAGTTAGTATAGATTAGGCTGCAGTAACAAATATGTAGATACATAATATATATGTATATAAAACAGTCCAGGGCAGCTGCTCAGGTTGGCAGGGGCAGCACCTCTAAGTGCAGCCAATCAGGGCTCTAGGCTCCTTCCAACTTCCCGTTCTACCATCTAGTGCCTCCTCGTTATCTGCATTCATATGGCAGAAGCGGGAGGGATGTGGCGAAGCATGGGCGAGACCTGGGAGTGGCACATGTTCCTTCCATTCATGTTCCACTGGCTAACCTGTTTGCATGATATAGGAAATATATATTTCTCTTTGCCCAAGGGGAAGGGAGAATAGTAGACAGTTAGTACCGTGTTTCCCCGAAAATAAGACAGGGTCTTATATTTATTTTTCCTCAAGAAGACACCCTAGGGCTTATTTTCAGGGGATGTGTTATTTTCCCCTCAAAGCCTCAGCTTGCAGCACGCACAGGATGGCCAGGACCTGGCAGGGGGAACCAGCCTTGTTGGTGGGTCTGCCTGCACCTTTCCGGTCACCTCTGGGATAGTAGCTGTCGCGATGGGGCAGATGAGAAGGGCTGCTCGTCTTCTTTACTGCTCCGTGAGGAAATGCATGGGTTGTGCAGACACGCTGCATAGCCATGCCCATCACTACGTCTTATTTTCTGGGTAGGGCTTATATTGCTCAAATGCTTAGAAATCCTGCTAGGGCTTATTTTATGGGTAGGTCTTATTTTCGGGGAAACATGGTAGTCTCTTTGACACCCAGCTAATACACTCTTAAGCCTAAAATGTTTACCTAGTAGAAATCAGAGCAGGATGCCCACAGGTCCACATAGTTAAGAATGTGATCAAAATCAACCAGGAGGTAGCAGAGGTCCTCTATTGGTGAATTAAGCATTTCAGAGAAAGATAGAAGGCTTTGACACCATGTTAACCATGCCATTCATCACCAAAGAAAGGAAGGAATGTCATGGATGTGTCAATGCACTGATGTCAGAGCTCATGAGGCACCAACTGTTCCACTTAGATAACTCACATAGGAGCAGGTAGAAGTCCCTTCAAATGAAAGGTTTGCTTCTAGTTACATCTCTTCCATTGAGAAAAGAAAATACATCTCAGGTATGCAAGGTGCTTTGCTAATTTCAGTGGGTAGATCAATCCTATGTGGATTTAGAAGAGTGAGGAGCACCTACCACATGTAAGTAATATTATCTCATTTGGCATTTTCCCCCTAAAATCACTTCTGCAGGAATCTAATATAAATTGATTTTTGTTTGTTTGTGTGCATCATACAGAATATTCTTAACTTTTCTTGTGAGAACACTTTCCTAAAAATGTAGCCTCATACATATATTGTAATAATTATGCTTCAAAGACAAAAGTATTTTTGGAACCCTTTCCCCTTTTAAAGTCCTCTTTACAACTAAATCATAAGCCATCCCCCCAAAATAAATCGTATTACTTTATTTTCATACCTTGATTTGTATTCAAAATAGCTTTATGATGTTTGACCACTGAAATCTAATGTGATTCCAAATGATTTCTGATTCTCTTAAAATATTAAATTCATGAATTGACACCTGTAAAGTTATTTAAAGAAATTTGCTGCAGGCTTTGAAATTCTACAGACAGCTCCAAAAATATTTCAGGTAGTTGCAACAACTTTAAACTAAGTGCCCAACTTCTTAAGGGAAAAGCTTTGAAAAAAACCATTCACTTGATGTTTAAGTTCAAGTAAACTTGATTTTAAAACATAACAACAAAATGAACATTATAGTGAACTTATATAACAGTCAATATATCTATAAAAAATAAAGCAGTTATCAGGATAATTGCTTTAGTCATTTCTGTTTATGCTTATTTCTTTTGTGTTTTACATCAGAGTTATATTTGCATAGTTTAAAATGTAAAATAAATATGTAAACCTTATTATAGGAAAATGGCAGTCTCCTACCTTCTCTTCCTATTCCATTCCTTTTTCCTCAAAAACACTTCCTTTCACCATTTTTGGCTGATCTTTTGATATTCACATTCCAAATAGCATGCTTGCATAGCTTCCTTTTTTTCTTGACATTTTTAGTGTTACCTATTGATCTATTGCAATAGAAGTTGAAGATCTAGTTCACTTCCCTCCCTATGTCTCTACAACATACATACAACCTAACTATTCCTTTATTCTCTATATATTTATTCCCCAATTTAATGTTTACATTATTATGACTATGTAAACATTATTCATGTGCCATGTATGTAAATGTACCATGTAGTAAACATAGCTGTGTCATGTAGTCAACCATGATTTCTTTCCCTTTACTGCACAACTTTTTGAATTAATCACTTTATATTGTTATTTTCTTGGTTTTTCCTAACTTATTTACCACTAATTCAAACCCAGAATCTTTGTCAATTGTCTAAATTTCTCACAAGTATATTAAGATGCAGTATGTATTCTATCAATTTCATCTTCTATTCTCAATTTCATCTTGCAGAAGAAATCTTTCTTGAAGTCCCTCACTGTCCCAATCCTGGGTACGTTGCTTTCTCAACCCTTTCTCAATAATTGTTTGGGATCCTCTTTACTATCATCTTGGGATTCCTTTTGCCTTATACCTATGTTAATTCTCCTGTGTTGTTTGCTTTCTTGCATTTTTCACCTTTTTTTTTTTTT
>VBSM01002608.1:30891495-30924242 GCA_008086735.1 Cheirogaleus medius
GATCACTTGAGGCCAGGAGTTGGAGACCAGCCTGGGCAACATAGTGAGACCCCATATCTATGAAAAATAAAACTTAAAAAAAAAGGAATTAAAGTATGGAAATCATTTTACTTCATAATTTTGAAGGCATTGTTCCATTGCATTTAGAAATACAATGCCATTTTCATCTCTAATCCTTTGTTTTGTGACATGCCCCTCTGAAAGTTTATCAGATGCTCTTGTGGCTAACAGTTTTCTCAGAGTCTTGAGTGGATCTATTTTCATTATTATGCTGGCATTCAGTGAGTTCTTTTAATCTGGAAAATCATGTGTTTCAGATCTGAACAATTGTCTGATCTTTCTTTAGTGATTGCCTCCCCTTCTCAGAATTCTAAGATGGCCCATGAGTCCCACCTCCTGGTATACTCGCCTGTATAGGAATTCCTCTCCTTGAGTGTGAGTGAAACTTTGAGCTTGCTTCTAACCAACAGAATATGGCAAATGTGATGAAACAGCACTCCCATGATTGCATTACGTTATGTGACAAAGGTGAAGGAATTTTGCAGCTATCATACAGGTCCCTAATCAGTTTACTTTAATTTAGTTAATCAAAAGACATTATCCTGGGTGGGCCTGACCTGGTCAGGTGAGACTTTTAAAAGACAGTAAAGAAGTGAGAATCTGTATCTTCTTTTCTCTCTTTCTCTTTTGCTGGCCTTGAAAAAACAAGTACCATGGGTTCTAAAGCTGCAAAGAAATGAATTCTGCCAACAAATGCATGAATTTAGAAGTGAACCCTGAGCCTCTGATGAGACCCCAGTCCTCACCAACTCCTTGAACGCAGCCTTGTGAGACCCTGAGCAGAAGATCCAGGTAAAGTGTGCTTTGAATTCTGGCCCACAGAAACTGTGGAATAATAAATATATGTTGTCTTAAGTACCAAGTTTGTGATAATTTGTCAAGCAGCAATAGGAGACTAATGCATCCCCCGCAACCCCCCACATTTTTTCCCTATTTCTGAGACTCCCATTATTTGGATTTTGGATCTCCTAGGCTAGTTATTTTTTAATCTACTTTTTAATATTCTATGTCACTGTGTTTCTGTTCTACTCTCTGGGAAATTTCTTCATAAATTTTTACTTTCCAATCCTTCCGCCATAGTTTGAATGTGTCTCCCAAAGTTTATGTGTTCAAAACTTAATCCCCAATGCAACCATGTTGAGAGGTAGGACCTCTAATTGATTAGGTCATGAGGGGTCTGCTCCCATGAATGGATTAATTAATGAGTGGGTCAGTTATCTTGGAAGTGGGTTCCTGATGAAAAGATGAGTTTGGCTCCCTTCTTTTCTTTTCATGTGCTCTTGTGCTGTTCTGCTCTTTGACCATGAATGATGTAGCAAGAAGTCCCTAACCAGATGCAGCCCTTCAATCTTGGACTTCCCAGTCTTCAGTGAGCCAAATAAACTTCTATTGATTATAAATTACCTAGTCTGTGGTATTCTGTTATAGCAGCACAAAATGGACCATGACACCTTCTAATCTGTTTTTCATTACTGCTATCACATATATATATATATTTTTAATTCCAATAGCTTGTTACATTTTCTGAATATTCTCATTTATCATAGTATCCTATTCTTGTTTCATGATTGTAATATCTTTTTTTAAACTTTCTGAGGATATGACTTATGTTTTATTTTGTTTTTGGAGTTTTCCTTTCCATGTAGGGCATGTGTTTCCTCCAAGCTGCTTTTATCTGTTGCTTATTTTGGTCCTTTTACCCCTCAAGTTAAACATTTCCCTCAAATAAAAAAGGCATTGGGCATCTGTGAGTGAGTCTGGTTGAGAGTGTGTGTGTGTGTAGGAGTATTGGGGCTGGAGGTGGGGAAGTACCTTCCCCAACCATGGTTTTACTTTAGGGTGATCTGGCTTGCTGTTTAGTTGAGGAGCCTAGAATGTCAGTGTGGTTTTTTTCCCATGTGCCATTCACTCTGATAATTTTTATTCTATTTTAATTTTTTTTTAAAAATGCTGATGTAACCCCCTAAGTTGATTTCATTACTCACATCAATGGATGTTGAACACTTTAGGCACTGTTTTCTAAAACAGGTAGTAGTGGGAGATAAAACCAATCATGTGCTTTGGAAGAGTAAAGTTAAGCAGAAGCAAAAGTAATTTGGAAAAAAAACTGTGTGGGAGAATGCAATAACAATAGAGAAGAGTGAATGGGAATGAAGAGATCATTTCAGGAGTTTTTAAGAGACAGAATATTCTGAACTGACTGACCAGATATGCAGGGAAAGGGACAGGACAGAACCAGAGAGAATACTGTGGTTTCCAGGACAGGGAGATGGGCAGATCAAGTGCCTTTAAAAGGAATGGTGAAGGGGAGCGGGAATTAAAAAATAAAAATAAAAGGAATGGGGAAGTGGGAGGGGGGTAAGGATATGTGTATATAAGATTATCAATCCTAATTTAGACAAAGTGTTGGTGGGAGTTGGAGATTTGGAGGAAATTGTTAGTAGGTAAGCTGACTATAGCATAGAAGCTGGGATTCGGGAACATTCATTCCATTTTCTAGAATTAGGTGTTGCCTGATGGGGGTGGGAGGAAAAAAGAAGTTGGGATTAGAACCAAAGAGAAATATAGGGTTTAACCCCAGGGAGGGCAGTTCAAATTATGACAGAAGATGAGATGCCTCAGAAAAAATAAAGAGAGAAGAAAAAGAAGGATGAGGCCAGGGCACCTTTATGGTTAAGAAAAAGGACCCAAAAGGGAGAAAGTTTCCACAAGGGGGTGAAGTAAGAGTGGCAGATGCTACTGAGATAGAAAGGTGAGGACGGAGAGAACAGCACTCAGGCTGTCGGTGTTCTTTTGCACTGCATTTAGTAAGAGGGACCTTGAGTGAGTGTGGGAGAAGCCCAATTCAACAAGATTAAGCAGTGAGTGATGGTAAGAAAGTGAAATAAATTCAACTTCATCCACACGCCTCGGGGGTTTGTTTTTTGTTTTGTTTTGTTTTGTTTTTTGTTTTGCTCTCTGTAGCCTTCCAGATAGTGATCTGAATGATTAAGTCAAGCTCTTCTTAGATAAGTGTCCTAGTCCCGGCTAAAATCTGCTTGTTGGTCTCTTGGCGTGGTCAGCGCCCAGCCTGTCCCCACTCCCCGCGGTGCCCCTGGCCTGGATGTGGGAGGCGAAGGCAGTGAGCATTTCCGGGCCGGTGAGGTGGCAACACCAATGACCCAGCGATGCCCTTCTCCAAAGAGCACGTCCACGCAGGGCTCGGGGCCGTCGTGCCTCACGTCTGCAGTCACCAAGCAGCTGAGATTGGTGGAGTTCACCTTCTCACCTCTCCCCGCCTGGAGGAAGGTCCTCGTGGACTCTGCGTTCTTCTCAAAGGGGCACAATTGAACCCGAACCTGCTTAACAGACCAGAAACCAGGTGGAGCCAAGGCAGAGGCCACGGTGACCTCTGCCCCGGAAGCAAAGACCAATAACTTTAAACTTTTTCCTTTGAGCTAATCAGACCCTGTGGAGACGGAACTTCCAAACTCCAGGCTGAGGGTAAAAATGTGTCAACTATTCTGAAAGCTGAATAGGTAAGAGGAGTAGGGTTTTCAGCATTTAACATGTATTATTTTCCCTGCTTTCAGTATCCTATCCTATCCTGACTTTCAACCCCAACCCAACCAAAAGACCCTGTGTTTAACCTTCCCCAGAGACTAGATCTCCAATCCTCTCCTAAGGCGAGGGTGTTAAAGGGTAGAGAAAAGGGTGGTGATTGCCTGGATGCTGGGAGTTGGGGATGTCACTGATGGATCTGACTGATTTTTTGAACTTTCATCCAATCTTTCTATTTTACCTACCCCCTGCCCTCCTTCAGTTCTATTTCCAGAGACATCTAGTGCTGTCAATCCTAGAACCTTGTGCAGTCTCTGGTGTAAAATTGGGTTAGTACACAGCTTTTCCCTTTGTTGGCTCTGGGTTCCCTGTTCTCGTGTCTGTTACATTCTTTTTATCACTCATTCATTTGCTTTCCGTTCTCCAGGTTGTTCGTTTACTTGCTTCTTTGTTTTGTTCTGCTCTTCTGTTGTCTCTGTTCTTACTGATTTGCACTTCCTAAAAAATGCCTTTTATTGCCATTTCTGGGGTTCGAGAAGAAAGTAAAAGTAGGTGTATGTGTCCAATTTGTCATATTTACCAGTAAGTCTGTTTGTATTTTACTGGAATAATTTTTTGATTTTCAGATAAAAAGATATTTCAGATAACTGCTCTACTGAAAAACAAACACACCAAAAACCCACCTGCCCTATCTTTTCTGGGATCTATCTGAGAAAATACATTCCTTTTTTCCACCAAAGCTTTGATTCAGATCAGTAAGTTGATTAAACAATTTTAGAGATGGTTCTTTCCTCTGGGGAGATTAAAAAAACATTCATTTGTCAATAAATATATGGACTCTAAAAGAAGTAAATACATTTTCATTGATAATTAATTTTTCATGCCCACATAAGACCAGCAACTTCCACCTGCAGATACATTATTTTGGAAGACTGTTGCTTGAAGCTGAGGTTTCTTCCTGTTAATGCTGGATTCATTCCATTGTTGACAGCCTAGTCCATCAAACCAGAAGAGGTTCTCAGAAAGTGATAAAGAACCAAAATTGCCTTTGTCTCCTTTATTTTGTTTTTAGTACTTGTTCACATGACAACCATCTAAGACAAAATTTAAGCCAATTTGTGAATGTGAAAGAATGTTCATAATGTAAGGCATTATCTCCCTAAAAAATGTTGTCTTGTGTATTTGGAAAGTTCAAGGTTGAGAACATCATTAAAAAGATGATCACAACTGCTATTTAAAAATCTGTGTCTCTAGGAACATTTGTTAGATTCTCTCAACATTTTTAACCTTGGCAGAGATGATCCTGCAATATTTGTTTTTGTTAGAAGAACTCTTAGGAAGTTCACTTCGCTGAGCAAAGTGTCCCAATACTGTACCCGAAGGACTTTCTCTAAGTCATAAATCTCTTATGTCTCTATGTAATGTCATCTCAGAAGGGTCTTTCTGCCCATTCTATCCAAAATAGTCCCTTACCTGCAGCCTACAACTCTCTCTTTTATTTCTTTAGAACACTTATCAATATCTGAAATTATGTTGTCTATCATTTACCTACCTTTAACTTTCTACCCCCCCTAACCAGAGGTAAATGCCATGAAGGCAAGGGTCTTATTTGCCTGGCTCTCTGTACCCCCAGCTCTACTACAGTAGTTTTTGCACTTCCTCAGCCTGAGTGCTTTCCACTCACTGTTCATATTGCTTGTTCCTTCACATTCTTCCTGCCCAAGTCCAAATGTCATCTTCTCAAAGAGACCTCCGTGACCACAGTGTCCAAAGTTGACCTTTTCTAATTGCTGTCTGTTTTCATCAGGGCCTTCAGCTGTAAGAAATCAAAGATAATTTTGGTTGATTAAGTAGAAAAAGAAATTAATAAAAGGATATTTTGTGGTTTACTGTATCGTTGAGAGGGATGGAGAGCTAGGCTTGGGCTAAGTTTCCAGAATAACATCCAAAATTATATTACAGAACAGATCTGGTGAAGGAATAACTCTAGCTACCAAGGACAAGTTGCCTCTTTTGTGCCATGTATTATCTTGTAGCCCCAGCTATTACAGGAGAGAGAGATTGATAGGGAGAGAGAGAAAAAAAAGGGAGAGGGAGGGAGGGAGGAAGGTAGGAGGATGGAGGGAAAGAGGGAAAAAGAGAAATTACCTGAACTATCCTTTCCTTTTGCATCACTGGCTTTTGATTCAAATTCTATTAATAGCATGGCTGTATCTAATCAGTGGAACCCAGGACAAATGCCTGTTCTCTAGCTGCAAAAGAGACAGATAACTCCTATGGGGGGAGCTCCGAAATTCATGCATTGGAGCATTCTGAAAGCATTAAAAAGTTTTCGGATGTGCCTACTATAGTCTTATTCATTATAATATGTAAATACCCATATATATATATATATATATATATAGTTATTTCCACTAGAATACAAGCACAAAGTGATCTGGGATTGTATTAGTTTTGTATTGCTGCTGTGACAAGTTAGCACAAATAGAGTGGCTTTGAAACAACACAAAACCTATTATCTTTCAGTTCTGGAGATCAGAAATCTCACACAGGTCTCATTGTACTAAAGTGAAAGTGTTGGCAGGGCTGTTTTCCTTCTGTGATAGCCTCTCTCTCCATCTTCAAAGCCAGAAACAGCAGATTGCATCCCTCTCACATTTTCAATCTGTCCCTTTTTTTTGTCTCCTCTTTCTCCCAGCTTGGGAAGGTTCTCAGATTTTAAGGACCCACTTGATTAGATTAGGCCCACCTGGATAATCCAGGATAATTTCTTCTTCTCAAAGTCTGTACTCTCACATCTGCAAAGTCTCTTTTGCCATGTAAGGCAAAACTACTCTCAGGTTCTGGTAGAGTAGTGCACAGACATCTCTGGGGGCCAATATTCTGCCTACCATGGTGACCTTGTCTGTCTTCACTGTTATGTCCCCACAGTCTCAAATGGTGCCTGCCACATACTTAATAAATATTGATGGGATGAAAGAACTTAGACAATGGCAGAGTTGGACCAGGTTCTCTGTGCTCTCTATTGTCTTACACCCAGTCTGCCTTGACTGGGGGCCCACTCTGGTAGCAGAGGAGGAAGTTGATATGGCAAAACTCCATCAACAGCCCATAAGGGAACTGGCTGGCAGTGATGCTTCACCCATACTCATTTTGACCTGGAATGCTGGGCCCCATGTTTGCCACCTCTCCTGGTCATCTGAGCCTATATCACTGGCAGTCAGATACAGGTCAAACAAAAATCCTTGGAAACTTGGGGTCTCAGAAACTAATGGATATAATGAGACAGGTAGAGCAATCACTCTTACAAATGAATTCAGGATGCTCCCAGTTCAACTAAACCATGGTAGTGTGACCACTCAGACAATTGAAACCTTGCATTTAGCATGCTCCTCAGTGAAACCCTGTAGACATATCAATGCATGTGCAGGAATTGTGTGGGTGGACTAAGACCTACACAGTCACCGTAGCATCTCTTCCCAGAGAGTCAATTTAAGTAATGGCAAGTATTTTAAAGTATTGTTTTCATGTGAAACAAACATGAACCTGCTATGGGGTAGTATATAACAATTGCTTAAAGTTTCAAGGAAAACAACCACAATATTTTAAAGACATTTCAGACTTATTCTCAACAGTTCTCCTGGTTCCTGCCACCACTGGTGTAATTCTGTCGATGGGGTTTTGCCACCCAAAACTTCCTCCTCAGCTACTAGTTAGGGGTACTTTGGTGAAAAATGTTAAGAAAACTGTTCTAAACCCACCTAAAGTATTAGTTATCTGGTTCATGATATAGCTTATATCAGAACATACAACTGTCTCTCATTTTATCTTTCAGGGGCTGGAACTACCACTCATGAAAGATGACTAAGTGGTGAATTTTGCAGGTATCACTCAAGGTTGATAAAATCCACATTCTCTAATAAGGTTTCTAAAGTTCACAGATTCCTGAATTAATAAATTTCCACCAAAATCCTTAGGTAAAAATGATGCAAAGTTTTCCTTGGTCATTCCTCCACCTATTTTTCTCTAGACATCCAGAGCCATATAGTAACCATGAGTTTCCACTGTGACATCCCATTCTGGGACACCTTTTCCAAATTCTCCATGCTCTAAAATGATCTCTCACTTTTTATTGTTTTCCTCTGTTTTCTGCCCTGCAGCCTCACCTGATAAGCAACAAAACTGAGCTATTACTAATACCCTCCTAGAGCAAATAGCCAAGAAAATTGGTTATTCATATAAAGTAATTCTTACTAAAATATGAATGGCTGAGAAGTAAATTTTGTAAGTAGAACAGATATCTAAATTATTTCATTCAATAGTGTAGGGATTATGTCTGTTTGTTCATTCTCAGGCTTCTAACATATGCCTATCAGGAAAGGAGTACTCAGTATTTGTTGGTTGACTGGGAAAATATTTAGAGATGGTAGCTTTGAATAAGGAAGGCATCTTAGTGCTCAAGTTTTTCTCCCACCACCTACATCCCTACTTATTTTGGTAAGCAGAAAAATAAGACTAGTAGTTTGTTTGTTTTTCATTACTTACAGTGAAAGATTTCCCTCATTTATGTTGTTGCATAATAATAAATAATAAATAAATAGGGTCTTGGTTTTTGAGAGGAGAAGGATTTGACTTAGAAATTTCTCTTCCTGCAAAAGATGTTTTAAATTTTTTTTCTAGAATTATTTGGGACAGACCCTAATAAGAGAATAAGCCCATGAGTGGGGAATTTCAATGCAGTTCTCTATGGGACTTAGCACATGGCAATTGATCAATAAACACTGACTGAATTGAATTTGAGAGGCAATGTGTATGGTACAGAGCCTAGAATAAACGTCCAGGTTTCCAGTCTAGATGCAGCCAGTTGTGTGAGCATACATAATCATTTAACTACTTTGATGAGTTGGGTTTTTCCCACTATTTCCACATCTTGTTCCAAACCTACTAACCTGTGTGGGTTAGATATTTAATTAAAGTTGTACTAAGTTGTTTTCAAAGAAAACCAAAATGTCAACAATGATACAAATTATACAGACCTTACCCTTCCAGAAGGAGATTTAAGATGCAATATACAAAATATCAGCTACGTGGCTGCAATGAACAATGCTAGAATTGAATTCTGTTATATTTTTAGGTGAGCTCATCCATGTTCCAGGTAAAAGCAAAACACAGAAAATAACTTAGCTTCATGCTTAAGGGGAAATGCGTAATAATGCCCACTGGGGAGATGGTACAATCAAGATGTGGCTCTAATAGTGACCTTGCTTGTCAGGCCTTTCCTGCCCACGTTCTCCTTCCTTTTGTTGTCTTCTTCTTCTGGGGGTATACTCTCACAGGCAAGGAGTATAAAAAGCTATTACAAAAAGAACCTGGTAAAGTGGTAAAGTATTGACCCAGTGGGTAAGGAAATGAATTTTACAACTGTAACATGGTGTGTGGGAAAATGTGTACAGACAGGAGATGAATAAAGAAAGGAACTGAGCATGTTACTAACTGGGACAGGAATAAAAAAAAAAATCCTATCATCTCACTTTTTCCCTGTCTTATTTTTCTGGATAGATTTGACAGCTTGAATTTCCTCAGTGACCCTTTTTTTTCTTATTTCACATCTTTTTGGTTCATCTTTCTTCCCTTCCGTTCAGTTTTTAAGCTCCCATTCCAAACTTAAGATAAAGAAAGGAAAAGAAAGAAAGAAGAATCACAAGCCTGAGGCTAGCCCATAACTCTTCATGACTCAGAGGAGGTCTCAGCTTTTCTGCACTTGTGTCTTTTCATCTGTAAAGTGGGCATAATAATTCTTGTCCCAACTACAAAACAGGAACATGTGACTAGCAAATGGGAGGACGTGTACAAAAATTAACCTCCCCAGTGGCATAATCACTATTTCTGCTCTCAAATCTTTCCTCAACTTGGCACAAGACTTGTTGTGTGCCTCCAGGGCCCCATGCCTTTCCATCTGTTTTCACAGCCATAATCCTTTTACTTGCCCAACCCCAGAAATGTTCTTTTATCTGCCTATGCTGCCATTCCATTTTATTCTTTCTGTTTCTCTTCTTTTTAGTTCAAATGAACTAATAGCTCATCGATATCTGTAATCTGTTTATCTATGGATTTTAAAAAACCACATAAAGTTCTATTCTTATGTGAAATTAAAATGCCAATTCTAATTCTTCCTTAAATTAGAACAATGTGAAATTTTCTTTAAAACCTATTAATCATATTTATAAATAAGAAAGCTTAATTTTGATATTCTTATATATTCACTATATTGATTTCTTCTTTGCTTTCTCTAACTGACTTCTTTTGAGATTGCCCTTTAAAAAATTCCTTTTATAGCACTCTGGGAGGCCGAGGCGGGCGGATTGCTTAAGGTGAGGAGTTTGAAACCAGCCTGAACAAGAGCGAGACCCCGTCTCTACTAAAAATAGAAAGAAATTAATTGGCCAGCTAAAAATATATAGAAAAAATTAGCTGGGCATGGTGGTGCATGCCTGTAGTCCCAGCTACTCGGGAGGCTGAGGCAGAAGGATTGCATGAGCCCAGGAGTTTGAGGTTGCTGTGAGCTAGGCTCATGCCATGGCACTCTAGCCCGGGCAACAGAATGAGACTCTGTCTAAAAAAAAAAAATTAAAAAATTCCCTTTAGTATTTATAGGAATAGAGTATGATAAGTAGAACAAGTCCTCTAAACTCCCAAAACTTTCTGTAGGAAACATATTTCCTTGACACTGTCCACACCAACTCAATAACATGAAAACCCTTTCTTTTTTCATCTCTACACCCTGAAGAAAAAATAAAAATGAAAAGTTTGCTCCCCATGTTACTTCAAGTGTATAAATTTTCTTATGTATTAAGAGATTCTGAAATACCTTCTGCAACATCGTCCCTACTTTTCCTTGTTTAGTTCTTTACAGTTATTGTTTTATTTTATTTTTTCAGAAACACAGTCTTGCTCTGTCACCCAGGGTACAGTACAATGGCATGATCACAGCTCACTGTAACCTTGAACTCCTGGGTTCAAACAATCCTCCTGCCTCAGCCTCCTGAGTAGCTAGGATTTTCATGTGCCACCATGCCTGGCCACTTTTTAAATTTTGCAGAGATAGGGTCTCACTATATTGCCCAGGCTAGTCTCAAACTCCTGGCCTCAAACAATCCTCCTGCGTTGGCCTCCCAAAGTGCTGGGATTATAGGCGTGAGCCACTGAGTCTGCACTACAATTATTGTTTTAAAGAAAGCAAATTAAACAAAACAAATGGTGACACTGGACTGGAGTTCTCTGATGCAAAATTATAGATCTTAGAGAGTCTTTTAAATATGTCTTACCTAGTTGCTATTTATCGTCAAACATACCCAAATATTTGTAGTGTGTGAATATTTTAAAACAAACCTATCATGGTGTCTGAGTACAGAGTTAAGTCAATAGTTTGCAAACGTTCCTTTGTTTCTTTATATGCATTTAGCTACTGATATACCTTTTTCAATGAATGAAGCAGACCTGAGCATGCACAATAAAGGAAAGCAAAAATTACCAGGTTTGGACTTCACTTCACAGCCGGAAAGATTCTGTTGAGTCTGCCAGCAGGGGATCTTGCGTATTAATACCCTACCTGGAAGAGCTGACATGTTGAAAATGAGATTAACACCTTCCTATTTTACATTAACTAAGGCTAAAGTGTCATTTGCCTTATCAGGAGAAAAATTCAATACTGAAATGATAGGGTTGTGAACAAGGTATGGTTTTAAGAAAATGTTAAAATTTGAAGTAGGGTTTTGCTATGGTGGTGGTGTGGTGGCGATTCTTTGAAGAGAAATACCATGTGCAAATAAAAGCCAAAATAATCAGGATGACTCAAAAGCTAAATATAAACACATGTAGCACAGCATCTCCTTTTCAGGCCAGTGCTAATCGACACAGTAAACAACTTGTCAGAGTGCTTAAAAAAATAAAAATACATGAATACACTATGTCAGAGAGTACTGATGCTTAGGTATTTGTTGCCAATTCCAGACCAGCCTAGAAACAGAAGAGCTAATATAAATGATTTATTTATTCATTCAGATATAAGATAGCACTTTTTAATTCCCTCACTTCACAATCCATCTAGTCATGTATTTACTAAAGATGAGCATTTAGATGAAAAAATATTAAAAATTCTAATGTGGGAAAGGCCTCAAAATCATTGTCAGATATAAGTGGAAATGGCGGGGGGTGGAGGGGGAGAGAAGTGGGCCAGGAGTGGCTTGACATCTCCCTCACCCAGACAGGCTGAAAACAGGTACTTTTGGCCTTTTCTCGGGCTCAGAAGGCCAAGATATCATTGGTACCTCATCTTCAGCCACTAGAGTCACTCTGTTGTGCCCGGCCCTCTCATAGGAGTGGCAGAAAAACCAGAAAGGAGGAGATAAGTTCTTTGTCCTCCAGGCCTCATGGTCTAGTGTGCAGATGGACATCACCAATAGCTGGATTACAAAGCCGACCCCGATAGGAGGTAGAGGAGATGCATAAACACCCATGATGGGAGCCCTGAGGGAGGGAGAACTCTTCTGGGAGGACCTGGGAAATTTCCTAGAGGAGATGTGCTGTGAGCTGGATCCTGCAGAATGGGTAGCATTTTAACAGGTGGGAAGGGAAGATGGTGGAGAGAGCTTTTTCAGTAGAATGGACCAACTCATTATATTTTGACACCAAGATCAAAGAGAGCATTATAGCTAAATAGACACCTCAAATATATTAATGGAAAATATATTATTATAGAAATTACTGTCAGTAATACACTTTTAAAAGATAACTATACATGTATATTGAATATACAAGTGATAAGAAAAAGAAATGAAATCGGCCTTTATTCTGCTTGCTAAATGCCTACTATTCAAGTCTTAAGAATAAAACACATGGGTAGCTATTGTTTCTGTTCATTTCAGAGCTTCTAATTGCTGCTATCTTATGGGGTCTCAATGAGAAGACAGGGAAGAGGAGGAGGGATGAAAATGCATGAGATTTTCAGGAATGCCAATAATGTGAAGTTGGACTCCTACTCTAACTACTTTCATTCATGTTCCAAAGGTGACAGTGGTCTGTTTTGTTCAAAGGGAGCCAGACGAGGACAAGCGGTTTTAAGGTAGCACAAAGGAAGGCAACTTAATGCCTCCCTAAGGAGAAGCCGCAGAGGGCTGTGCTGGTGGTGGAGAGCATGATAATAGCAATAATAACAATAAAAAAGAGTATAGGATTGGGGTGGGATGAGGCAGGAGTCCTGATAACTTGGGATGAGGTGGGAGGAAGAGGTGGAGGTAACCTTTGCAGGTGTACGAGGAGGGTTTGTAAGGGATGCAAAAATAAGGATTACTGAAGCTGTGAGGCAGGATCATATCCAGTGAGCTCCCAGGAATAATGGAGAGCACACATTGCATCATCAGGATCACTGAGACCTGAATCCTCTGGGGAAGTCATGTCTTTTTTGTACTAGATGTTTTGAAGCTGAGCTGGGGCGGGGAATGGGGGGAGTGAAAGAGGAGGGGAAAATCACTGGGAAAAATTAAGCAGTCTGAAAGGAGGGTAAGATTATGAAGATAAATGTTTACCTCTCTGCTGCATTGTATCTCTTGAAATGAAACTGTTTTTGAATAGTGCTGCATCGGTACTGCAAGAACATGGGCATTGTGAACAAATTGACTGTCTCAGATGATTTGACACATTTTGATTTCTGCTTAGGAAAATATCTGTTAATCCTATTAGAAAGAGAAGGAGAGGGTCTGAGCAGGAATGCAAAAGATCAAATCCTTCCCCATCTTTTGCACACTCTCCCAATGCCAAGGTATTAAAGTCTAAGCTATTTCCAAAAGACCCGGAGCCTCATCCCTGCCCTGCTTGGCATTACATCAAAATCCCTTCTCCACCTTCCCAGCCTTGCCTGGCACTGGCTAACATCAAGACAAAACTAATGGCTGCCCCTCTCTTTCTGGCAAACTAAAGCAGAAAAGAGATCTTATTTTATGTTTTTCTCTTCATTTAATTCCTTCCTTTCTTCCATCCTTCTTCCTATTTTCCTTTTCTTCCTTCTCCCTCCCTCTCTTCCTTTCTTCTTTATATGGTTTGCTGTTTGTTAATATCCTACTCCAGACCATTCTTTATGTTTGGCAAAGGAAGCAGTTTTATTGTTTGGTAACTCCGGGGGGGATATGGTGTCTATGATGTTGTCTAGGCCAAACCTCCCCCAGGAAGGTTAACTACCTCTACCCTACTCTCAAAAGGGAAAGGATGGCAACCACACACTCGAGCACCAGCCATTCTCTTTCTTGAGAAAGCGGATCCATTCCTGCCCAGAACTCCTTTTTCTTCCCACAATGGTATATCTCAATGTTGCAATGCAACTTACTGGGACTAGGACCAGCTATTTGGAATATGAATCTATAGAGTGCACATTAGGAATAAGAGAAAGAGGAGACATTTTTTCCCCAACTACTTTCTGGAAAAAAAAGATTCTTCTTGGAGCAACACCCAAGTCTGATCAAAGGGTCTGTTCATCTGTCTCAAGAGCCAACACTGAAGCCCAGCATGGAGCTAAAAATATGCACTCACAGTCCTAGAAAATTGTATTCATTAAACTCTACCTACAGGTCCTCACCCAGAATCTGCTCTATGCCAAAGCAGCGTGCTGCTGTTAATCCTCCTTTATAGATTAGGCAGTAAAATAAAGAGGGTGGGGCTGAAATGCAGGGGAAGTCTGCACACGTGTTTGGAAAAGAAGAAAAGGAAAAGCACAGGGAATTCTTGTTCTCTCCTTCATGTTCTGAGTTGCCAGGGTTGTCCAGATACCACTGAGAGACACAGGGTTTTTTAGCACTCACAGTATTTTTACTTCCATAGGGTAAGTGCTACATGTAAAATGGGAATTTGGAGACAAGATCAAATAAATGCCTTTCAAACTGAGGCACATTGTTATTTCTGGATCCTTTCCTTCTTTGTGTGTTAAGGAGGAAATAATAATAATCATAGCTGGCATTATTGAGCACTTACTATGTGCCAAGCACTGTGGTATGTTATTTACGTAATCTCGGTTCATTCTTCTAAGATCCCTATGAGGTAGGTGCTTGTGTTGCCACCCTTTTGCAGATGATGTCATTACAGTTTAGAAAGGCAAAGTAACTTGAGCAAGTAAGTGGCAAAGTCAGGATTTGAGCCCAAAGCTTCCAAAGCCTCACTCTTAACATCTATGCCATAATGCCGTCTCTAAATACTTCCCTTAAAAGTATGTTTTCTGGTTTTCATTTAAAATTTGGTGACTGCTCCTTAATAATAGTTCTGCTATTATCTTAATCTTTACAATTTTCTGCAATCAAGTGATAGGGTTCCTTGGAGGCAGGAACTGTGTCTCCCTCACCTTTGGATCCCCTGCAGGTCTTAAAACAAAGTATTTCACCCAGAATAGGAGCCTAAATAATTATTTGTTGAAATGCACTTTATGTTATCTCTGTATCTACAAAAAAGCCCATCTCAACAAGTCCACTTTCCAAACACTGGGGTTTTCCTCTTCTTTGTAGCCATCCCCTTCTCCTTGTTTTGTTTTCAAAAGGTTGATTTTGAACTGGAGGGACATTGCAGTTGTCTTGTCACTTAGCAGGATTTGAAAGTGAGAGTCTGTGTAGTGTTTTAGCCTGCCCTCAGCAATCAGGCCTCACACTCGCAAGGCTCTGATTGTGGGAGTTGCCTTATTTGCATTGATGAGGATGAGCCAGCTGCTAGAGCATACAGAACTGCACCTGACACAATCACCGAGTTCAGGATTAACGCGGGGAATCAGGAATCCACTGCGCTGGCTGTGTGGCAATCTCAGCCCTACATTAGAGTCACTCATGCAAAATGACCCAAATTTGCAATGAGCACAATTAGCAATCCAAAGATGCATGTTAACTTGGGGTCCTGATATTTTCCTACATTTCCCTAAATTAAAAATAATAAATACACTCTTTCCTAGACAAGTCTGGGCATGGAAACAATTCAGGGGATTACGGGTTTGTAAAAAAAAAGTGCAAACCCTAGAAAATGTGGATTTCTTTGGGTAACTAGTAACACCCCCCCCCCACCACCAGAGGTATTAAGTTTTGCATCAAATAGGGTAAGGGGTTTGTGGTATCATGCCTCTTTTTAAATCATTAGAAAATAACTATTTACACGGGTAAAAATAATAATAGCTATAATATGTGGGAAAGGAAAAGTTAAGTTTTAAAGAAAGGATTTCATATTTTATATTATTGATTAATATTTCTGAGACTATGTTTGGGTCACACATAACCACAGATACGCTCAGTTATTTCAGGATTTCCTAAAAGTACAAGGATTGTGTTGAATTTTTATTAAACAGAGTTTATAAATCAAATTGAACATTCTCAAACCCTGGGCTGTGTTTCCATATGTTTGCAATCTATAGGTATTGAAATGCTCACCTATACTTTAGGAAAAAAACCCACAACATTTTGCAAAGATTGAATAAATGATCATTCGAAGCAAAAGCATGCAGTTCAAAAGCTAAACCTCCCATTGGAGAACAGAAAATTTAATGAGCTTTTAATGGAATGCAATGCTCAGAGTAGTAAATTATTTGTTAGTTGACGATGCAATCAGCATGCTGATTAAGGTTGCTTGGTTTTTTACTAAACATTAACTGAATGAAAACGGGTAGTCCTTGTTCTGCTTGGGGGGCTTTAAGGAAGCAAATGGACTTTCAGAACAGAGATTGTCAATAAAGGTGAGTGCACTCCAGGTGTCATTTGAATATGATGATAAAATACTAGTGATAAATATTTAAAAGCATTTTAAATCCACAATGTTCGCCTAGAGTATTATGGACTCTGTTTAAAGAAACAGTGGGCCTTAGCAGGCCTAACAACAATCCCTCTATCTCTCTCTAGAAAGAAATATCTAGATCTGCTTTCTTTTATCGCAAAAGAAAAAAGGGGGGTGGGTATGCTTTGAAAATATAAACTAGCATGGATTCAGGGACCAGGAATTGTTTGGGAGTTTGGGATGTAAACCTAAAAAAAGACAAAAAGGACAAAAATCAAAACAAAGAAAAAATATTCTGACAGCAAATAAAAGAGACATCTGTTTCTCTGGATAGATTAAGATAAAAATTTAATTAAACAGTTTCAGTATTCTGATGTTTTAAAATAATTGCTATTAGAATATATATATTTAAATTTATAAATGATGGCATTCTCAGGGCAAGAAGTATTGTGATATTGGAATTATATTCTGTCTAATTTAGGAGGTTTGAAAAGGAATTAAAGAAAAAAATATTGGAAATAAATTATGTAATGCTTATTTTTGTTGTTAGATTGTTAATACAAAATTTATAAAAATATCATTTACCATATATTAATTGATATGTACATTAGTCATAAATTATTGCTTCTGAGAGAGATTTTGTTACTTACTCTGTTTAAATTGTTAGATTTATTTTTCTCCCCAAAGAGGGGTTTTTTGTTTGTTTTTCTCCCTACCAAGTGAGGAATCGTGGGTTTGTAGGTTAATTTTCTTTGAACAGCTACAAAGTTCCTTTTCTATAAATCCCAATTAGTTTCATCATCGGTGATTCTCTGGCAATGATCAGGTACCCTTAAAATCCGATAAATAACTACCTCTCACTTTTAACTATTCCTGTTTATGACCCAAGAGGTTAAAAGCCTTTGACTGGCATTTGACTTCTGACCTCATATAAATGTTATCTTATCAGTTCCTGCTTGTTAACTTGTATTGAGTGCTTGTCCCTGATGGCTTTTAGATAAAGGGTTGTGGGTTTTTTTCCTTTTTTTTTTTTTTTTCTTTTTAATATATTTCCTATAGGAACTAAACCATTTGCTTTGTTCTTTGCCTAGTGCAGTCAGGTCTACACAGTAACCTGCTGTAAATCTGTTAGAAAGCACCAAATATACTTTTATTTATTCCCCACATTATTTTTAGTTTAGCTTTATGGGTGGGATTTTATGATTAAAAGTATATATTTATTATAATTAATAGTAGTAATTACTAGTGATCTTAATCTTTTAACATGTTTGTCAGGAAGCTGGTTAAGTTGATATTCTCTCTTTTTAAAAAAAATTAAAAAAAATAGAAAAACAATTTTAGCGTTGCATTTTGCACCAGCATGAGATGAGTTAGAGAGATAATTTATGGAAATCTTGTCTCCCCAGACTTCAGAAGTCCGCCTAATGAGAGAGTCATCAGTAAGATATATCTTTTTTAAAAAATCGAATCCAAACCATGAACAGTGCATTTTCTAACCTTTGGGGAGGAAGGTGGTGGCCTGGCGCCCTCCTTTGCCCTTCTGTCCTAAGAATTAAGAAGGATTTTGGCCTTTTATTCCATTGCAGCTGTGTATGTTGTTCACACATTCAAGTGTGCATGTGTGTGTCTAGTCACTATGTACAAACCTAAATACATTTGAATGTTTGCATTTTAATCTCTCTCCATACCTCAATGGCATCATGAGGGTATTCTAGGCAGATGTTGGTGCCTCAGAGGCTGCCTCATTTGCAAATGACCTACAATGTGATTTCTAAACAAAATATTACGTTAATTTCTATGTTGAAAACAGGCAGTAAGGGGGAGGAAGAAGGAAGAGGCAGCCATCTTGGAGTCATTTTGCCTTTTAGCCTCATTCTTTTTCCTCCTAAGGCTCGACAGTTAGAATATTATCTTTATTTTTAATTGGCCCAAAACATAAAGCAAGAGGTATATACAAGGGACCTTTGTATTCGTGTTTGGAGCAGAAAAAAGTTGTAACCTCTTTGGACTTTAAATAATAACTGCGACTATAGACAGACTACATCTATTATTCTCTATCCTTCTAAATAAATATACATATAAATGAAGCATTTGCCACAGCTTGTAAGAGACCTGTACAAAACCTATTAAGGGAAACAAATGTCTATTTGGACCATTCATTTACTGCTATCTAAAGAATTAATATGTCAGTAAAGTTATCTGCCCTTCCTCCTCCCCCATTCTTTCTTTTCTCCCCAAACACACACTCACATGCACGCACACAAACACACACATTCAGACACCTCTACCATGGAGAAATGGCAACCCTGGAAACTTTTTTTTTTTTTTAAACGGGAATTCCCTTTCTCCTAGGTCATAGATATTTAAGAAAAAGGAAAAACCAAAAACAACGAAAACCAAAAATCAAACAAACAAAACAATAAAACCTCCAGCATTTACTTTATATTTTGTTTTAATTTTCTGTGTGTGGAGAGCTGCTATGGCTATGTAATGTTCCAACACTGCTTTCATCATGCTCATATTCTGGCAACACAGAGGTTTAATGCAATTTGTCCTAACTTTTCATTTCAACCATTGCCTTTCTCAAAGTGGCCAGAGTTTAAAGACTGCAAAAGCAAAGGGAAAAGAAATACCACGGCAGGGGGAAAAAACAAACCAACCCCCAAACTGGTGCTGGTATTCACTGCATTGACACATTCTCAAATGTTTTCTCTGTAGTTATAACACAAAAGCGCTTTCTTCCCTGTTTTGATGTGTTAAAGACAGAAAGAGAGGACACTTCGAAGTGGTAAAATAAGTATTTGGAAAGCTCAGGGAAAGTATTTCTCCTTTGAATGTCCAGCATGTGTCAATAACATATAGATACTCTATAGTTTAATAGTAATTAAATTTTTAAAAATGGAAAGAGTGTGAAAAGTTAAATTTAAGCATATTGTATTGGATCTACTGAACTTTTAGCTGCCTTTTTTGTATAATTAGGAAAGCATCCAGAGACAATCATTTTACTATCTCTGAAATAAGGACAACAGGAATGCTAAGTCCCACTGAGAATGGTGTGAGTGGATCAATAACAAATTATTGTCTAATTCTGATATTTGGCACAAAAAACCATAAACTTTACTTCCGTAATATCAGTAATATGAACTAATTTTCCTAGGCAATGTTATTTGCAGATTGTTTTACTGAGTAAAACAAATAAGGATTTGAAAGACAAATAATGACCTGGTTCCTAAATATGGTCTCCTATTCTAAGTACCAAATTCTCTCTCTGAATTGAATCCAAGAGTCTTTTACAATTGTACTTTGTATCTGTTTTTTTAAAAAAAAAAATTTTTAATGTAAGCTAGATGATTTCAAAACTGTTGAAAGTTATACCACATTCTTATTCATATCTAATTCATATTTTAATATGTGGTCATAAGTCTTAGTATATCTAGAGCAGAAAGGTGTGTTTACTTAAACCAGTTCCTATACCAATCAAACCTAACTCCCTCCAAATATTTTTGATGTAATAATTTTAAATCATTTTAGTTAGAGGAACAAGATGAAGGGAAATCAAGGCCTTCGGATTTTCTGGATAACTGTATCATCTCCCTTTATAAAGTTACTTATGGCTGTATTTTAAAATATTACTTATACATTTATACGTTTATAAACATACTGTAAGAATATATTAAGAAATACAGTCCATTTGATTTTTTTTCCCATTCCTTGCCTCAAAAATCAAACCTGCTCTGTTTGGTAAAAGCAGAGGCTCTGTGTTATCATGGACTTTTTTGTGCTTCCGCAAGGGAATTGAGGCCATGGAGTCAAAAATATCAAAATTTTTAGGACCCAGGTTATTGCTGTTAAGGTTGTAGCCTTTCCTTTGTGAAGACTGATGCAGATGGATTTCTAATTTCCTTTGGTCTCTTTCCTCTCTTTTGTGTGTTTTCTTTATTTGTATAAATTGCATT
Organism: Cheirogaleus medius; assembly: GCA_008086735.1. Lineage (NCBI taxonomy): Eukaryota > Metazoa > Chordata > Mammalia > Primates > Cheirogaleidae > Cheirogaleus > Cheirogaleus medius. The sequence continues at coordinate 30,911,838 of VBSM01002608.1, forward strand.
GTCCTTTCTACTAGAATGTCTAATTTGAGCACACTCTCCCTGACAGATTTTCATTCTCACTCCCCTCAGCTTGTTTCAGGTTTAGAATTGGGGAGGGAGGGTTTCCTTATTTTAAAAGCTTTGTAATTTAGACTCAGAGAGCCAGGACTGGTTTTCTATCCATCTGGACATGCTCAAAGGTCACACTCAAGATCACAAGCCATGTTCACATCCTTCTTATGGGAAAATGATAAAATAATATCCACAGGCATCTGATAGTAGGTGCATGGCCTGGACACACACCTTGCCCTCTTCCCCTTGGCCTTGCCTGCCCTGCAGAATGAATACATCTATCCCCAAAGTTGATGCTTCGAAGCGACCAGTCAGATGCTAGCAGGTCGGCTGGCTGTCCTCTTGGACAGAGGGTCCATAAATCAGAGAAATGTTGGTGTGGTTGAAAGAGGAAGGTAGCTCAGCCTCAGGGAAGCCACGTAAATCTCTCCTGGAGCTTTGTTCTAGTAGGGAGTGGGGGTGAGAGTTGGGGTAGCTCAGGCTGTGGGCTGTTATTAATGCCCTGGCCCTCCTGCAGTGGGTGCTAACTTGTTGTGCATGAGAGCTGCCACCACCCTTCCTAAACATCGGGCCGCTTGGAAAAGTCAAGCACGGCTGAGCCCTGATTTTCATTTAATAGTCAAAACTAAGATGCATTTGGGCTATGATGCTAGGACAGCTCCCCTGAAAAGATTATTTGAACTACAAAGGCATTCATTTAGGGCTAGCAATGTTGCAAAAGGGCCTGCTAGAAATTAGCAGCCTGTCCTGGTATTTGGAGAGCAAGAGTGACAACTTATTGGAAGTTCTCAAGGAATCATTTATATTTCACACTCCACTAGGCAGCTGATTTGAGATTGTCTGTTAGCATAACAAAGGCTCTGAGCCTGTGAACTTCAGAAACCTTTCGACCTCTTAGCTGCTGGCATGAATAGCCCCCAGTCCTGCCTATAGAGATCTCCCAAAGCTCCCCTGTTCGTGGCTAAATTGTTAATCAGGGTAATTTAATATAGTTTTCAATATGCCTCATCTCTTATTGGGAAAGGTATTCACAGCTTCCCTACCCCTGAAAAAAAAAGTTCTTTTATTCAAGTGTGAGAGGGGCAGCTGCAGACAGACCCCCATCCCTCCCTGTTCCCCCCACTCCTCCCTCACAGCAGCAAGGTTCTTCTGAGCAGCAACCATGGTGAAGGGCCAGGAGGAGAAACTAGGAGCGAACCACGATGCCTTTACGTGCACTCCACCCTGAACCTGAAACTCCAGCCTGTTTAGGCCAGGAACCGACAACACAAAACCCAAGGCTCAGCCATAACTAAAACCTCAGAGCCACACATACACACACACCCCACACACATACACACACGCGTGCGCGCGCGCGCACACATGCCACACCCCCTTCTCCACCCTCCCTGCACCACGACGCTTCCCCTCCCCCTTCATCTCCCAACTAAGCTGCTCTTGTGGCTCCCGACAAAACGCACCAGACCCCAAGGCCTGCTAATTTTCATTTCTCTCACTCTTTCCAGGCAGCCCACACTGTCCTGCACGCTCCTTCGCACAGTCACACTCAGCTTGTCCCCTGCATCCACTCCCAGTGTCATATACACTTGCTCTCACCGGCTCCCTTGAACACTATCAATTCACATGCACATTAGTTAGCTGAAAAGTGCCGGAGCACAAATATATTCATTTTAATCCAGTTAAGACCTAAGAGGTCTCTTGGATATTATTTAATAGTTTGAAAACTAAGTGTAAAACTCAGGTTTTGCTACACTGCTTCATCTCACAGAGGCCTACAGTATGCCTTTCTTTCACTTTGTACTAAGTACATATTCTAAAAAATGATAAGATAAACTGAATTTTAAAAAATCACAAGCAAAGCACCCAGCTTCAGGCAGACACTCTGCTCAACTAATATTATGTTATCTTTTTAAATGACTGTTTCTAGTACCCATGTGCAAATTCAGAATAGCAATTTCATACAATGAAGGAAAAAAATATGAAATCACTAATGACATTTTTAAAAATGGAAGGATACAATCTCTTAAACTTATTTTCACTCTATCTTTTCCACGTGAGAATGTTGAAACATCTACAAAGACGTATCTGGATATTTCTTGATTGGTTTGGTGGTGATTTTTCTGTGTAATTTGTGCTCTGTCTTTGTGCGAGTTGAGGCGCTGTGTCTTGCTTCTTTCTGAAACAGCCATTTCTCGCTTGTGTCCCATTTTGGTTGGTGTGTTTGTCTCTCAACCTCCTCAAGTTGGATAAAGGCAGGATCTAATGCCTTTTCTTTGATTTTTCTCTAGAGTGGAGGTTGGGAGACTTTCTCCACTCACTTGGGATCCTAATCTAGCATCTCAAAACTGCTGGGAGGTGGGAGACAAATTTCTGTTTACAGCATCAGGGAAAGGATTATTAAACCTCCAAAACTGGAAGTACAAATATAGACCCACACTTAATAAAACAAAAGGCCTAGCTTTTTTCCCAAGATAATTTTTCTTGGAGTATAAAACAAGAGGTTAAAAAATAGGCTTCCTGGTCAATTTTAATACATAAACAATGCCCAGAGGGTGTTACATTGAAACAGAAAATAAAATAAGTATATCTGATGATTATATTATATGGCAATCCTAAAATCTGCATTTTCCTTTAAAAAAAGATAAAGGAATCTGGCAGTTCTAATTTCAATGTGTGAAAGTTTTTAGATTATAAGCGTTTTTGTCAATAATCTATGTATTATTCATTTTAATGATGTGCTTTTTGGTCTATTTTGTTCTATAAGTGATGATTTTCATTTTCTTGATGTCTTAAACCAGAATATTTAAAAAATATCAATTGATAGTTATTACAAAGTAGCAAATAAGTATTGCTGGTTTCTCTTATACAAAGCCAAAAATATGAAATAATTAATATATAAATTATCAGAAGTTTGACTTTCAAAATATGTGTAGAGAGAAAAAAATTATATAGCTTTAAATTCAAGGATAAAAAAATACACAATTTGCATTTTTTCAATGCTTTTGCTTAACATTTTTTCATTAGCCTTTTCCTCATTAGAATTGATGATCCATGTCCATCATTACACTTTCACATCTCTGATTTCTGTTAAATTTTCTGACAGAGGCTAATAAATATGAAGGGTAAAAAGGCCTATTTGCTTTCATCTAAAGTATTCAGTATTTTAAGGTTGTTTGTATTTGCATTTACGTTTTTCCATGTTCTTAATTATATCATTAAAATTTGACTGAAATTAATTCTATTTGGAGTTAAGACGTAGCAGGGGGATTTTTAAAAGGAATTAAACAACGTGATTTTGCTAAGTTACAACATTTTCTTTGGCTTGAGCCATATAACACCCTCTCCAAAATGGCACAGTTTGGGCTACATATTTGTGGAAGAAGAAGAGTTGGGGGGAGAAGGATGTATATTTGGAATGGTGTTTGACAGGGGGAATGAACGCAGACACCAGAACAATTATATTACAATCCCGTTGGGAATGCCAGCACCAAATTTAGCCAGACTGATGGGGTACTGTCTAGACGGTCCCTTTTGTGTATCAGCTGTTTTTTCCTTGCTTTATTGCACTGCCTGAATGTGTGAGTTGAACATGCATATGGATCCCAAACATAACCATTCCTGCAACCATACATTGCTATTAAACTTCCTCTCATTTGGCTGAGAATCAGGAATTGTGTTTTCCTACTGTATTCCCTTTACAATATTTTGTAATTAAAATGCAGCTTTAGATTAGTAGTTTAAAAAAGGTCATAAGACAAAGTAGAAGGTGCCTAGTCTATTTCTTTATATGAAAAAAAAGTACTAGGTAAACATTTCTAGTTTTAAACATGTCCACCTCTTTTCTACATAAGTAAAAAGAAGCCAGAAAGAAAAGAAATAAAACAACAGGAGAAAAGAGGCACAGTACATGTAAATTACTACCTTTCCTTTTGAAAAGGGCAAAGGATAGAAAGAAAGAATATTTATTAAATGTTTACAGTGTAATTAACAGCAATGTGTGTGGTTTTCCTTTTTTTTTTTTCCTTTCCCCCTCTTTATTTGGTAAATGGAGTTCAGTAATCAGGGTTCTTGTGAAGTCCTAGAAATAGATTTTCAAACTCTTTAAAATACATTATTATACGATTGCTGTAGTGTTGTTGGGCAGATAGGAAATACCAGAGACATTTCACATCTGGGCAATTGTCAGGATTTTGTTTTGTTTGTCAAGATAGTGCGGGGAGGCTAGGGCTTACTTATATGTGAAAAAGTATCCATATAAAGCATTCATTGTTCAAAGGAACAGAAATGCACCCCTAAATAGGATACACACTCTATGGATAGTGGGTACTAAGGTTGGATGCCTTTGCTAACAACCAAGAATTTGAAATGAACTCAGATTAATTATTCCTATTAGAAAGTGAGAAATAGAAAAACACATTAATGCTAGTGAAAGTAGGTAACAGATCCACCTATTTTTATGAAAGGCTTATCAGCAACTTTTGTCTACAGTCACCAAAAATTGAAAGGTATAAGAAATTGGAATTCCACAAAATATGTCATTATAAATAAAATTCTTGCCTTATAGTAGGATACAAAATGAATCCACTGTTTCAGGAAAGAGAATCCCATGTTTCATAGTATAAATAACTTTTGCTAATCCATACACACAAATTTTATTTGGAGCAGGAATTCTACTTTCTGAAGTTGTTTTCCCTTAACAAAAAGGAAAAGGAAAAGTTTTTACCTAAAACAAAAAAAAAGCAAAGTTAAGGTTAGTAATGGAAAAGATCATTTTAATAGCTATATTCTTGTTTCATGCATTAAATTTTGTCAGTGACTTCATAATGGAATTTAGATTTTTAAAATAATAATCTTCTGTGCTTTGCTGCTGGAATTTAGTAACTACCACCTACCATGGACAACAAAGATTTTTATCCATCTTCTGAGGACTGAAGAGAGGACTGTAGGAAAGAGAAAGTAAATTTTGTTCCCAATTTTATTGAACAGAATAAGGCAAGAAATGGTCTATTTTTTGGTTCACAACATCATAGCAAACCAACAATCATACAATATGACCAGAGACAAAGGATTGACGAAATTCTGGGATTGGAAGAGGAGATGAGACTTGAACTACTGACGTGAAACATGGAGACCTCGAGTAGGCATTGGTAGTCATTGGTGTTAGCAACCTTTGAGGCCTAACTTTGGTATGATTAAGAAAAAATATAACCCAAGGCAGGGGCAGAGAGCAAAATAAACCAAGACTGAAAAAAAGAGAAAGCAAGAGAAAAATAGGGCTGGGTGGGAGGGTGGGTAGGGGGTGGGTGACATGCAGGGGTAGTGAGTGAGAAAGAAAGAAAGAAAAAGAAAGAAAGAAAGGAAGAAAGAAAGCAAGCGAGCGAGCGAGCAGAGAATGAATATTCTAAGCATTGTTTTAATCTAAAACAGAGATGCTTCCAGGAGAATGAATTTCAATGGAGCTGAGCCAAAAATAATTATAGAGATTTTCTTGTTTTGTTTTGTGAATGAAGAGCATCTCTTTTCTCTGGAGATGCCAGAGTGAGAAAGGACCAGAGCCAAGAGATTGAAGTGATGCCCCTCTGCCCCTTCACTTCCACACACCACGGTGGCAGACCTTTCTTTCTTCCCTTTTCCAAAAGCTATTGGCACCGAATTGTGCTAGGAAGAGAGGGACGTGGCAGCAGCCTTCAAACCTTTAGCTGGATTCTCTATTCTAACAATAGCTTGTTTATTTGATAAGGCTGAAGTATTGAAATTGGAAGCAAGATTGGGGTGGGGGGCAGGGATACATATTTTAGGTTCTAGAAATAAAATTGAGCTATTTACAACTAAAAATTTCCCCCTATTTGAGATACTTGAAACTTCCTTTGGGGTTTGTTTTACCAATTACATTTGTTTCCTTGTTTTTCATCATCAATAGCAAGCTACTAAAGAAAATAAAGTATTCTCTCAATTTTCCCCCATTTTCTCCATGATGTAAAATCTTTATCTTAGAACCTTTTTTATAGGGGAAAAATTGTCATTTGTTAAAAATAGTTTGAGCTATGACTGAATTTTTGTGAAAGCAATATAATATACTCTTCACGAAAACAGGAGTAAAAGGCTTTATACTAATATGAAATACACAGGATTGGAGGAGAAGCCCACTAACATTAATAGACTTTTGTGAGAGAGTAATCATAAACAACTCAGAATTAATACCTAAAGACTATTAATTTCCTTAAGTTAAATTGACTTACATACAAATCACACTAGTAAGTACTGTCTGAACCTGAATATTCTCTCCAGATCTCTTATTTTAAGTGTTGTGCTGTATTAAAGACCGGGTTGTCATTTTTATCATTCAGAGATATTAATTCCACAAGTAGGTTTAAGGCATCACTTTTGTCTTTGTGTTACTTAAGTTTTTAAAAAAACAGTATGTTTCAGAAACCTAAGAACCAGTTCTTTTCCTCTATATTTCACAACTTACAAAAATTAACATTTGTTCTTATAAATATTTGACCTAGTAAGTTTTAACAATTTAGTGTCCCAGTAGAAGAACAGCACAAAGAGTTGTAAATTTAATGGGTTAACATCAAAATGACATTGATATGATATAAAATAAGAAAAACTATTTATGTTATATACATAGTCAAGATTATGGCTTAAGCATAAACATCTCAGAAAATAGGAAAACTAGATATAACTTCCTTTAAAACTTTTACATCCTAAAATTGTTCCTGTTTTCAGAGAAGTATTGAAATGCATAGTAGTTAGCAGTAAAGATATATGACTCTATTCTATAGGTAAAGGTTTTTAAAAATTTTTTAAAGGTGAAAAATGTCTTCATGTACATGGGACTCTATTTAGAGATTTTCAAAACATGTTTTAAATGTCACTGTGAATATATTGTGTAAATCTGTGAATGTGAGTTTTATGAATCCACATTTAATTTAATTAATCATATTGATTCACTTGACATTTTTCTCCTCCTGAATCCTCTCTCCCCCCTTTTTTTCATTTCTCTATTAAAAGCATTTCTTTCACAGTGGTAGACTAATTTTTGAAGCAGATTTTACAAAATAAAACCAACAATGGTTTTAGAAGAACTTTTAAAAGCATTTCACTTAGATTTTTTTAGAAGTGATTAAATGAATATTTAAAAATCCAAAGTACTTAATCACACTAATCTTAACATTATATTTAAAAACCCAATCCCCAAAATGAGTAGATCTGGTTTTTAAAGAGAGCAATTATTAATATTAAATAACCAGAATAATCACAACTATGCTCTAAGCCAAAATAAATGTATGAGATTAGCAACAAATATTTATTTTTTCAAGGTTTAAAGGAAAGCATTACATTTTTAAAAATAAAATAAATTGCAAAATAGCCAAAGACTTAATATTTGCCTATTAAAAACCTCGATAGATATAATTTCAGAATTTATATTTGGTTATACTGCATCATTAAAGTTGTTGAAAGAAAATATTAATCCACTAAAACATTTAGAATGTGGTATATAATAATTTATTATTGACGGCAACGCAGTATATCACACCAACATATGTATTTACTATCAAGCTCTACAACTGATTAGAAAATGAGGAGATAAAGATAGATTTACAATTGATGTATCCCAAAGATATTACTGATAACTGACCAAAAATGAATATAGAGCCTTGGATGTGTGCACCAAGGTTTCTTTATTTTACAAAAGTACATGTGCATAAAGATATGTTCAATGTAGATATATTTGGCATTTTTTTCACACTGACCATCACATAATAAAATGGATTTTTAAAGGTTCTATCTTGACTAATTCTTTTCTAACCTCAAATTACTAAACCAATTTCTGAGTTTAGTAACTCAAGTTACTAAACCCAGAAAAGTTGCATTTTACTTGAAACCAACCATGGAAATGCCCCAAAGGCAGCCTTATTTGTTTGTTCTTTTCATTTTGTAGTGGTATGGAGCCCAGTATATGGCTGTAGCGGGGAGGGAGGAAGTAGCAAGAAGCAATTGAAAGGATTAGGATGGAAACTTCCTCAAGCTTCACTGGCTTGTTTGCTGGCCACAGATGCCATTATAGTATTTAGATAAGATATGCTTAATATTAAGACTTTAAAAAGAGCCTTCACACTTCTGAAAATTCCGAGGCAAAGCCGAATCTCTTTCTTTAGACCATATATTTCACTCTGTTGGCCCAGGAAGCCTGGCTAAAGATAGTTTCATCCAGCTCACGCGCTTGGGTTTTGTCACTTCATGTCATAACCTCCACATTCCTTAAATGTAGTTTTAAAATGTGTTAAACGGAAATGCTGATATAAGCCTAAATGTAGCTGTACTTGCTGTTTCTGCTCTAAGTTCATTCATGGTGGGTGGATTTAGTTAAAGGGCCCAGAACAGCCATGCTTAACAGCAAGGAAACAAAATCCTCTTGGCTTCAATGGGGGTTAGGAATAAATATGTAAGAGCAGAGCGAACACTGTAGATGTTCGAGATAAATACCTTCTGTGGAAATGTACACATTTCATTGATGTCTTCTATAATGTATAGAAAAATATGCTGCATTACAAATAAAGCCCCATTAACTTTTTTCTCTATGTTAAATGCTATTTTATATATCTTAGACACATAGAATATGCAGTAACATTTATGATAGTTATAGCTGATGCCAAATAAGAACTATTAGTGATCCTAGGTGTCTATTTAATCATAATCAAGGACTACCTGGTAAGCATTAAGTGACAATAAAGGGCATTCTTGCTAAAATATTAGATGAATTGATAATAGAGAAAATGGTCACTTAGACAAAAAAGTCAACAGAAAATAGCAGTAATTATATGTACCTTGTATACAAGCATACTGTGTTACATCCAGTGTACAATGTGCTATTATAAAAAAAAAGTATGGTTCCTCTTCTTGGTGATACAGCTGCATTAGGAAGTTTTATAGAATGGCTTGTTTCCCAGAGTACAAAATTTAGCTTTTCCACATGCTTTTTTGGTAGAATTTCCCCTCCCAGTTAAAAACTGGTTTTCATCACACGACTGCATAATTATTTTTCTGCAACTAGCTATAATTACTTGTTTTGTGTATCTGTACTAGAGTGATTCAGTGTTTGCTGTTCTACCTCATAAAATGTATCTGTATTGGAGGAATGTGAAAAGGAGTATTGACCTTATATAATGTATTCCTATATTGGTAGGGGCACACAGCTCTAATTCTTTGTAAAAGGCACAAAAGTCTATATTGCTTTGAGTTTTCCTTTTTGAATGCTATGTGAATTTTCTGACTAACACATACAACTGGAGATATCTGAAGACAAGAAACTTCACAACAAGGAAATTACTTAGTACGCAAAGAAACTCCCTCTCCTATAGACGTACAATGGGCGACTGAATAAAAAAGGCTGTTGGAGGGATTTGTTGATAGTGGCATCATAAAAAACCCTGGAATCAGTGTTTGTGAGATTTGTCAAACCAAAAAATCAAACACAGATTTTAAATCATTCAAGAATATCTAATCATTTTATGTCATTCACAAAGCTCTCCACAAATAAAAATGAAAATTATGCATAGCCCCTCCTGCCAGTCTTCTTTTATCTACAACTGTCTTTTCCTTCCAACTCCTATTTGTCTATCGTTCTCCTTTCTATCAAGTTCTCTTTAATCCTTGCTTTCTCATGTCCCTCTTCAGTCTTATTCACTAGTGATGTCAATAAAAATAAACAGTCTATTTAAAACAGATGAGCCAAGGCCAAAAAATAAATGATTGATGTGTGCCTCACTACTATTATTTTAGTAGAACTACACCTGTGGCATTGTCTTTTAATTTTTTCTTATAATTTAAAAAACAAAACACAAAGAAAATAGAGGAGAACTGAAGTGCTGTTTAATGTCTCTGAATTTATTTACAAATATATGTAACGTTACATGCAGTGAAACCCTTGTGAGACTACTTTTGTGCTGACTGATTCCAGGGTGCAGAATTAGCTTATCCAGAAAAACTCAAAGTCATAATTAGTCTTGTGAATTATAATAATCGGGTCTCATCCTGCATTTCTTTCTCATGTGGTACTCCCAGTGGGAGTTCTGCATGAAAAAAGACTATAGGATTGAGCATTAATAATGGTATACCTGTGAAATATGAGCATTTTCCTATAAAATTAGAAATCTGCCCCATCTTGGTCCTATACCCTTCAACTAAACAAATAACAGCAACATATTTTTCCAACTTCAAAAAAATCATATTTTTAGTTTTTAAAATAGCTCTCTAAATTAAAAAATAAAAAAGTTTTCCCCCAACTAAATATTTCTTTAACTCTTAGTTATAAATATAAGGCTGTAATTAATTTTTATTACAAAAAAGTTGACAATATCTAAGTTTTAGAAAGTTTTCTCAAACAAATAGAAACAAAAGTGCAAATAAGGAAAGAATAAATGAAACCCTGTGAAAAGCTATATTCATTCTAAAAGATCTCAAATCAGCCATTTTTCCTAACTTGCCAACCCTGAGATTTTGGTGTTTCATGAAACAGAAATACTCCTTTGAAGAGTTACATTATGATGAACTGCTAACTAGGCTTAGAAAAGTAAATAGACAAAATGCAATAATAATTGTCCATCCATCTAAAGCCCAATGCTGCACAGCTCTAATAACTCTAAAAATTTAGAGACTAGTCCATCAACAGGTAAATAGATAAACAAATATATTCTAACAGTGGAATATTACTCAGCAATACAAAAGGATAAACCATTGATACATTTTATAACAGAAGAATCTTAACATAATTATTCTGAGTGAAAGAGGCTAGATAAAATGAACACCAATCATTAATGTAACATTCTAGGAAATTCAAACTATTACATAGTGTCAAAAAGTAGAGCAGTAGTTATATTGGGAGAGATCAGAAGGCAAGAATTACAAAGAGGCAGGAGGGAACTTTTGGGGGTGTTGATTATGTTCATTATCTTGATTGTGGCGATGGTTTCACTGTTGTATACATATAGAAAAATTTAAATTATACAGTTAAATATGAGCAGTTTATTATATATCAATTTACCTCTATAAAGCTGTCCATTTCCATTTAATAAAGCTGTTAAATATAAATGGACCAATTAGAATGGATACAGCAGCCAATCACAATGGGTGCCAGCCATTAACAAAAAATGCAAACGATATGTTTTGGAATTATTTGGCCATTGGGACCATGTATAATTGAATATAAAGAATTCGGGGATTTAGATTGTCCCGTTTATCCCCTGATATTTATGACTCCTGGTTTAACTCAAAATCATTTTTCTATTTTTTCCTGTTAAAAAAAGATACAGTCTTGAATTAGGTGAGCATCACTAGTTTTAGATTCCATCTCTAGCAGTACTACAAACTATGTGGCTCAGGGCAAGTGACCAAACCAATGTCAGAATACCACCAGACAATTGTTCGAGGCAGAGGTAAACTGAAAGATACTTTTTTTCCTAGAGAAAATAGGCTCCATCTACCAAGCACTTCAATTTTACAATTGTGTGTTTAGTCATAACATCTCCAAAGATTTTCTCTTCCCTTTCTTTACTACCGTGTGTGATAAAAATGCAGTGGGGAGGTTCAATGGGGGAAGTTGTTAGCCAAATAAAAGAAATTCCCTGAATATATTTGCCTCAGGTAGATATCACCATGTGAGCTGATCAACTTTAATTTGTTTTAGCAAAAATTTATTAAAATCCACAATAAGGTACAAAAACACCCTGTCAAGACTCTATTCGAAATAGAGGATGACTGAGTTACCTATCAAAGTAACTTGTGCAATACAGAATAAAGGACTGACATCACTCTGGGTTGTTATTTTTATTGTTCTATTTTTTATTATAGTCAATGTTGTATTATTTACTCACAACTGAGTTTTTAGATGCATAACTTGAGTTAGGCCAGTCCTCATCTTAGGGAGGGGGAAATAATTTTTAAGAATCTTAGGGACTAAACTAAAAGTCAATAAACCTATGGGGAAAAAAGACTGGAAGCAAATTGAATATATGTGCAAATTGACATTTTACTAAAAGAAAATGCTTAAAACTTTGGGTTTATCAAGCATATGTCAGTAAAATCGAAACCAAAATCTATTCAGCAAGAGGAATGTATTTGAGAATGCAGAAATACATGTATTTTACATTACTTGAAAAGCAAATTTTTCCATCTTATCATATTATGATTTAAATTTATTTTTCTGGTTTTAGAGCTACAATATTTAAAATGTATTAATGAAAACATTTCCATTTAGAGAGTTAGACGCATTTTAGTTTTTTAAAATGTTCATCTTTTTGCCAGGGTCAATCCTTACACGTCATAGTTAGATTTCCTTTTTTTTTTTTT
>VBSM01002608.1:30936361-31084172 GCA_008086735.1 Cheirogaleus medius
AATCTTTTCTTTTTTTAAACATGTACAGATTTTCATAGGAAAATACAAAACTGAAATGCTACTAGACAGAGAAAGACTTAAGGGGAAATTATGTGTCTTACAAATCTTAAAAAACATTATAATTAAACTTGCAGTTTGAGAAACGAAATCTAGATGTTTTTGTGAAATCCTTGACAAAAATTATTTCTGAGAGGTCTGAGAGGGCTGTAGGAGCACATTCCTACTGTGCAGGGACTGATGGCCTCCGAAGGCACGGGATGCTCCAGCCGAGTTCTGGAGGACAAAGAACAAAATTTCAGAATGACAGAATAGTCACTAGACCAGACCAATAGACCAGAAAGACTATTGACTTAATAAAAATTAATTAAACCTTTCCTCTCAGCATCTTGTCTGCTTGTTGTGTATTAACTGAAGCCTGTCTCTCATGGAGGGGTGGAGGGAAAGAGAGGGTGGGCAGCAGGGTCAAGCAGGTTAATCAATGGATTGGGTGTTAAAATACATGTTGCGTATGAAAAGAGGTAAAACAGAGTAAGACACTGAATATGTTTTAAAATCCCAGCCAGCTGGGAACTAGTTCCTTATCCTTGCTCTGCGTCAGTTTCCTTACTCAAACAATGGGACCAATAGACATCTATGTTACTGGGTTGTCTAAAGAAATAACTAAAAGCAATTAATGATGTACAAAGCCCAAGGGTTGAAAGGGAAATAACTATGCTGGTTCTCTTAATGTCACTTCCAGGTTGTAAACTAGAAACAGAGAAAATTCACTACCCTTTCAGGCTAACCAATATTGTGCTGTGTTGAGTGTTTTTATTTTCAGACACACCCCCTGGCTCTCACATGCTCATTCCTGATTCTGAGTAGTCGTTGGAAAAGTTTCAGGCTCTGGGAAATACTAAGTAATATCATCCCATGCACAACATGGACTCTGTAGAAAGGAGGCCACTGGGCATCAGCTCATCAGGGAAGGGAAGACTCTGCTGTAGTTTCTTACATTTTCTTTCAAGGATTCCTGAACAGACCTGTTTCTGATGCAGAATATCTGAGCAGAAACAGAAAGGACAATTATTTGAAATTGAGGATCAGTTGTGAGCCATTTTCACAAAGGCCTGAAGTTCATCTTTACAATTCTTTAACTCACTCATGAGACTGCCATTTATCCAGTAGCATCATATCCTGCAGCCACATCATCTGGGATTTTGTTTTTGGTGTCCAATATTTAGAAATATCTCTCCTGAAAAGAGGGACAGATAGACCAGAAGCAATACTATTTGTGTGTGGAGATTCCACAATGCCTCTTTAGTAATCCATGTCAGTGTTAGTTAATTTGGTTTATGTGATCCACAAATTATTTTTAAGACTTTACTCTTATTTAGAAGGTTCAACTGCTTTATATATATATTGCAAATCTCTGCTGTTTCATCAGTGAGGAATCAGACACAAAGAGCTATGTACTTATTTATCAACACCAAGTCATCCCATAGTTGTGTAATAATTGGAATAGACTCCAATACTTAGCCTCCCTTTCAGATGTTTGTTCTGCCATGCAATTCCCTGTTGCATTCTCTATCTTTAGCTTTTACACAACCTGGGTGAGTTGAGGAAGAGATGTTATCTTCCTGGGTGAATTGAGGAAGAGATGTTATAGATTTGCCTGTTCTGGTCATTTATGAAGGATATTACAATTGTCTCATGTTACAGATAAGGAAATTGAGTCTCAAGGACAGGGAAGGATATGCCCTAGTTGATGGAGGAAAAACCAGCTAAGTTAGCAATATAAGGTATTGATTCCTTTGGGTTAAAAAAAAGTTATTTATTTTTGCTTCTAAAGTTTCTAACCCAATGACCTCCTATCTTTTACATCAATCCTCCATAACTGGCCTCCTGTTTAGTTCTTCTACTTCTCAAATATGGGTTCACATTATTCAGCTTAGTTGAAATCACTTGGCAGAATTTTCCACACCATCAGCAGCACACACACACACACACACACACAAACATTTGTTCTTTAATCAGTCACAGAAGATGTTTTTTATTTTCTATTATCCTTTAGGTACTTAAGGAGAGCTTTAAATAATTTTCAAAGGAAGCTATTATCAATTGCAATTTTAATAATTGATTTGTAAAAAATTAAAAATTTGTAGTGAGATATAAATTGAAAACCTTATTAGATACTTGATTTCAGAATATTTGTTTGAGGAAATGACCAGGAGCTTAAAATCTGTTCTAATGTTGGCCCCTCAGAGATATAATAAACATGGAAGGGTGAAGACCTTGGAATTGTTTCCAACTCAGTTTTGTCAAAGCAGAAGCCTTTACTTTGTATATATTTTTCTTTTCCTTACTAATTGTACAAGCAGATAATTATAGTCAAATAGCCCCAGGACAAGGAGAATTAAAATGGATTTAATAATAATGTGTTTGATATTTACCCACTCTGAAAGAACAAAGATGTGACTTCCCTGGGTAAGGCCAAAGGAGAAATTTTCCTTTCTCTCGCCCCTTCTTAAAGAGTGGTTCCTTTAATAATAAAAAATATCAAATCTTAAGATGGCTTCCTTTATCATGGCTTCAGTTTACCTTCCACTGTAGAGAGAAAGAGTTGAAACCTCTGGGAAGTGGTTGCACTCATGAATTATTTACATTCAACATATGCTTGCTAAGTATCTAATATATACTAGTCAGATGACACTCTAGATGTTAGGGACATAGAAATGTGTGGACAAGCCTTCGAGTTGGACCAAGGAGAAATATGTGCTAGAAAAAATAATTACAATCATGTTGTTTAATTCAGATGTTAGTAAAGATTTCACGGAGGAGACCACATTGGATACAGTCCCAGAAGACTGACTTGCGGTTTGTCAAGTGGAAGAGGCAAAGAAAATATTTCACATAGAGAGATCAATTGTGTGAAAGTGCAGAAGTATGAAAGTTGGAGGTTTTAAGCTCAGGAGGTAAATATCTCAAAGTATTTCAAGATGAATGAAAACTAGTCTTCGAGTTCTATAAAAACTTCAATTTGAAGCCAAAGTTCATCAGAAAAATTTCTCTCCTCCAGTCCTTTAAGAAGTCTAGTTGTGAGAGTGACATCATTTGATTTCCTACAATGCAGAGTGATATCATTTGAATCTGATGCACTATTTCATTGCTTCAATGACCAGACTTAAAAGGTCTTTTCACAGTATTCCTTCTTCTAAGTCTCTAGTGGACCATAAAAGTGCCAGTTGAGAAGTAAGGTGACATTAGAAGGCCCAAATGGTGACAGTCTGGTCACTTTCTCCCAAAACACATGTGCTCATTAAAGAGCATGTTGTAAGATTCTTGAGCACACTGATGTAGATACTATATAAAATTTCATGAAATTTTTCAGTGAAACCTAAGGTTAGTGGGTCTAAACCTTGGGATTGAGAGTGTTTTTTTTTTATTCACATGGGATCAAATATGTGAGGCAGGGATGTGATGATATGAAAGTGGAGGCCAGTGTTCTTTTGTAAATGATGATGCAGAGTAGTGAGAAGGGCCTTTTGTATAAGGAGACATTTTGGCATGACATGAGGTGGTTATATATTTTTAAAAAACAGTATAATTATGTTTTTTTAACTTCCCTTATTATGACAATTTTACATATGGGTGATCAAGTATCACTGTACAGCAAATTATCCATTTTATGTACCTCCGTGCTTCATTAAAATAAGCTTCACTTGAACAGATTCTTAGGTACTGGATATAAGAAGGAAGGAAAGAAAGCAAGAGAGAGAGAGAGAGAAGGAGGGAGAGGAGGGATGAAGGGAAAGAGGGAGGGAAGGGAGGAAAGGAAGGATCAGAAGGTAGGGAGGGAGGCCATAATTCCTGTCCTTAGGTGCTCCTGTTGTGAGATTGTGAAGAATATGTTACTATGCTGAAAGGCAATCTGAAGACTTTATGAACTATGCTCACTTTCAGGAGGTACCATAGCAATGGGAATGGTTAAGACTCAAGATTAAGAGAAATCATTCCAGTGGAAATTGTACCCTATATCATCAGGAGATAAATCATGAAACCTTCTCCTTTGGAATGTATACATTTTTTCTCATTAAATAAATGCAGGATCAGTAAGCCATCACATCTTCAGTAGTCTGGAAATGTCAGGATGCCATGAAAGTAGGTGTTCAAGAACATGACCAGAAAAATACTTCAATCTTCAGGCCACTTGGATAAAGCCAAAAAATCTACTTCCTACCCCTCCCACTCCAGCTGTATCCATCAAAGTAGTTCACAGAATTAGTGTCCTTTTTGATGAAGCAGTAATCAGCTGACATCTAATTCTACTAGATATCATAAGTAAATTATTAGCTCATGCCAGAACAAAGAGGATAGACATTGCCATCGAAGATTGACTATTGTATATAATACAGAGACCATCCATAGGCTACATGTAGGATTTTTATGAAACTCCAGGAGTTCTTGGATCACATTTTGAGAACCACTTATCCATTGTATGTTGGTGGTGTTTTCTTGAATAGTATATGTCTGGGATAAATAGCTGGAAAGTTTATACTTCTAGTAAAGCCAGAGATGGAAACTTGAGGTGTGTGACTACAGGAAGACTTCAGAAAATCCTCAAGCTAATATGTGCACACTTTACTCACTGGATTGCCTGGAAATGATTTTTGGTCAGTGCTATGGACTGTCCCCCTGTGAGACCATAGCAAGAAAGTGACAATCTACAAGCCAGGAATAGAGCCCTTAGCAGAAAGCAAATCAACCAGCACCTTAAATCTTGGACTTCCCAAGCCTCCAGAACTGTAAGAAAATAAATTTCTGTTGTGAAGACCACCCAGTGTATGGTATTTTGTTATGGCAGCCCAAGCAGACTAATACAGTCAGAATAGAGCTTTTTTTGGAAAGCATAGAAAGTTGCTTTTTTTTCATACGTGATATTCAGCATTTCAGCCATATGCGCACATTTTATGAGATGCTAAATCATTTTTTGGATTACTTTTCAAGAAGCCTAAAATGAGTTTGAGTTTTCTATGACTTTGATTGGTAAATAAGTATGCAATAGAAGGAAAGTACATCTCATTTTACATTTTCATTTTTTTTCCTCAGAGACCATATTTGCCAGTCTCTAGTCCTAACTATGTGTCATCACTGCAGTAGTTTTTGGTTGGGCACATGCATAAACCACACACACACACACATACACACCCATCCTCCACTGCCATGTCATAAAGTTTAGGAGTTTGTCATTCTAATTGCCGATGATTAAAATTCTGATTTCAAAATATAATGAAACAAATTGAGAAATCCTTGTATTTTATTTCATCCAATCACTCAGCAAGAGAGATGAGCTTAAGTTAAAAAATGGTGGTGATCTGGACTAGATTTCCTATCTAGCAGGGGGATTTATAGCATGAATAAGACAGCACTAAATGATCCAACAAGGTACTGTCTGTGTTTCTATGTTAAAAGGGAGAAAATATTTTATAGGACTCATGAGCCATTAGTGTAAATGCTTGTGTAAACATGGTTTAGTTCATCATCACCTTTTCCAATTATATTTATGTCCAGCTCCAAAGTACAGCCTCTGCTTCCTTCTTTGAAATGCCACCAACAATACAATGTTTTCAGCACCCAGAAATGGTGGCAGGAATATAGAAGTCCTTTGTTATTTGCAAACTAGACATACCTCAAAGAGGTGCATCATTTAGCTCGAACTTAGGTTTTTTTAAACTTTTATAGAGAAGTATAGCTTAGCTTTTTGAACAAACCATTTAAATATTACACATCTTATGTACTTTATGAAATTTTTATATTATATTTCTATAATATTTACCATTATTTAAATAAAAGAATATAATCTTTTATTTCTAGAAAATATAATTTGTATGTCTAAATAGATTAGGAATTCAATCGTAGTTTGATAATACAAAATAATTTTGTTTTTTGGGTCAGTGATGGTCTCACTAAATTCTTGGAATCATAATTATAGCTTTGCTTATACTGAAGTTTCATTCTTTTCTTTTTTAGACAGAGTCTCACTCTATTGCCCAGGCTAGAGTGTCATGGCATCAGCCTGGCTCACAGCAACCTCAAACTCCTGGGCTCAAGTGATCCTCCTGCCTCAGCCTCCCAAGGAGCTGGGACCACAGGTGCCTGGCACCATGCTCAGCTCATTTTTTCTATTTTTAGTAGAGGTGGAGTCTCACTTTCTCTCAGGCTGGTCTCGAACTCCTGACCTCAAGTGATCCTCCCACCTTGGCCTCCCAAAGGGCTAGGATTACAGACATTAGCCACCGTGCTGGGCCTGAAGTTTTATTCTTAGAAGACTAAAATATTTTAACTTCATTACATATTTAAGCAAAGCATTACTGTGTAGTGGTTAGGAGCAAAGACTTGGAGAAGACTGCCTGGGTTTGAATCCTAACTTTACTAATTAACTACACAATTTTGGGAAAGTTGCCAGGCCTTTTTCTTGCACAGTTTCCTCAACTGTAAAATGGAGGTAGTTATACATCCTGTCTCAAAAGTTGGTTGTGAGGATTAAATTAGTAAATATTTCTTACAGAGAACAGTGAAATAAAAGTGTTAGCTGGACGAAGTGACTCACACCTGTAATCCTAGCCCTGTGGAAAGGCTGAGGTGGGAGGATTGCTTGAGGCCAGGATTTCCAGACCAGCATGAGCAAAAGGGAGACTGCGTCTCTACAAAAAGTAGAAAAATTAGCTGGGCGCAGTGGTGCCAGCTGCAGTTCTAGCTACGTGGGATGCTGAAGGCAGGAGGATCACTTGAGCTCAGGAGCTTGAGGTTGCAGGGAGCTGTGATGATGCCACTGCACTCTAGCCCTGGTGACAGATTAAGATTCTGTCTAAAAAAAAAAGTGTTTATTCTTGCTAGTAAGGCATTTAACAATAGTAAACAAAGGTGCAAAAAGGAATAAAATGAAAAATATGTAATGTATGGAACAACCAAACAGAAAGGAGCCTTTTCTAGCACTAAGCTGTGAAGGACACAGGTATATTTATGGTCCACTCCAGGAACCAGTACATTGTCTACAAATATTATTGGGTCTTCCTGATTCAGGCATCTTTTCTTAGTAATACCTGAAGACAATGTTTACAACACCTACATATAATAAAAAAGCTTATTAAGAATAAATAAGTACTGAATTAACTGCCTTCTGCTTTGACCTTCCCCTTTATTATTCAGGTTTCTCTAGTTTTCAAAGTTTACACATTTGACATTTGACTCTTTTTTCTCACATGTTTGGCTATTGATCCATTCGGCCTTTCTTTCTGTCCTTTCTTAATTTAGTCCAAACTTGGATCATCAACTTTCTTCTGTTAGCTACTCTTTTCTGTTCTTTATGCTGCTCACTCTGATCCCACCTTTCCCAAATTCAAAAAGGAATTTTTTAAAGAATGCATGCTATCGCACCTCACCTGTTTGCTTATATCCAGCCATCCTGCTTCTAACAGCACCAGACCATGTGTCACTGGAGTGAATGATGGTTACTGCCCTGCTAGTTCTCAATGGTAGCAACCCTAGTTGATTCCTCATCAGTATCTCTAAATCAAGGTAGGAAGGAATGGTTTTATGGTAAGAGGTGCTATTTTAAAGGTATTGGTCTGGACTTTCTGCTTGAAATCACAGGTTAGCAGAAGAGAGAACCATATATCCTTGTATCTGAACTGGTGACCTAGACATAAGTCCAAGCACCTGTTAAATACCCCAGAGCTATTCTAGCCCTTAAAGTGATTTTGCACTGCTCCCTTGAAAACAGACATTAAGGAAGAGAAAAAGGACATGCCAAAAACCAAGCATGAAC
Organism: Cheirogaleus medius; assembly: GCA_008086735.1. Lineage (NCBI taxonomy): Eukaryota > Metazoa > Chordata > Mammalia > Primates > Cheirogaleidae > Cheirogaleus > Cheirogaleus medius. The sequence continues at coordinate 30,944,169 of VBSM01002608.1, forward strand.
TAAAGACCTTTAGAAAATCACTCTAATACTTGCCCAAGCATGCTCAGTGGAAGGCTTGCCTTATTGAGTCTATACTTTATCAGAATGACTTCTCATAAGATACCCTATTTAAAAAAAATCTTTGTTCTTCAGAAAGTGAAGTATATAATGGAAGGAAGAAGAGCCAAAGATGGTGATTAGTCCATGCCTTTGTCCCTTTCTTTATCCTTTTTCCATTAAAACTCAAACAAATAACATGCGGAGTGGAATGCGGTGCAGTGGAAAGAACTCTGGACTAGGCCATGGGGCCAGGGTGTGGGTTCAAGGTCTGTTACCTGGAAAAGTCTTTATCTCTCTAATTTCAACATCTATTCATATAGGAAATAATAATATCTGCCTTACAGAAATGTTGTAAAGATTAAATGAGACCATTGTATGTTGCTTTAATAATAATATTATTATTATTTTATAAGCAATAAATAATTTTGATGTTATGGATCTGAATAATTAAGGTCCCCAAACCTTGTTTTCTATCAAACTAGATGGATGATTTCCTTGGCTTTTTTTTCCCAGAAATTCGTAATCTGAATGTCTTCTGGGCTGCAGTGCATGGAGTGCAAAGAGCTCAAACATTGGAACATAAGAGATCTGAATTCAAACTCTGGCTAAGGCATTCTGGATTCACTTACTCGTTATGCTAGTCAAGTCTCTGACCCTTGGCTTTCCTTTCTGGAATATGGGGCTAGCAATACTCACTTTCCAGTTGTGGAAAGGATTAGTGATAATGTATGAAGGTACTTTGCATAGTGAATAGAGTAAATAATTAGTGGTCCTCAAGCATTGTGCTTAATGGGTGGGGAATGACGACAAGATTATACCTTGAAAAATATGCATTTGGATTGATAAAAATCATTAAAAAATTAAATGGATCAAAAGCTCTTTTCTGTTCACATATCCTAATTGGAAATTCTTTAGAAACTCAAGTTCTGTGAGGAATGTAAACATTTATAAGTCATGCAATGTAAACTTTTATAAGTCATGGTTACTGCCTTCAGGAAACTCGTAGGAGGCATTGCTTTCACTAATATCTGTGTCCAACCAAATGATGTTTTTGTACAATGAGTAGACTGTGAAGTAAGAAAAGGAAAAATGCTTTCAGAAATTAGACAGAAATCTTTAAAGTCTTTCTTCTGTGAAAGGGGATGAGTAGTGGGGAGTAAAGGGATGGGAGGAGGGAATTAAAATCTATCAACTGTATGTTACGTGTCAAACACAGTACTAGGCAATTCATAACCACTGTTTTAGTTAATCCTAAAAACAATACTATTTTTAGGAGATGGATTGCAAGATGTTGACTTCATGGCTGAAAAACTGTGGTAACTCAGAAATGTAAAGCAACCTTGTCTAAGATCACACACCCGATAAATGTTGGAGGCTGGATTTTAATAATCAAGGGAAGGTTAGAAAGTGAGTTTTGTTCAATCGAATTTAAAAATCTTAAAACTTTTGAGTATCTTACCTTCTCCAAAAATTTATTTTCTTCTTTTTTCTAAATTCTTTAAGCATGCATCTCAAGGAACAGTTTCTAAAAATTTCTTATTTTCTCTCCTGGATTTCCTCCTTCTCTTCTTTATTGGGCCCCTGATGAGTTCAAGTCTAGACTGTGGAACCCTCTGATCAGGGCAAGATCTATAGCCATTCTTTCTGTGCACATAGCCCAATGGTCTTATCTCACTTATCTAACTATTTCTCCTTTTAGCAAGGAAAAGAACTAATAGCTATTTCAGATGTGCTAGTGTTTACTATGGAATGCAAGAAAATGCAAGGAAACTCATCTAATATTAATTTAATTGTAAAAATGCAGTACAGAATATACAATTAAGATATACAATTCAATCATTTATCCTTTCACTTAATGAGTATTAGTGATCATTGCTCCCACCCCCTAATTAGTCTCAAAACTTTATAAAGCAGTTTCAGATAATCTGTGCAGTCAGCTATAAGTAGCAGAAAACCAAATTAACATGGCCTGGCAGAAAAGAATTTTTTCATGTATCAAGAACTTTGAGGATGGATAATCCAGGATAGGTGAAGAGGAAGGGTTAAGAGATCATGAGTCTGTCTCTTTTAGAAAGCATTCTTGGAAGCCCTGATTAAAAACCTCAGCTTTTGTCTTTTTGGTCAGAACCCATCACATGGCCACTCCTAGGAGCAAGGACAGCTGTGTTGTGGTTTGGAAGATAAATATTATAAGAAAAAGAAAAATATTATAGGAAAGACAGAAAGAGATATTTCTAAAATATCGAGAATTTTCATTTTCCAGGCTCTAGAAAGGCAACTCAATGCAAGAAAACAAATTACTTAAAAAATGGGCAAATTAAAAAATAGAAATTTTTCAAAAGAAAACAAAGAAATGAGCAAAAGGTATATGAAAAAAAATGCTTAATGTCCCTAATCATCAGAGAAATACAAATCAAAACCACATGAGATATCACCTCACACCTGTTAGGATGGCTATTATCAAAAAGACAAAAGATAAGTGTTGGTGAGGATGTGGAGAAAAGGGAACTCTTGCACACTGTTGGTGAGAATGTAAATTAGTACAGCCATTATGGAAATCAGTATGAAGCTTCCTCACAAATTTAAAAATAGATCTGCCATATGATCCAGCAATCTCACTACTCAGTATATATCCAAAGGAAAATGAAATCAGTATATCAAAGAGATAGCTGCACTGCCATGTTTTTTACACTATTCACAATAGCCAAGATATGGAATCTATCTAGGAGTCCATCAAAAGATGAATGGATAAATAAAATGTGGTATATACACACAATGGAATACCATTCAGCCATAAGAAGGAAATCCTGTCATTTGTGACAACATGGATGAACCTGGAAGACATTAAGTTAAGTAAAATAAGCCAGGAAGAGGAAGACAAATACTATTATACCTGATTTCACGTATATGTGGAAAGTAAAAAAGGTGATCTCATAGAAGCAGAGAGTAAAGTGGTAGTTACCAGAGGCTGGGGTGGTTAGGGTGTTGGGGGAGAAGTTAGTTAAAGGCTACAGGTTTACAGTTAGTGGGAGGAATAAGCTTAAGAGATGCATGGTTCCTGTAGGTAATGATGGTATATTATTGTATTCTTGGAAAATGCTAAGAGAGTGGATGTTAGGTATTCTCACCACAAAAATGATAAGTATGTGAGGTAATGCATTTGTTAATTAGCTAGATTTAACCATCCCACTATATATATATGTGTGTATATATATATATACACACACACACACACACTTCAAACCATCATGTTGTACATGGTAAATACATAAAATTATGTCAATTAAAAATAAATTTGAAAAAAACAAAGAAGAGAAAGAGGCAAGGCAGAAAAGGGGTGTGAGTGGCTTTGAGGAAACTAACTTAGCTCATCACAATGTCGGGCAAAGGCAGCTACTAGTCTTGCCTGGGCTGTGTTTGATGAAACAATGGGTGCTCTGCATCTGTCCCTTATTCGAGTTTCTCAGCCTCTGGAGCAGAGAAAATTGTGGTACTCATTTTAAAAGGTTCTGTGTCCATTTTATGAGCTAGTGAATGTAAAGTGCTTAATGCAATATTGGCCAGCACATAGTAAACTTTAATAAATATGGGCAACTATAAAAATAAAAACAATAATCATTGGTGTTATTAAGTAATATAACATTCATATTTCTTCTTACTAGAGTGAACATTTTTACATTATCTACATATTGTCTTTGCTTTTTAAAAATATTTTTTGTCCTAGGAATACCCATCTTGAGTTCTGGGTACGTCCTTTAAGAAGGTGCCCATAACACTGAGTACCCTGGAGGTCAATGCAGATGCCAGGGGAAGGTTCTGTGTCACCTGAGTGTGGGCATGCTGATCACTGAAGTTCCTTGATGCAGAGCCGCTAATCTCTTATCTGGAGCTGGCTGGAGGCCCATGCTGTCTTGAAGCACTGAGAGATGCCATGTCAATTCAAGGCAAGGTCTTTATTGTTGAAACTCTTGCATAATGACATCTTTATTCATGTGAAAATACAGGATGAATTTCAACTGTATGATATTGTTTATGTTCATCAGAAATGTTATTTGTCTTTACAAAGTCTGGTTTCAATAAACTGGCTATGTAATGGATATTAAATAAACATGGAATTTTACACATTCATAATATTTGGTTTCTTGTTGTGATTTTGATGAACTACACTTTCAAGCATTGTCAGTTCATCCTTATTTACAAAGAAACATTTGCTTGTAGCATAGTGATGTAGTGACTTGCTTTACTTTAAGATAAGTCAACTTTTCTATTCAATTTTTAATATGAAACTGACTCAAAATGTTCTTTTAGGCCACATTTACATTTCTCTCTATATAACATGCATTATACTATTTTAACAATACTTTGAGCTATATAAATCAAAGACATTCTAATTTTGTTTTTAATGTATTTTTTGTAAGATAAATAATTTATAATGCACTAATAAAATTAAGCAGCTCATATTAAAAGACTTATATGACCTATTGAAATTGATCTATGGAAATTGACTCTTGAAAGTAATGTTATAAAATTATTTTATATAAAATTGACTTTCTTCTATGAATTCTTGACAACAAATATAAAACAAAAAAGTTGAAACTCCTCCATCCTCTACACATTGAAAAGAGGATATTGAATACTTTCTAACTTTGTGACTTTTGTGTTTCTTAGAAAAAGAAACCAGATGAATAGTAAACATTTTAGTTGCACATATCAGCTTTTGGCTACCTATTTAAAATCAAAATCCTTTCAAAGTACACCTAGTCTTTTCACATCCTTAAAGTGATATAGTTTTATTTGTGGATATATTCATGAGATGTTCATTTTGCCATCCGGGGAAAGATATACCATTGATTTTGGGGGGCGGGTGGGGGTGAAGGCTGAAAATAAGCAATTCTGAGCCCATGTTCCTTCATCCTGTAGCTTCTCTCCATAACACACACCCTATAAGCACTCACATACATCTTATAAGATAAGAAAAGCTATGAAAGGACAAATAAATATGCCAAGCATTAAGGTTTCTTTAACTTTAAAAGAGCTTATTTAAAATGGGCACTCATGTCCAACTAACGTCACCATGCAGGCGTGAGTTAGACATGCTGCCTTTAAAGGGAGGCACCAGGAAGATGCCGAGGAGGGGAGAGCCAACCGGCTAGCTCAGAGCAGGTTTTAAATAGCATCGTAGTGAGGTCTTCATACCTAGTATCTGGTTTTCAGTTTTGAAGTCGTGACAGTGGAAAAAAGAAACAGAGAGGAGGAGGGAATTGAGGAACCTAAAAAGCAGAGATAAAGGAATAGAGGAAGTCTATAGGCGTTTTAGTGACAAAATGCTGATTCCTGTGGCCATACTTCAGAGCATTCTAGGACTAGTTCGCAAGGGCCAGCAAGGTTATTTAAAGGGTAAGAACTTTGGATTGAAAAAAAAATGCTTTTCTATACCATCTCTTACATTGGGGTTACTTTTGTTGATGTGTAACCTCACCCATTCCTAAGATTCTTTCCTTTTGACTAGTTTCATTTTTCAGGCAATGACCTTTCCCTGACCTCAGCCCCAAACTCCAGGTCACCTTGCTGTAGCCCTGGTGTAGCACTGAATAGAGGGCTTACCAGATTGTTGGCACTGGATAAGTGGTACTGAGCACAATCGTCCTCTTTCATAAGTGGGAGGGAAGTTTCCTTTCCTACGGTTTAGAGAGCTGGCTGACTTACACTCCCTTTTCATTTTGTTGCCCAGTAATTTTCCCTCTGGCCATATCTGCAAACTGGTTGCCTTGCAGGAAGGTGACATGCACCACTGATGCAAAAAGGGCAAAAAAAAAAAAAAAAGGCCTCTTTGTTGGCATCGGCACAACTTTCAATGGTACTTCAAAACAAATGCATTTTATAGTGAAATAGGTCAATTATTTGCCCCAAATAATTAAAAAGTTTAATTGCTTAAAACTTAATCTCTGTTATTTTAAAATTTCTATGCTGTTTTTTCAATTACACTCTTCTTCTGAATAAAATCATTATGTATACACCTAGCTATGCCAGTTTTCTAATCCACCCCCAAATTACCCTAGGAAAGAACTTCTTTTAACCTTAACATGAAAATATCCCGTATCCCCAAAGTTTTCAAATAATGAAAGAAAAATTGTTTGATTATACCTCAGAGACCCTAAATAACCCCTATCACTTGGCCTCTGTGTTGCCACATAGTTATAGCCCTACCAGAGGATGGTCACTTCTGATGTTCTAGGCTGTCCTGCTTCTTTTCAGGGAAGACACCAGTCTAATGGGTCCTAATGCTGATATTCCAGAACTACAATATCTTAGTCCATTTGAGCTGCTATAAAAAATACCTTAGACTGGGTAATTGATAAACAGCAGGAATTCATTTCTCATGGTTTGGAGGCTGGAAAGTCCAAGATCAAGGCACCAACACATTTGTGTCTGGTGAGGGCCTGCTTTCTACTTCATAGTTGGTGCCTTCTAGTTCGGTCCTCACATTTTGGAAGGGGCAAACAAGCTTCTTTGGGGTTCTTTTATAAGGACACTAATTCCATTCACTATGTCTCTGCCACCGTGACCCAATCACCTCTTAAAGGCCCTACCTCTCAATGCTATTGCACTGGGGTTTAGGATTCAACATAAGAATTTTGGGGGAATATAAACATTCATACCACAGCATACAACAAATGGCAAACTCTGACATATCGTATTGCAATGCAAGACCAGCATACCAGCCTATCTCTTTTGAATAAATCAATGTGGCAATATTGACAATTTCCAAGGCCACTACCCTATATTCCATATTTGCTCCCATTCTAAGGATGTCAGCACTAAAGAACAAAAAACACGAAAAAAGAAAAAGAAGGAAGATCTCAATAGTTACTGGGAAGCATTAAGCTAATCCCTTATCTTGCCATCCAACTTTGTCAGTTTTTGGAAAATTAGCGCTTCAAATTATTTTTCAAATGAATAGACACATGTCTTATATTTGGGCATTTAATTAGGCCCAAGGGGGAAAAAAAGAAGTGGAAGTTTTTAATACTATTTTTCTATGCAAAATACTCATGAATATTTCCACTGTATTAGGTAATTCAATATCAAATATACTTGTGATTCTAAGTGGCCTGGCCGTGGTTCGGCAGAACGCAACCATCAGTCAATGTTAGCTCTGCGCAGATGCACTGTTCCCTGTGTGCTCTACAGCAATCAAATGAGTCTGCAAATGTTCTTCAAAGAATACATCTAGAATGTTACTTCGTTAAACATCTCCTTGGCATTCATTCTATTTTCCACTTTGAATTGCTGCATTTAGTTTTGTAATGACCTTCTATAGCAAGGAGGTTTTATTAACTCTTTGATCTTCTAGCTTTGGGATGAAAACAAAGAAAATATAAATAAGCACTTTGTGCACTGTGTTAGAGAGGAGACCAGAAGAAAAAAGGAAATATGTTCTCATCAAAAGATTGGTTTGTGTGGAGACTTTCAGCCCTTCCCATTCTTTTCTCCCTTTGAGCAAAGTGCTTATCAATGTTGTACATGTGTTTGTTTTAATGTCTTCTGTATAACAAAGTCTTTGTTTCTCTTCTCTCTAACTCTGATAGCTGAGGTTAGGGTCAGATATCTCTTTGTGGATTTTCTTTTTAAGGCCATTCTCCATTCTTGGTTTCCTCTAACTCTGAGTACAATTCTTGGGAAATCTGTCATCATATTTATGGGCTACTGGAAGCCCTGCTCTGTTTCCAAGTATTCCTTTGTGTGTGTCTAATAAGCAGCAAAGGGGAGAGGATCTCTGAGCAGGTAGTCGCCTAATACTATGCTGAGAAAAAGATTGAGAACTCTTTGTACCCAAATCCCAGTTCTGTTCTTTATTGTATCTGTGTCTATATATTCTGAGCATTTGGAATACAACCTCACCATTTAGTTATCTTGCTTCTTAAATCCTGAACTCATAGCATTATTAATATATTGATGAGATACTGCCTTTCAAATTGGCTGTATTTTTGGTTTTTTGTTCCCTTTCTGTTTGGTTCCTTTTGCACACTTTATCTTTTTTGGTCTATCACAACTTTGGGAGCAAAACTTCAGGTAAAATATTATAAAATATCAGCATTTTATGATAAAAATTAAATACAAAGGGTGGAAATAGTTACTAATCAGCACAAACCTCTTCTTTTCTTCAATCTCATAATCAGCAATTTATTATATCAAACGTGCTTTCTTTAGCATCTTGAAATTTGAAACTCTTATTTGTTGTTAAATCTAAAGTGATCTGACCTAAGAGCTCAGGGACTTTTTTGGATTCACTTAATCTAGACTCTAGAACAACAGGTGAACTAGCTGTGTGCTGATAATGTTATCTGGTCATATTGCAGTGCCTTAGGCTTATCAGAAATGGAAAGCCATTATTCATCCCAAAATGGCTTCATTTCATTTTGGCTAAGTTTTCTTTTTGTTTGACTCACTTAACACTGACCACTGTGGTACTGATGTGTCATATAATTCCACCAACTCACTTTAGAGATGAAAAAAAAAAATGAGTGATAGTTTACTTAAGTGCCTTGACCAAGTAAAACAGACCCAACGTTAGAAACCACACCTTTTAATTTCCATCAGCTTTAAATTGCTTTTCTGGGTCAGACAACGAATGAGGAAAAATAATTAACTGCTGGTATGGGAGACATTTGGCTTTTCATCTTGAAGAAATTCAAGTGACATTTTCATATGAAAGAGGAGTGGCAATTGGCTTGGCAAAGCCCTTCTCACATCCTCACTTGATGCCTTTCCATTGCTTTCTTCTGAGAACTATCCTTCTTCATATTAGCAATTCTTCATATTGTTTTATATTTGCTTATCATACTTTAAGTTATAATTTCCCTAAGCTGAAAAGTTGCTTATGTTTTAGAATATGTTCTGAAAATATTTTGTAATGATATTAATAACTATAAATTCCCGAAAACTGTGAGACTGCTCCTTTTGGGAAATTTGAAATTATAGATAAATAACTTACTTTGAAAGCATGTCATTCTGGCAATTGTGAGCAGAAAACAGTTTAAACTTACAAACACATTAGAAATGTTTCTAAATATTCTATTGAAATACCTTTTTACAACAAAACAGGTAATAGAATAATCAGTGTTTACATATATGCAATACTTTTAGCTTTAAGTACAAAACAAGATGACAAGCAAAGACAGTAACTTAGAATAATTACCAAATGAAAATTTGATATATACATATAGAAGACATTCTGAAATTTGAGATCTTGAAATATTATTAAATAAGTGTTTTAAATGGTTCCAGAGAGATTAGAAAATATCGGGAAGAAAAAAATCAATTTAATTATGAAATTCCTTTATATTTTTACATTTTGGTGGTCCAAATAGTTTTAAAAAATTATTTTTACTTTTTTTTTCTTTAAGAGACAAGGTCCCACCCTGTCACCCAGGCTGGAGTACAGTGGCATGATCATAACTCTTTACAGCCTTCAATTCCTAGGCTTAAGCTATTCTCCTGCCTCAACCTCCCAAGTAGTTGGGACTACAGGCACATGCCACTATGCCTGGTTAATTTTTAATTTTTCTGTAGGGATAGGGTCTCTCTAGGTTGCCCAAGCTGGTCTCAAATTCCTGGTTTCAGGTGATCTTCCTGCTTGGGGCTTTCAAAGTGCTGGAATTACAAATATGAACCACCATGACTGGCCCCCAGACAGTTTAAAATGGTATAACATTTATTCAGAGGCTAACAGCATTTCAAATCTATTTGACAATATTTTACACTGCTTTGAAAAATCTCAAATATCTAATCAGAAAATAATATAACAGAGCTTATACACAGTGACAGGGATATGTTCTGAGAAATGCATCATTAGGTAATTTCATCATTGTGCAAAAATCATAAATGTACCTACACAAATGTAGGCAGCATAGCCTGCTACCCTCTAGGCTATGTGGTATAATCTATTGCTTCTAGGCTACAACCTATACAGCATGTTACTGTTTTGAATACTGTAGGCAATTATAACACAATGGTAAGTATTTGAGTATCTAAACACAACTAAACATAGAAAAAGTACAGGAAAATATATAGTATAAAAGATAAAAAGTGGTACACCTATATATAATAGCACTTACCATGAATGGAGCTTGCAGGATTGGAAGTTGTTCTGGGTGAGACAGTGATTGAGTGGTGAGTCAATGTGAAGACCTAAGACATTACTGTATACTATTACAGACTTCATAGACACTATACATTTAGGCTTCACTAAATTTATAAAAATATATTTTTCATTCTTCAATGATAAATTAACCTTAGCTTACTATAACTTTTTTACTTTATAAATTTAAATTTTTTTAAAAAAGATTTTGACACTTTTGTAATAACACAGCTTAAAACACATTGTACAGCTGTGGAAAATTATTTTCTTTCTTTATATCCTTATTCTATAAGCTTTTCTATTTAAAAAAATGTCTTCTTTACCTTTTAAACTTTTGTTAAAAACTAAGACACAACCACACACATTAACCTAGGCCTACACATAGTGAGATCATCAATACCACTCACTGTCTTCCACCTCCACATCTTGTCCCACTAGAAGGTCTTCAGGGGCAATAACATGCATGGAGCTGTCATCTCCTGTGATAACAATGCCTTATTCTGGAAATCCTCCTGAAGGACCAGTCGGAGGCTGTTTTACAGGTAACATTTTTTTAATAAGTATAAGAACCGCACTCTTAAATAACAATAAATAATATAGCAAATACATAAACCAGTAACATAGTCATTTATTATGAGTATCAAGTATTATGTAAACATAATTGTATGGGCTGTACTTTTACATGACTGGCAGTGTGGTAAGTTTGTATCGACATCACCACAAACACGTGAAAAATGTGTTGCACTAAGATATTATGATGGCTACCACGTCACTAGGCGATAGGAATTATTCAGCTCCATTATAATCTTATGGGTTGACTGTTGTGTATGTGGTCTGTTGTTGTTGACCAAAATGTCATTATGTGGCACATGACTGTATTTATTGAGATTTTTCATCCACATTACCAGGTCAAAACAATATATTTGGGTTTTTTACTTTGCAAAATGTGGGAGAAAAAGAATTTAAGGATCAAGGGCTCTTCTGAAAAGATCTGATTACCTTGATGCTAGTAAGAAAAAAAGGTAAAGGGCTTTTTATTAAAAATCGTGAATTAATTATGTGTGCTTATTTCTACTGCTTCCACTAAGTCTGCCAAAATGATAGCAAAAATAAAATAAAATATTGTATTTCTTTGCCTCTCCCTAAGAAGGGTTAGAGGTATTCCCTACCCCCCTATAATGCTTGCCATATCCCAAGGATGTGCACAAAGTGCACCTTGTCTCTGAAGCCTCTCATAGTTTTTCAAGCAGAGTAGGGTAATTTCTCTCCCATATTTCCACAGTACTCTGTAGATATGTCTATTACAATAATGACCCTAACATATTTTAATTACGTATTTGTGTATCTGCTCTCCCTTCCCCATCTAGACCACCAGTCTCATTAGCACAGTGCTTGGCATAGTATATACTCAATAAATGTCTGTTAAAAGATGGTGGGAATAAATAATAAATAAATAAATAAATAACATTATTTTCAAGCAAAAAATAAAATAAAATAACAAAGATATTTTCCTATAAGAAAAGAAAATGAGCAAGGAAGCTATATTGAACATGGAATTTCAACAACTGTTTGGAAGATAGAAGTAGATGGAGACATGCAGGAAGATCAGAGGGGCATAGCCAGGGAGGTGCCAGGAAGCCCTGAGAGATAGAATGAGGAAGGGAGGGTGAGGTGCAGGGCTGAAGACTAGTTAAGAGGGGGAAGTTTGAATGCAGATCAAACGGACTACCAGATCAGCTTCCTCTCTACACACACACACAATGCACACACACACATGCACACACTATGCGCACACACATACACACACACATACTACCCATCATCCTCCCCTCAGGAGAAAGAAGGTTGTTTGTCAAAGAAGTTGAACTACGTTGGCTCCAGTTTCAAGCATCCCAGGCAGAACAGAAGCTGAGGCTAAAACACAGACTGAGATAAATGAAAGTTTAATACTGAACTGTAAAACCTCCATCTCTTTCTCTGGCTCAAAATGCTGGCAGCCAGGAACTTGCCTTCCCTGGTAGGAGACTTCAAGATATTTCTCTGGAGAAATTGAATGGCTCCCAAGGAAAGACCTATACAAACCGAAATTTGGAGTTCCCCTAGAAAAACACTAGCTCATCAGCAAATCCCCCTCCAGTGATGTTTAACCATTAGGAAGCTCTGATGCATGCAGATCTTTCACTCAGCTTTATAATGCCCTACTCTTAAATGTGGTTGGATGTGTAAGGCTCACCAGACACATAAGGAATGTCTCCACCATGGAAGACAGAGACAAAAATCTAAAGACCGAGGAAATAGAGTGACCCAATGATCAGAGAGAAAAAAATCAAAATCATTTATAGTTGATATCTTTGTATATATAAGAAAAATAATGTCCAAGAAACAAAAAATAAAATACTATGAAAAAACAATAAAATAAATAACTTTTGAACATGAAAAATCCATAGCCTTAATAAAAAAACTCAACAAAAGATGAAAAGATAAAGTTAAGAAAATAATCCAGAAAGCATAGCAAGACAAAGAATTGGAAACCAATAGAGAAAAGAATACAGCTAAATATGATGTATCTCAATACAACTATTATGCAAAGAAAATACATTCTTCTTATAATCATGTTCATAAGTCAATGATAGATATCTCACATGTCTGCTGTTATGATTATAAATTTTATAATGGAAGAAAATGTCACAACTTATACAGAGGACCTTCAAAGAACTGAAAATCTGCCAAGCTCAATATGGTCCAGACTTGAATAAACACAATCTTGCAAGGGTAGAAGGATTTCACACTAGCCCCAGTCCATCCTGGCACAGGTACTGAGTATTCCAAGGAGGACAACCAGTTAATTAAAGGCTATTATAGAGACTAAACTTGAGCAGTTAGACTCTGGAACCCATCTCTTGTTAACCACGAGAAGACAGAATAGGTAGATAGTTAATACACACACACACACACACACACGCACATGCACCATTTTACCTCTACTAAAACTGAAAACAGATGGAAATAAATCTGCATCTTTCTAATTTTTAAAGATTTAGCCACAGTGCGTAAATAAAAACAGAGCCTCAGATATCAGCAATAATGTATGCAGCTCATCCCCATTTCAAGGAAAAAAATTATAAATATTTTCCAAAAAATTCTTTCTGAGCCAGTAGCTCTGGGTAGACAAGGAAAGAAACACACTCTGACAGTGGATTCTGGGCTGGTTGTGGAAGCCATAGCATTTTGTTGGAGAGAGCTGAAGGTAGCAACCCTTTCTTCTCTTCTCCCTTCACTGTGGGACCATCTGGTCCCCACAGATCTCACCCTGAACCAGCCTTCAACCAACACTTGAGAGAATGAAAAGAAGGCTTTGGAGTTGTGAGTTTGCCAGGTGGGAAGGTAGCCCAGCAGAGGGATATACTTAAGCTTGTATTGTAAGGAGCAAAATAGAGATTAGGAAGAGAGAAAAACATCAAGTAGCACATATTTGCTTCTGTCCTTTCTGTTCAAAAAATACTTGAACAAATGCATAAAGTGAAATTTGTAGGTGTACTGTTTTACATGGAATTAAATACTGTGAAAATTCCTAAGTCATTTAATGCTAATGTTACTTGATTGCTGTAATCCATTGCTGATAGCTGGGAACAGAATCAAACATCACATCACCTCTTGAGCTAGTTGTGGGTGACTTATGAGACTAACCTGTTCTTAGTCTCAGAAATTAGAAATCCGTCTCCAGTGTACATTTTTACATCTTTGCCAGGAAAAAGGATGCATTTTCCCAGTAGGAATTGAACAAGGTCACCTTGGCCCAGGTTGTCAGGAACTAAAACAGTAACAAACACTTGTCTACAGAAAGATAACAATATTCCTATTAAAGATTTCTAACATTAGAAAGACACAGTAACTTGTAGAGATTTAAGGAATATTTAACAAATATGAAGTAACAATTTGGTTTATTAGTGCAGACAAGTAATTTTGTTAGTTAATGAATAAGTAAATAAATTATTAGTTCAACAAAACAAGTAGTCAGTTGTCTTACTCTAGATAGGCAGAAAAGCAGTAGTTGCAATAGGAAATCAAGTCCAGATGGTAGCTATTGGGGAACATATAGGAACTGTGCATGCCTTCATAGAAGGAGGTACTGACGTTAGCTATTGTGGGAGGAGCTAGACATTTATGATAAAAGAAAAACTTCTCATTTATTGCAAAACATCGTAGTGAGAGTCTGGAATTTGGAGATTCATTACTGATTCTGAAATGAAATGGTTTTGTGATCTTTGTAAAATTATTTTTCTTCTTTGTGTCTTTGTTTCCTCTATAAAATTAGAGAGTTAGAAAAAAATCAACATTCCCCAAAGAATATGCTTTGGAACAGCAGCTCTTCAGGAGATAAATACACACAATTAATAAAGGCAAGGGTTTCTAGTCAAATTATGTATTAGTCAGGGTTTCTTTTATAAAATACCCATCTCAAGTTGGTTTAACAAAAAATGGGGTTTATCCCCTTACATAGCTGAAACATCCAAAGGTAGAGCTGGATAGTTTTCCCATCTCAAGATCCTTAATTGAGTAAGATCTGCTAAATCCCTTTTGCCATATAGGGTAACATATTCACAGATTCCCAGGATTAGGGCACGGACATCTTTGGGAGCCATTATTCTGTATACCACACCAAACTCATTTGATGACATAAAGCAGGGTTCAGTAAACTATGGCCCATGAGCCAGACTCAGACTGTTGTCTGTTTTTTATATAGTCCATGAGCTAAGAATGATTTTTATATTTTAAAAGGGTTGTGCAAAAATAACACAAAGAATATGCAACAAAGACCATATATGGCCTGTAATGCCTAAAATATTTACTATCTGGCTCTTTACAGAAAACATTTGCCTATTCCTGATATAAAGTATCTTATAAGATTAGTACTTTTTGGAACACAGATAAGGAAATAATAGACCAGCAGATTGTTTCAAGTTCTTTTCCCCCTTCTATCATTTCTATTTATGTATTAAATGAACATTTACTGAGCACCTATTTGTGTTAGCTGCTGTCCTACGCACTGGAGATATAAAAATATAAGTCAAGCTACTTTGCCTTTGCCTCAAGCTACTTACAGTCCATTAGAAAGACATGTATATGTATTTCTACAAAGGTAAGTGCAAAAGAGTTCATTAGGCGGTATCATAACAGCCTAGGTAGTGTTCCGGGAGTGTAGAAGACCCCGTTCAGTGTGAGCACTTAGCCATGCCCCTTCCTCTGAGAACTATCCACTCCAAGTACAGAGCTGGATGCACTCAACAACTTCTGCAATGCGTGACCCTGCCCTGTGGTCACTGGTGATTGGGCCAAAATTCACACCTGTTCTAAGGCAGATTTTTTTCTCCCAGGAATTTAAATTAGCCATCACAGATGCTAGTCAGTCTCTGCTGGTTCTGGGAAGGAGTAGGAAGTTGGGGTAGCTACATTTGTCCTCATGTGCTTAGAGATGCAGAAAAGTCAGTGGGCAAAGAATAAAAAGTATGAGCAAATGCTCAGAAAGAAGATGTCAGGGACCAGGTAGCCTTGGATGAATGGAGTTTTCGTCACGCTCTAGTTCCTCATAACCACTATCCATGGTGCTGGAGTGGGTACTGGGACCCCTGTTATTCAGTTTCTGTTTGCACAGATGGATACGGGGTGAGGAGCTGCAGCAGCTAGGTTGGCTGTTGTAGAAACTCAGGCAGTGGCTATTTACCAGCTGTTATAGAAATATTTAAAGATTTTAGCCAATGCTATGGATGTATCTGAGCATATCCATATATATCTCCATATAATAAAGGCTTACTTTCACTGAAAATAGTTGAAACGAATTTCTGTTATGTGCAAACAATCCCCAAAAAAGGCAGGGATCTTAAAGAAGAAAGCAATACATTATACCTGGGAGGTCAAGAAAAATTTATAGTGCAAGTAACAGCTGACCTGAGTCAGGAAAGTTGAGAAAATATGGGCCACTGGGAAGGTGTGGGATGCAGTTCAAATAGCAAGAACAGGGATAGATGTGTGAGATGGCCTGTGCTTGCCATTGTGTTAGGGGTTGTGGGTGAAGACAACAAGCACAACAGATATGTCCTGCCTTCACAGAACTTAAAGCCTAGTCACAGAGCTTAAAGTCTGTCTGGATACAGACATACTTACAATGACAATACACTGTGATAAGCATCTGTGATAGAAAAGTATTAATATCTATGACCAATTTCTGATACAATACATAGGAAGGGCACTTTACCCAGACTCTGAGGGTCAGGGAATTTTTAAGGATCAGATTATACCTAGATTAGAAACTTTAAGATTAGTAGCAATTAACTGACCAAACATAGTAAGGTGTCAGGGGTTGGGGAATGGGGAAGGACTTCAGGTAGAAAGAACAATGTGTGCAGAGGCCCTAAATTATATTCTTTCTGCTTAATACACTTAAACTGGTGTCGTTCTCATGCATCAAGTCTTAACTTTTACACAGGCCCATTCATTAAGAAGATTAGAAACACAACAAGAAGAGTAGCTGGGGAGGGGAAAGATGATGGGTTCAATTTTGAACATGTTGCGTTTAAGCTATCTATGAACATCCAATTTTTTTTTTTCAAGAAGACATTTACATATTTGGTTGTGAAACTCTGAAGAGTAGCCTGGACTGGAGAAAAGATTTGAGAATAAGATTTGAGAATAACCAACATGTTAACCATGAGAATCCTTAGAGTGCATGAGATTACCTGGGTGATGAATGTAGAGTTAAAAAAAAAAAGCCAAGGATATAACCCCAAAGAAAAATTAATGCAGAAAAAGGACGCAGAGGGAATTTTTTCACATGTGAAGAAAAATCAGGAGAGTAGAGTGTTACAGATGCCAGTCTAAGCAGACCTTTCAGTGAGGAGGGATGGTCAACTGTGTCACATGCTGCTAAGATGGTCCAGTAAGATAGGGCTGCAAGTGTCTACTGGATTTAGTAAAAAGGAAGTTTCAGTCATCCCCATAAGAGAAGCACAGAGAATTTATGGGAACAAAAGCTAGACGGCAATTGTCAGCTGCATAGAGATGAGAGCCAAAGCCATGAGCTCCTATATCCCTTAGGGACACCACTGAGTAGAGGTGTGCACATTTTTCCACCTCGGACTTCATGCAGGAAACAGAGAATTGGTAACTTAATTGAATTCCATAGGAAAAAATATGAATTCCTACCATAGTAACATGGTATAGATTATCTATACCATTTAGATGATCTATTTTACTGAATTAAAAATTATCCATGAGAAAATTGAACTCCTTCTTTTAGTCATCCATTACAATCTAGGCACATTTGTTAAGAAACAAGACAGGTGGCCGGGCGCGGTGGCTCACGCCTGTAATCCTAGCACTCTGGGAGGCCGAGGCGGGTGGATAGCTCAAGGTCAGGAGTTCGAAACCAGCCTGACCAAGAGCGAGACCCCGTCTCTAAAAAAAAAAAAAAAAAAAAAAAAGAAACAAGACAGAGGCAACTTCCTAATCTTTTAACCTTCACATTTACATAACATTTCAGAGTTCAAAAATATTTGCTCAGCCACAAAATCACATCTCCAGGAAAGCATTGTTATTATTATTTTCTCTATTTTACAGATGGGGAATCTGAAGTCCACAGAGTTTGAAGTGACTTTTCTTAGATCACTCAGCACCTCAAAGTGACAAGGCTATAATCACTCATTCAATTCAAAGAAACATTCCCCCAATACATATTATGTACCAGGTTTGTGACAAGTGTTAGTTATGGAGATGAATGAGATGCCCTTTGTCACCATCAGCTTTCCTCATACTATAGCGGTGGGACCCCCTCTAGGAAGTACTGTGTGGAGTAGTGCACAGGAGGGTGGGCTGAACTGTGACAATGGCAGGCACCAATACCTAGCTCCCAGAGCACTCCATCTCTGCTACCAATAGCTGGGTTTGGTTGGTTCCTCGCATCCAGAGATTTCAGTGTGCTATAGGTCTTAGCCCAAACTCCATATAGAGTCATCTTATGGGTTGCTCATTATGGGTATGTAGTGAGAAAATGGAGGGCTCAACACATATAGACCCTAGAAGCAGCTGCAGGAAGAAGAGCCTGTGAAGGGTATTAAGAGAAACTGCCAGAGCTTTAGGAGGAAAATAAGGAAACATTTTTATAAGTTTTATTGAGGAAGTGAGATTGGGTCTGTGAAGGAATTTTCAGCATTGTCAAATGTCACTAAAAACTAACATAAGATGAAGTTGAAAGTGTCCATTGGATTTTGCCAGCAGGAGATCATTGATGACCTTGCCAAAGCAGTGTTCATTGGCCAAATATAGTTGTATAGGTTGTTGACTGAACAAAGACACCAAGGTACAGTCTACTGAAAACCATCTACAGAGGAGGGAAGGTATTTTTCCTAATTGAGTCAAAGTCTAATTATAGAGAGTTGAAGATGAAATAGAAGGAGAGCAAGAGGACAAGACTCCACTGGGCAACTTTAAACTACCAGGAATAAGGATTTTCACTGTGGAGGGAAGATATGAATCTGAGGAGAGGAGTTACAGGAACAAATAGAAAAGAAGGAAAGGGAAAAGGAACTGTGATAGAATCTGGGGTCTGGCTGTTCTTGCAAATAAAGCCTAGCTGTTTATTCTTTTAATGCTTATGTTTGTAGAGCTCCACATAGTTTTCAAAGTTGTTTCACATTGCATTTGATTCTTAGAAAGCCTTTGGAGATAGGCAACAGATCTTTCTTATCTCCCTTCTACATAAGAAGAAGCTAATGTGGAAGAAGCTCCAGTTTAAATGATGGAGCCCAAGAATGTATGTTGTGATGCAGCATCCCCAACCTTTTGGCACCAAAGACAGGTTTCATAGAAGACAATTTTTCCATAGACCCATGGGGGTGGTGGGTTTCAGGATGATCAAGCACATTACATTTATTGTGTAGTCAAACCTCTCTGCTAACAATAATTTGTATTTGCAGCCGCTCCCCAGCACTAGCATCATTGCCTCAGCTCCACCTCAGATCATCAGGCATTAGATTCTCATAAGTAGCGTGCAACCTAGATCCCTCACATGCTCTGTTTACAGTAGGGTTTGTGCTCTTATGAGAATCTAACGCTGCTGATCTGACAGGAGGCGGAGCTTATGCAGTGATGTGAGTGATGGGGAGTGGCTACAAATACTGATGAAGCTTCCCTTGCTTGCCTGCCGCTCACCTCCTGCTGTGGGGCCCAGTTCCTAAAAGGGCACAGACCGGTACCCAGTCCACGGCCTAGGGGTTGGGGACTGCAGTTGTAATGGATCAAGGATGGATCTTGCCTGCAAATTCAGGATCCCATGCTAGCAGTCACTTAGGAGCAAGTTACATCAAACCACTGAGGCTCTGTTTGCACAACTGTTCAATGGAACACATAATACCTGCCCTGTGGAGATGTGAGGTTGAACCATGATGAGAGGTACAGACACCTAGGACAGGGCTGAGCACAGACAATCAGCATGCGTAAACTCCCTTTCCCGTCTTCTTCACCTAGAACTCATATGCAGGTTGTCTGACTCCAGGTTGATAGTTATAAACTACATGGCTACTATGGTCATTTACTCGTTTATTTATTTTCAAATCTATGTAAGTTTTGGTTTATAATGAAAATCCAAGAAAGTTACTTGTAGAAATTATGTGCCTTACTGTTTTTCATATAGAATCTCTCCAATCGTATCATTATAATTTTGGAATACTTCTAAAAATTACCTATCTTGCTTCCTGCAGATGTACTCAGAGGACTAATAGAGTTTTGTGGCTTTCAGGGAATGGAAAAGGAAGAATGCATTATTTTTGTGTTAAACTATGGTATTATTAAGATGTAAGAATTGTTTCAGATTTTATAGCTCATATTTTATTGTGCATTACATGCAATTCTACTTATATGATTAGAGAACATAAAAGGTGGGGGGAAATCAACATGCATATAATCTAAGAAATTGTCACTGCAATTTTAAAATTCTTTGCAAAATCAGTAAGTCTGAGTTTAACTTATACTACTATATATACACATACACACACTGATCTGATGCTTTTGTTCTTAGACACTGCCTGCTTGTGGAAATGTATTCTGGTAACAAAGAATGTAGCATCTTAAAATTGATGCTAGCGTTGTATCATCAAATGGAGAGTAAATGCAACTAGAGTATTTTTTCATATTTTTAATATTGTAGTGTTGCTGACATCATTATGCACTGGTCATGTTAATCTCAAAATGCACAATATATTTGTGTGATCTGTGTAACGCAAAAAGTGTTCAAAGATGTGATAATATACATCTTCATTTTGGCATTTATTATCAGATTATCGTAATGTGCATCAGCTTTAAAGAATCTGATCTCGAGAACAATATGTACTTTTTCTCTAATATTGTACTACACAGTGTGCTGGATGTGGCTATAGAGAATTCTCTCTGCATTTCTGGGTCTATGTAAAAACCCACTTGCAGCTAACCAATAAAACAAAAAAGAGACTTGTAAACAGCTGGTTTATATAGGTTTTTCAAAAGGCTTGTGTTCTGATCCATAATATGTGTGGAATTTGTATTAGGTTTGGAGAAAGAAAAATGGAAGTTACTACAGCTGTGAGTCAAGAAATTAATTCCAGGGAAAAGAAATAATATTTCCTTTCCTAAAAGATAGGAACAAAATGTGTTCTTGGTTTGGATGCGTTTCTTGATTTTGTGTTATTGGCTATGAAATATACCTGCCTGGAAGAGCAATGGCATCTAATATGAAATTATTAACCTATTTCATAACTCTAATATGGGAACATCCCTACTCATAATGTTCTAGTTTGTAAAGATAATTGACTACACTGGGACTCTTTAAAGTAGCAAATAAAGGTTTTATAGATTTGCAGAAATTGTGTGTGTATGTGTGTGTGTGTAGTTCATACAGTTTAGTGTCCGTGAAAATTGGGTAGTAATGTCACAAGTCTTGTTTATCTGGGATAGAAAAATCACAGAACAATTTTACCTACCATAAACTCATTTAAAAACCTCATTCACTAATAAATCCAGCTATTATTCCATGGTAAAAATCAGTTCATCAGTGTTGTCTCTATATCTCAGAAAATGTATTTACTTGGGTTCTATCCTTATTTGCCAAATCCACGTTTGAACAATGTTCTACCACATCTTTATGTTTAGCCACTGAAAAAGCTCTTGTAGTTGGACAGTCTCTATTCCTTTTCCTGTTAACATTTTCTAAATGTTTCCTGATAAGTCATGCTTTCTACTAAACATTGCAATACTATGCTTAAATATAAAATTTGATACAAGAATGGCAATCAAAATATAGTTTCTATTAATTCCTTTTTTTATTAGGAGATCAAATAGGTCTATAACTCTGCCAATTTCACTTTAATCAAAGCCCAACATTAGTACCTCTGGTATTTAATGGGTTGCTAAAGAAAATTCTGGAACAAACTTGGCAGATATCACTGAGAATAAAAATTTTCACAAAAAGAAATGTGCTGCTTTTTCTAACATTATGATTACATGTAAGAATCATAACTCAGATTGCAAAACATATATACACCAATTTCTTTTAGTAAGTTAGACATAATTTAATGATTAATTCCATATTATATCAAGCCATGCCAAATTGACAAAAGACACTTTTTATAACTTCTATAACCCTTTATTTTAATGAGTATATTTATTCATAAAACAGAATAGATGCTCCTTTCTTAATTATTCTTTCTTGACTTGGTATCCTTATTTGAAAAAAATTAGACTACCAAAGAATAAAAATTAATGTGCTGATATTATGAATAAGCAAAAAATAAAATAGTCTAGAACCCTAATTGTTGAAGACTGGGTAAGTAAGTTATAGTACATTCCTATAACAGAATAGCATGTGACCATAAAGGGATGTTGTAGATGAATAACCATTGAAATGGGAAAAGCAGAATATACGGCATTACTTTATGGTAATGATATACCAAATTCTTCGTAGGAATTATATTTAGGTGGTCAGATCAGTGGTGGTTCTTTTTCAAAAAAATTATCTTTCCTTTGTGCTTCTCTGCATTTTTGAAGTTATCTGTATTGACTATTTATAATTTTTAAAATTAGGAGGATGTTAGAAAGATACCCTTATTAAAGAGAAGAGAAAAAAAGAGTGCAGAGGCACCCCTCACACTGCTCTTGCCAGTGGGCATCATGTCAGTTTCATGCCAATCCACCATTCTCTGCCATTAAATTCTCTTGGTGACAAGCTAAGAGCAAGGAGGACTGGTATTAATGGTAACAGGTCCACAAGAAGTAAAATGGATGACTTTGTTCTCAATCTCCTGTTCATGAATCTATACCTAAAACATTCTCAGGCTAGATTATGATTGCTTAACCTAGTTGAAGAAATTCATTATCTGATTATCATTATTTAGTTTTTCCCCAAGTGTTGGGCTTAAATATCCCCTTTTACTATTAAGCGTATACTGATCAAAATTGCTGTGTGACTATCAGGTGTATAATAGTGTTTTTACACAACATATATAAAAACCACTACCTTTGCTTTAAAGGCATACTTTGTAAAGTATTTTGCAAAGGCAAAAAACACTTTTAACTTATTTTGCAAACCAAGAAGAAAAGATCGTTTCTGTTAACCTTTATTTTTACTTGATATTAAATCATCTGGCACATTTGTCGTTTCCCCTACGTTTGGCATTTTCTGCACATTGTTAATGCTGATTCTATCTGGTCAGCTGCCAAAGGGAAATCAGGTGTCAACAGTCACTTCAGTGTTCTAGAGTTCCTACAGGAAATGAAAGACATATTCTTTTGGTTCACAAAAAAGTGACAAACTTGTAGAGCATATTTAAGATGTATTTCTTTAAGGATGCTGAACTTACAGTATAATTATTTCACGAATACAAGTTATTCCACAGTTATGTGAGCCAGAGAATAAAGATAGGTCTGGAACTCAAGAATACTTCCTTCAAATATTAGGGCTTTTAATCAAATTATTGTAAATATAGTGTTGGAAAAAATGGCCCAAACTTCTTGCTTTTTTCCTAACAGGTGATTTTAGAAGACAATGAAAAGGAATTTAAATGTTACTAAAAATAAAAATGGTGCTAAAAATAAAAATCACTTGATAGAAAAATACTATATTCAAATAATTCTAACTAAATTGGTTTGAATTATCTAATGATAGAGATGGAGATACAGTTTTCTTAGGGGACCATTACTCTAAAAGTCAAGAGCCATGTCAATTCTACCCTAAATCAACAGTGTGACCTCTCCAGGTTAAGGTTTCTTAGCCACGCTTTAACAGCAATTGTGATCAGTACATGTTTAATGTTAAAAGGGGATATTTAAGCCCATAATAACGAAGGATTAGACTTGGGAATCTACCAGGTGCATTCTAGCCTGAAATTCATTTGTGTGTATATATATATATATATATATGCATATGTATAACATTTATACATTTTAAAACATAAAGTTATACTAGAGATGAAAGCTTATATAAACTGCCCCACCTTTCTATTTGCAGCCAATTACTGCACCAATCTAATGTTTCACTTTATATAAACTCATTTATTCTTTCATTCATTTCAAATATGTGATGATATAACTATAAAATCAACATTTGGTTATTTCGAATAACTTAAAATAGCAAATAATTTAAAAATCACTTCCACTTGACTTTGGAATCTATTACATGCATTGTTTTTCCAGAAAATTTACTTCATAATTATGTTGTATGAGAATGAAATGAGTTTCAATTCAAAATTCACACATTGAATTCTGGCTGTTGGGTGATGAGGACAAGCATCCCAGGGTTAACATTTGCCACGTTGCCACGGATAATTAGAATTGATTACATGTGTCTTTAAATTTGGTATCACCTCTTATGAGTTCAGGTTACCATTTATGTTTCATATCTTTTTTTTATTTTGTCAGGATCTCACCTCTCCCTTTGCAATTCTTTCACACTGTGTGTATCCTTCCGGAGGCTTTGCTTTCCATACTCTCTTAGAACATTATCTTCTCTGTTTCTGGGAGAGACAAACTATTGTAATAAAAAGGTAGGAAATCCTTTACAGAGTGAACTCTCACTAAAGCGTACTATATTTACAAACTGTTACATGAGAATAATTCTTACCCCCACCCCTCTCCCAAACCTTCATTGAAAACCAAACTCAACTCAGTTCAGGTCAGCCTAGGTAAAGATTCTCTTAAAGGATACTCTTCTTGGCTGGTGAGTTTCTCGCTTCCCTGGTTATCATTCAGGGAACTTTGAACAACTCTCACTCTATTCACTCTATATGTTTGTGCCCTTGTCAGCCTATTTTACCCCATCCTTGGATTTTTTTCTATTTTAAAGACTTCATCTCAACCAACAACCTCAAAAGTTTCACTTTTGTGTATTATAACACTTCAAAGACCTATTTCCCAGAGCTAATACAATGTATAATATTTTGACCACTAAAGTACTATCACCTGGATTTATTATTAGGTCCTCTGTAGTTGAAACAATAATTGATTATGCCACAAAGACTCAGCCTAACATTACATTTAGTATAGTGTTATTAATTGCTAAATTTCTAACTATTCTTATTCACAACACCCGAGGCTTCATTCGTTTATGTATTCATTCAACAAATAGCGATGATTGCTACAGGCCAACACTGTTCTAGCTGCTATGGGTGCTGTAACTAACACAGCCGACTGAATGTTCTCATGGAGGATATTTTCTAGTTGAGAGAGTTGGACAACAAACAGAGAATATATCAGATTGCGTTAAGAGCTATGAAGAAGAAAAAAACCAATAGGGTAATGGACAGAAAGTGTTCAGGTTAAGATTTAGATTGGGTGGTCATGGAAGACATCTGAGGAGGTGACATTTGAGCCGATGATCAAAAATGATCAAAAAATGCAAAATGAACAAATCTCCAAATGTAAAGATGTGGGGCATTAGAGCAGGTGTAAGGGCTGTAAGGAGGGATGAGCTGGCGTGTTAATGGGCAGGCTGTCTGGTTGGAACCCAGTGAGTGAGGGGAAGAGGAAATTAAATGAGGTCGAGGAGGTGGGCAAGGTCCAAATCAAACGGAATTGTAGGCTGAGGAAAGAGAGGTGTGAAGCCATTAGGGAGTTTTATTTAGTGAGTGCACACTCTGATTCATAATTTTAAAAGATGATTTGCTGAGCAGAGACTATAGAGTGGCAAAAATGGAAGCAGAGAGATCAGTTTTAGGAGGTCTTTGCCATCACTCAAGTGAGAGACAGTGGTGATTTGGACTGAGACAGTAGCTGTGGAGGTGCTGAGGAATAAACACATCCAGGATGTGTTTTGAAAGTAACACTCATACAACTTGCCACAGGACTGATTAAATGTAAAGGAATTACAAAATGAGGGATGATTCCTCCTGGGCTGCCAGGTGGATGATGGTGCAGTTTGCTACAAGGGAGGTGGCCATGGGAAAGGAAGGTTATTGGAAGGAACTGTAGTGGAGTTTGAGCGTGTCAACTTTGAGACAACTATTAAACTTCCAGTAACAATCTCAAGCAGGCAGTTGGACTTAGAATCTGGAAGTCAGGTGAGGTCAGGGCTAGACATATAAATATAGAAACATAAATGAGATCAAATAAAAACAATACATTCAAATATTCAATTTTTAAAATAGCACTCAATATGATCTCTTGTTTTCCCATTCGTGGGTTGGGAGAATCGGTAAGGGAGTGTAATCATTTCTCTCTGAAGGTGGAGGTGTGTACAGAAAGCCATCCCCTTGAGGTAGTCCTTTTCCAAACTTGTTTATTTCGACGATGGAAAATTCATCATGGCAACTTCATTTTGATGTGTTTATATGATTGGGGAAAAGGAACCTTCTCTTTACTCTCAGCTTCTAACTTGCGGTAGCAAGTATTATTGACATCACCATATATCATCCAAGAACAAGGGTCAGAAATTCCACAAACAAACTTATTATTGTGAGACTTCCTGGCAGATGTTACAGATAGAAAAGTTCACTCAGAATTCCATTACGCAGGTAAATATTTGCATGGCTTTCTATAGAAGGAAATATATCTTTTAACTTATTTCTTTGCTTATTATTATTACTAAAGAGTGATATGAAGGCCTGGCTCCCAATAGATGTATGATGACATAAATAAATGGATGACCACTGTCATCTCTTGACACTTTCTTTTTTTTTTTTATTTTCTTAATTTTTATTTTACTTCTTTTTCTCTTGACACTTTCTAGTAAAGTCTCTTAAATATTGCAGGGATGTATAACTTGTGATCCTACATAATCATGACAAAGATCATCATATTTTAAAATGCCACAAGAATTTTGAGGTCCATATTATGTTTTTCAATGTTAACCAAGTGAATCTTGCCATATTAAAAGTTTTTAGAATATGGAAATAGGTTTTATCTTTCCATGCATCGTTATAAATTATAATTATATCAGAATCACTTTGAAAATTCTCATTGCCCCTTTAATCATGACTGCAAATAAAATTGGGCAAATAAATAAATGTCTAATTCAGAGAATTTACGGAATGGTAAGTATGTGGTAAGTATGGTAAGTATGGTGTTGTATGGTAAGTATGTGTGTTGTTCTTTGCTGTGGTTGCTATTTAAATTGTGTTTTGTGTGCAACGTATGGGGTGTGGTTATGCTTGAGGCTCTGCCTCGAGGGGGGAGGGGGGCATGGGGAATATACATAACTGTAATATTTGTACCCCCATAATATGCTGAAATAAGAAAAAATAAATAAAAAAAATAAAAAATAAATAAATAAATTGTGTTTTGTTATGCTTTGAGTGTAGTAGTAACTTCTTCCTGAGTGGGTCCACTTATAATCCCTGAGGAGCTAGGATGCTATAAAGAGTGTAACTACTGCAACCAGAGAAAACTGTCCTTGTTCTCTCCCCCAGTCATATGCATTTCAATCACTCTTGTAAAATGTCAAATAATGAGCTTGGAAGTTATGAGTCTTCTATCAGTCGAACTGCTTATACCAATTCACTGTTCTCTCTTTTCTTTTAATGCATATAACTATTAATTCATATCAGGCTCCTTTTTAGCCTAAAAAAACTTCTAATGCCCTAACAATCTCACTCATTCAAATTCTAGGAAAGGCATTCTTGTTATTACTTGACATATGTACAACATTTAATGTCTGTTATTTAACTGCTGTTTATTTGCTCTTTGCATTTCAAATGAATTGTGACATTTTCTTTTCCATTGTCTTATTAATAATGTTCCAAATGCATTATGGGAAAAATAGTCATCCTTAACTATAAGACAACAGAAAAATTTCAATACTTACTGCACAAATGGGAACTTAAAATGAGACTAATAGATACATTTGGGTAAATAATTAAAATTCATTCATTCATTCAATGTATTTATTAAGTCCCAGTTATTGTGTTATTGATGGGGATGAATATGATACAGTCCCTTTCCCAAGAGGCTTCACAGGTGGTAGAGGGAAATGGACACATAAAAGAGTAAGCACACCGAAGTGTTCCCTGAACTATGGGAGCAACATGTGGAGGCAGGGAAGGAAGCATTTTCAATTCTGCCATTATAGACTTCGCAGAAAAAGTGTTTGTTTACAAGCTTTGTGTTATTAAGGAAAATAAACCACATTATCGACATAATCCTCATATCTTTTTTTTTCCTTTTATTTATTTATTTTTCTTTTTTTTTTTAATTCAGGGTATTATGGGAGTACAAACATTTTGTTTACATGAAATTCATTTACCTCTCTCAAGCCAGGGCTACAAGCTTGTCCTTCCGCCATACAGTGTGCCCTGTTTCCATGAGCTGTGGGTTTACACTCCCGCCCCCTCTACTACCCACCCCCCACTCCCACCCCTACACCTGACCAGCACCCAGTGAGTATTACTACCATGTGATAGTAGCATGGTAGTAATAAGGATAGTAGCACCTTAGTATTGATCAATTAGTACCAATTTGATGACATCTGCACTCGAATGTTTATAGCAGCACAATTTACAATTGTTAAGATGTGGAAACAACCCAAATGTCCATCAATACATGAGTGGATAAATAAAATGTGGTATATGTATACCATGGAATACTAATCCTCATTTCTTTTATTGAAGTTTTTTTAAAGTTATCTTTAACAATGTTTTTGCCTCGGTGATACCAAAGCAATCTTTTGAAAAACAAAAACTTGAACAACTCATTCTTTGGTAACCAGGATTCTTGGTAATTGCAATAAATAGTATGGACGTGGTTTAGACATAGCCCAGACTCTTGTCTGGAAGCCTCAAACTCTTCGAAGGTACAGCGATTGTCCAGCCAGGGACTCTCTCAATATAATTGAATTCAATTCAACTCTTGTTTGAGGGCTAACTTGTAGCTATGAAAATATACGTCTGTAAGTTTGTGTTTTTGGACCCAATGTAAATCCTACTGCTTTTGGTTTCTATTTAGGACTAATGATTTTCATTTCAGATTTTTTCTTCTGATTTTTCTTTTAGAGAAGAAACAGAATGTCACTAAATAATAAGAAGAAGTAAGCAGGGTTTCTAAGAAAAATGAAAGGAGAATGGGTACAAGAAAGGTTGAAAGTTGATTTACCTATTTTGAAAAACACAAGTTATTATTAATAAATTCTGGCTATTTACCTTTGAATTAGCAAAAGGATAGGATTTTCTTATTTTAAAGTTTGATGGTCCTGTCTCTCACCTCTCCTTTAATCAGTGTAAAGAGTTCTGCTCCAACCAGTTAATTTTAAATTGCTCTTGACAAGGTCACAATAACCACCAAAGTTAAATCCATTCTCCTTTTATTTCGTGCTTTTGGCAATATTTGACATTGGTGACAGTACAAATATTTTTAAATCATTGTCACCCCTTGACTTATATGATTCTAGATTTCCTTTCACCTATTTAGTCATCATTTGAAATCTCCTTTTTTTTTTTGACAATAAAAAAACATTTTATTAAAGAAAATGTACAAATTATTACAGCATAAAAACAAAAGGTTTTACACTATAAATAGAGTAATTTGTTTTCAGCTAAGCAATAAAATTTCTTGTTAGTAATCATTTAGCCATTATTGTCTTTGTAATTCTAAAACCCAGGTAGTTTCTAAGGATATGATTTATGAACCTTTCAGGTTAACAGTAGATTACTCCTTAAATATTTACATGCTTCAGTGTTTGGTCCCAGGCCCTCTTCTCTTCTTTCTTTATACCAGTAGTTCTCAACTTTTTTTTTTTTGAGTCATTGATGCCTTTGAGAATCTGAAGAAAGCTACACACTCATTCCAGAAAAATGAATATAGATATGTACAAAAAAGTGTTGTGTACTATTTAAGCTCATTCACAAGATAAGATACTTTTCCTTGTTCTATACAATTTCATAATATAATCTTCTCCACTTACCATTTATATGCTAATATCCAAATTTATACTTCCGGCCAAGATCTGTTTGTCCTCTATGCCAAGCTCATATATCCAACTGCCTAGTGGATTTCTCTCATTTGTTCCTCAGATATCTAAAATTCAACATGTCCAAAATGTATCTTATCTTCTTCCCTCAACCTGTGCCTCCTCCTTTGTCCCCCATCTTAGCACATGGCATAACCGTCAGTCTACTCATGGTCAGACACCTCTCCTTTCATTCCCCTTGCCCAATCCATCACAAGAACTGTGAATACTATCTTCAGAATGTCTTTTCAATACCTCCATTGATCTCCCTCCCAATGTCTGCCAAGCTCACCCAGGTCCACCATTCTCTCTCTCTTGTCCCACCATCACCATCTACTAACTGGTTCTCCTACCTCCAGGTTTTTTCTACTACAATGTATTCTCTGTGTCCATTAAAATGAAAATTTGATCATCACTTCCCTCATAGCTTCCCATCATCCTTAGGAAAAAATTCAAATTCCTAGGCATTTATTCACCAAAAACTAGAATAGTCTTTGAAACACAGTAGGTATTCAGTGTACGAGTTTCCTAGGCCTGCCATGACAAAGTACCACAAACTGGGTGGTTTAAAACAACAGCAATTTATTCTCTCACAGTTCTGGAGGCTAGAAGTCCAAGATCAAGGTGTTTTGCAGGACCAGGCTCCCTTTGCAGTCTCTAGGGGAGGATTTTTCTTTGCTTTGTTCAGCTTCTCATCTCCCTAGGCATTTTTTAGCTTTGGCAGTATAACTGCACTCACTGCCTCCACTTTCACATGGCAGTCTTCCCTCTGCGTGTCCAAGTTTCTCTCTCCTTATAAGGACACCAGTTATATTGGATTAGGGCCCACCCTAATGACCTCAGTTTAACTTGAATACACCTGTAAAGACTATTTGCAAATAAAGTCCCATTCAAGGTACTGGGTTTAAAACTTCAATGTATCTTTTGTGGGACAAAATTTAGTCCATATCACTTAGTAAATAGGAATAAGAATTTATTGATTTCTATTTATAAGTCATATACTTTTCTAAGCACTTTACATGTCTTAATTCATTTAATGTTCACAATAAATCTGTGAGTTAGATACTATTCATCTCCATTTAACTCATGAAGATACTGAGGTGGAGAGGTTCAGTGATTTGCCTAAGGTCACATAGTAAGTGACATAATAGGGATTCCAATCCAGGTATAAGTATTTGTTGAACGAATGAATTAAATAGTGATGTAATTGCGCACACGGCCTTGTAATAAGTATATGTTGAATGGTGGATGAGGAATTATGAGTCTCTTTTGATGAGCATTTGTTGAATGAAAGAATGGGTGCTTCACCAGTTCTTTCAGAAGCTACCTCATATACCTTCAAGCTTCTTGCTTCGATGACCTTGACCCCTTCTGTTCCTATGGTAATGCTACAGTCATACTGACCTTTCGTTTCCTTGAACTGTTCTCAATCAATCCCTACCTTTTCCCACTCCCACCACCTCTGGTGCTTAATAAAATCTGCAGCCCTAATCTTCAATATCCCTCTGGCCTTTTAATTTGTAGTCTAAAATCAGTGTCCTTAGTACTTGATCTGGGCTCTTCAATGTGCTCTGCTTTGGCTTCCTGCTGACTCTTCTTCCTTAACTCTAACCTGGTGGCAACAAGCCCTAACCTGGCTCAGCTTCTCCATAAGGTGTTGGTGGAGTGGAGTGGGCCCATACTGAGCCAGATGAGCAGGCCCTGGGTTTGGTCTGTGATCTGGGAGGAGGCATCAAGAACGGTGCAGAGGGATGGGACAGTAATTAGGGTTCTTACTGATGCCCAAAGAGTCATTCTGGGGATGTAAGACTCTGAAGAACAAGAGCAAAGTAGAATTCTGAACTGTATGCAGAGCCAAGAGCAGGTTACAAGAGAGGGGGTTAAATTACAGAGCAGCTCAGACACAATTGAAGGACTGCCTTTCTCCTCACTCAGCTTTAATTGGGTCACCTACATGTGAAGGGTTTTTTTCCTCTGGGCATTTTAAAGGTGCCAATTGGCCTCTGACATTTGTACACGGTAGGCAAAATTCTCCTTACAGTCTTACAATGCTGATAAAACTAGTAAAATGTATTTTTAAGAGTTTGTGTTCACCATAGACATATTATTTGCACTGAAATATTTGAGATAAAGATTTGGTGGTGAGAAAGAGGAGGTCTTATGATCATGTATGTTTATGTGTATAAATAATTTTTAAGAGTACAAAGGACAAGTTGAAGATAACTTGAAATGTTTCTGATAAATCATAAGAAATATCAAAATCTGAGGTTTTGAATTACCAGTAATTTTTATTCAGATGTTTTTAATTGATTCTTTCTTTGCAAATCATTTTGAGCATGTTTGGTTTTGTTGACTCTCATTGCTTTGTAATTTTACACTGTACCAGTCAGTTACAATAAAAATTTTATATTTTTAAATAAATAATTATATTAGAGTAATTCATGCACATTAAAATATCAATTATTACTAGAAGACTTATAATAAAATGTAGTGGTTCTCTGCCTTATCATCTATTCCTTTCAGGCTTCTCTCATAGATGCAACCACTTTCAATACTTTGAGCTATTTCATCCAATGTTTGCACACTTACATATCTCTAAATAACATGTGTATACTGTTGTCTTTTCATTCATCATTTTTAGACATTATCTCTTGACTTCCTAGTGATGTAGATGATGATCCAGAGCTTACATTGTCATACTCTGTTTCTCCTCCCTATCCCCCAAATAATACAATATTTGGTACTTATATTACAATGACTATTCAAATATTTTCACAGTCAAATGTTGGAGAGTATGATGCAATTATTATGTTTCCTTTCTTATTTTTTATGCATTCCTGAACTTATCAATTGCCTTGGTTTTTTCACTTAATTATTTCTCTTTGTCCTTACTGCTAATTTTCCCCACCTTTTAATAACTTCTTAATACGATTTTCCACAAGTTTGAGCATATCATAACATTTCTAGTAGTATATATTATTTCCTAGAAACATTAGTCTTGGAAACAACATTCTCCTTTCATCCGAGCTGGTTGCTCATTGTACCTGTTTTTTAGCTGTCTTCCTGGCTGTCCCTTTGCTATCATCCACGGAATCCCCTTTTCCTTCTGGATTGCTTGCTGTTTCCTGCACCTAATGTCTTCCCTTTCTGGGTCTGCTCCTTTATTTTGATGAAAGATATTCTTTCACAGTTTTCTCAGGTTGAAAAGAGGCAAAGATTATGGGGATGAGCGTCTTCAATGTGCCTATTTTGTGAGTCACTCTGACTAATGCGGACTGGCTGGCCTCCCCACCTGGTGTGCAGTTTTTATCTTGGTATGTTAAAGGCAATAGATATCACCTGTAAGATTCTGTTCAAGTCTCTCTTGTGTGGATATCCTGTTTTTTGTAACTCATGTCTATACACACACACATACACATATATATAAAGAGAGATTTATTTTAAAGAATTGGCTCGTTTCAATTGTGGAGACTGGCAGGTCTGAAATCCAGCAGACTGGAAATTCTGGCAGGAGTCAATGATGCAGTCTCAAGTCCAAATTCTGGAATCTGGAGGCAGAATCCCTTCCTCTTCTGGGGAGCTTAGTCTTTTCTCTCTCTCTCTCTCTTTCAATTTATTTTTTAAATTGATAAGTAAAAATTAGATATATTTATGGTATACAAGATGATATTTTTATATATGTACACATTATGGGATGGTTAAATCAAGCTATTTATAAATATGTGAGGTATTAATGAATACCTCACATACTTATCCTGTTTTATGTGGTGAGAACCTTAAAATCACTCTCTTAGTAATTTTCAAGTATACAATGCACTGTTATTAACTGTAGTTACTATGATGTACAATATAACTCTTAAACTTATTCCTCCTATCTAATTGAAATTTTGTGTCCTTTGACCACCATCTCCACAATTCTCCCACCCCCAGCCTCTGGTAATCACCATTTTACTCTCTGTCTCTTTGAGCTGACTTTTTTAGATTCCACATGTAAGTGAGATTAGGCAGTATTTATCTTTCGTGCCTGGCTTGTTTCACTTAACATAATATCCTCCAGGTCCATCCTCATGTTTTACTATTTTTCAGTTTACTCCTTTCTTTCGGTGGAGAATATCTTCCAGTAGCTTCCTGACGAAAGATGTATAAAAGGTAAAAATTTTGAGACTTTGTGCACTTGAAAATATTTTTATACCGCCTTCACATTTGATTGAAGGTTAAGCTGACTATAGAATTTTAGATTAGAAAGATTGGGTTTTCCTTTAGAATTTTGAATACATTCTTATTGTTTTTTTGCTTCTAGTGTTATTGTTGGAAAGCCGAAATCTATGCTTAATCCTGATCATTTGAGTGGTTTGTTTTCCTCTCCTCTGGAGGCTATTAAAATCTTTTCTTTGTCCCCAAAGTTCTCAAATTTCAGAGGCCTGGTGTTGGTCTGTTTCCATCCAGGTTGAACACTGGGGCTTTATCAGTTTAGAAAATCATCTTTTAATTCTTAGAAATTTTCTTAAAATATTCTTTGATGATTTCTTCCCATTCATTTTCTCTCTTCCTTTTTTAGGGACTATTGTACTATATTTTTAGAAGTTGCACCACCTGGACTGATATTCTAATTTTTCATCCTTTTCTTTAACATTTTCCATCTCTCTGTCATTTTGAACTTCTTTCTTGGATACTTCCTATCTTTGACTTTCAACCAACACTTCTATCAAGTTTTACATTATGAAACAAGAATGGGAGACTCCATTAAGAGAACATTCAGCATAAGAAATATTAAAAGTACAATAGCTAAAATAGAAAACTCAGTAGAAGCGTTGATTGAAAATTAATTTTCTTATCTTTTTTACCTCTCTAAGAATATTAATAATAGACTTTCTAAAAAATTTCTTCTCCCTTTATAGACTTTCTTTTCTTAAACTGCATAGTTGCTTCTCTACCTTCTGTTAGAAGATTTCCCTAGATCTTTGGTCATCCTTGGTTGTGTGTCCATGATTAAGAGTTGAAGAATGAAAAATTATAGCAGACTCTGAGTATGTGGGTGGGATTTCTTTACTTTGATCTTCCTTTTAAGGTGATACGGATGGGTCATCTTGAGGAAATCTTTCAGCATCATTTTTAGGGCTTTGCTCAGGAGCTTGTCAGACTCCCCAAACAGTACTCTTCCAATATCCTTCCCAGAGGTCCAATTTTTGACTTCCAGAGATTAGGGAGTGGAGTGGTAGGAGAAAGCTAGAAGTTTCAGCATTTATTATGCTTCTTAAAGAATATAAGTACCATGTTAAACCCATGCCTTTGATATGATATCTGTGTCCCTAAACGTACCTGACATCCTCCAGTCCAGAGACTCACTGCTTCACCTTCTATAGAGACATCTGGTGATATGTATCTAGGGATACACTATTTCTCAAACAACTTTCACAAATCTCAAGACATACCATCATTTTCCATCTAAGAAAGAAAGAATTCTGCTAGTTTCAGCTGTAAAATATCATCAGTTGAAATGTGCACACCCATTTCAAAGATGTTAAAATGTGGGGGGGGAAATGTACATCTTAGTATTGAATACAATATAGTGGTGGCATCCTACTCTCCTTCACATCCTATTCCATAGGTACTTGGTACTGCTAATTCCCAAACCCTAGTTCTTACTTTTTTCCTACTAATAGCTTAGGATTCTGTTTTCTTATATGTGCTAAAGCAGTTATACTCATATGTCTGATTTCCTGGTTCCAAATTTTTCTTTTTATAATATAATCTCCTTTCCTATTCTTTCTCAATTTTTGTAGTTCAAATATTTTTTTAAATTATTCATAATAGTTAGTTATGGAGAGGTTTTGAGAAGGCATAAAATTTGTGTTGCAACAATAATTTAACAGGAGGCTATATTCATAAATAGATCTAGCATCCAACCTTTTTTATAGTTAGAAGAGAGTTGACACCTAGAATGTTTAACTGGTTCTGTAACCCCCAAAGTCCTTCACTAAAAGGACAGGGAGCCAATATTTTCTGATCTTGTCCTGACTTCTTCAGAGAATGAGGGTTTTGTTAACATTTGCCTTTCCAGAGATTTTATGAGAAAAAAAATGAGACAGTAACAATCCTAATAACTTTCTTTTCCTTTCAATTTACATGATGCTTTCCTCATATGTTTTATTTTAATAAACATGAGAATACTTTTGAAATACTGAAACTACAAGAAAAATAGAATACTTTTGCCACATAATATTTCATATATAAAAGTCACTGAGAATCAAGGTGGTAGGATGGGAAAGAAAACTAATGTTTCTGAAGTTTGACCTTCAATAAGCTCAATAAGCTCTTTCCAAATGTCAGAGACTGCCCTATGGGCTGTTGGAGGTCTTCCTGGAGAGCCAAGGCTACCTTCCACCTGTAGATGGCTAGGCAATTTTAACATCTGGACTGTCTACACTGGCCCCTGAAAAGTCACATTTAGCAGAAATTTTTTAAAAAGCATCCTCTTTGTTCAGAAACTATTCAATCTAAAATATGATCTCTCTGTGACTTCCCACTCCTTGTGGCAGTAATTTTATCTTTTAGTAGAAAGCTAGCAATAATGGTATGTCCTTGGAGAAAAGTAGGAAAAGGAAAACAATTCCACATCACAGTGAGTGATTCAAAATATGCAAACAAATTAATACAACAAATCGCTTAGAAAAGGCATAGAAATGTATGTATAAAACTAGTCTTTTCCTTTTTTAAAGAATTGTACTTGTCTTTTGTGGAAGATTTTGAAAAGACTGAGGAAAAAGTCTTGCTCTCTGCTTCCCTCTAAGCTACTTTAAGCTGGCTGTTTTGAGTAGGCTGACTTTCAGTGGGAAAATACGGGCCTGGAATAGTTTAATCCTCCCCTCTCCCCACAAAGTCTGACCACAGCTTCCTACTTGACCTGTCAGCATGAGCAGAGGACGAAGTGATGGGGCAGGAAGGCACAGAAAGTTCTTGAAGACAGTTTGTACCCATGCCTAAATGGAAAGAGATTTATGTTACTACCAAGAAAATCCACAGGGCAGTTTCACTAGAAACAGCAGTTGCAATTAAAGTCACTGGATGTCATAATACTGCAAGTGCAGGCTCCACTGAGGTACAACCACTTCCATAAGACTCATCCGGCCAGTTGCAGAGTCTTCATGGAGAGTGAGCAGAAGGTCCTTTTGACCTTGGACTCACAATAGCAGAGATCTCAGATTCAGACTTTGGACATTATTTCTAAATGAGATCACACATACAGCTGCAGAGCTATCCTGACAGGATTGAAAGAGCTCATTGTATCACTTTAAACTCATGCCTTGCCATGAAGCCATCTCTGCTGACAGCCCAAATCAAACTCCCTGAATTTCCCACCTGAATTACTGCAGAAGCCTCTGAAATTGTCTCCCTGCTTCTACTCTTGCACTCTACCACCTATTCTCTAAAAAGCCAATGTCATAACTCTGATCTCAACCTTCTGGTGCATTCCCATCAAACTTAGCACAAATCCTAAGTCCTTAGTGCAGCCCATGCTGCCCTGCCTGATCTGAACTTTAGCTGCCTCCCTCCTTCATTTCAATTGACTTCTCTGCATTCCAAGCAGACTGATATCCTTACTGTTTCCTGAGCATAATGAGGATGTTCCCATACCAGGGCCTTTGCACTTGCTGTTCCCTTTGCCTGGAAAGCTTTTCCCCACAACTCCCCTACACCTCCAGATATTTACATGACTTGCTTCCTCCTTTTATTTACACCTTTCGTCAAAAGTAATTTTCCCAGAAAAGTTGTTCAGAGAATGCCTTATTTAAAATAACACCTCTGTCACTCTCCCTTAATTTTCTTAATTTTCTTTACAGCACGCATGTATACATATTTATTTTGCTTGATTTTTGTCTTCCTCACAAGAATATAAATCTCATGAAGGCAAGAACTTTGTTCTTTGTTCAGTGTTGTATCTCTTGTGCCTAGAACAACACTGCCTGGAATATAGTAGATAACCAATAAATATTTGGTGAGTGAATGAATGGTCATTGGATTATTCCACATATGGAGTATTAAGCATTTATTTATTTCTTGCTTATGTTTTATAATATGATTTTAGATTTTAATTTTATTACTAACTTAGAACATGGCAATTTAGGGAAAGTTGCACCCTTTCCTGTCTTATCTCCAGCTTTCTGTCCCATACTCCTGCCCTTCAAGGGACCTCATACACATACATGTATGGGACACTCCAGTTACATGTCTAAACCCTGCTCACACTACCTCTACCCAGCCACCCCCGGGCAGCAAACCACCATTCCTTGGACACTCGTTTGGTATAGGATGTGCACACCAGCAATGCAAGATCTGTCTTTGGATTAGCCTGGAAGTGAGCACAGACTGTCTGGCAGGGAATTCTGGAGTTCTGGGTATCCAAAGCATGGTTTGTAGGGGGAGCCTGGGCTATAGTGGGCAGATCCTCTGGCGTGAGGAGGGGTGTGGCTGAAAGAATGAGAGCAGGACTCTCTAAAGCTGTCAAGCTACTAATCACTTGTGGCTATTTAATTAACATATGAATTAATAAAAATTTAGTGAAATTAATAATTCAATTCCTCAGTTGCACTAGTTACATTTCAAATGTTCAGTAGGCATGATGCAGATATAAAACTTTTTCATCATCACAGAAATTTCTATTGTACAGCACCGCTCTAAAGCATGGGGCCCTTGACCCTCTGGCCCAGGTTTAAGTGCAGTACTTTCTAAGCTTTCAAAAATCTAAATTCATTCAGAGAACATTTATTAAGCACCCTTTATATACCATGTGCCATATGAGTCATTGGGAAATCAGAAATAAACAGGGCACAATTTCTATCTCCAAAGAGCTCACCACCTCTAGAGGAGTGCTGTGGCTGCACCGCTACTGACATGAAGTAATATAAGTGTGGGCAAGACACATCGATGAAATCTTTGCTGCAGTTGTAGTTAAGGAGCCTCAAGAAAAATATAGGTGTTCTACTCAGGTAAATGAGATATGGGAAAAACAGATAAAGAAATACAAAAATAAACTGGCAATATAGAAGCCAAAGAAGCACTTATTAGCTTGGAGATCCAAAACTTTTGCCTCCTGAATTAGATCAGATGTTATTAGAAGAACACAGAAATGAGGGGAACTGGCTTATCTTACTTCATGAAGGTTTTTTGTTTGTTTGTTTTATTTTGTTTTTAGAATAACTGAAGAGAGAAAACATAATGGTTTTTTTTTAAAGCCACATCTTTTAAAGTTTTACATCTCTGTGGTTTAACTTTTTTTCAGAAAAAAATGACCTATTTGTAATTCAAAATTTCTCCAAGTATATAGTTTTCAAGATTTCTTCTTTCAGTTTTTTCCTCAGTTCAGAACCCACAGAAAATTAGAATTCAATTAATCACACATTTTTCCTCTCAAACTGAGGAAATCTGTTTTAGAAAAAAATTAACTTACAAAGTTAAGCCTGGATTTATTTTTCTGAATTGGACTCATTTCATTCTTGTAATTTTGTTCCATTCTCACAAATATGTCAGACAGCTTTGTATAGATGCTGTGTGAGAAAAAACACAGGGTCTTTTTTTTTTTTTTTTATCAAATTGCTTACCTGAGTTCCAAAATGTTTCAAGTTTTCCTTCTGGTTGACTATCATATCTAAAAGCTAAAGAGCCTTTCCAGAAGCTTCTAAGGAACCGGAACTAAGGAAAAGATAAGTTTCTCAGCAGCTTTGGGACTTTGGGACTTAGTCAGCTTTACTAGATCATTAGTTTTGCTTATGCTTCTAATTAGTGTTAAATTGTTAACTTGATTCTTCATTTCACATAAACTTTTGACAATTGACAGCTGTCAGTCAGGCAAATTTGAAACATGTTATTCTGAAAGTGTAAGGACACATATTCAAATACACATTCTCCCTTGGGAATGAGAATGCCCAGGCCAAGAGAACACCATGCCACTTGTTGTAAATCTTTCTTCATTATCATAAATGTGATCTTTCATCCAAAGATATTGTCTAAATAAACTAAATTGCCATCTATAATCTATTATAAATTCCACATGTGTTTCCCAGAATAGATTTTTACCATTATATGGCCTACATTCTGAAATTTCTACATGCTTCATGGGGGTATATGTTGTATATTATAGTGCTATATATCCGTATCACCTTATGTCTTTGTACTAGATCAACTTGCACATTTTTCTATTATTGCAGAATATTTACTGAATCTCAAAATGTTTACTTTCATAAATTTTAAGTATATTTAATATGCACAGGCAATTAAATCCTTTAATATCATTTTCTAATGGACTGACTGTAATGTTTATTCTGCGGGAGTTTATTCTGCGGGAAAACAAATGGAAACATTATAAACCAGTTTAAGTCTATTTATATGACCTATAAGGAAGAATTATTTGAAGTGAAGAGAAATTTCCTTTGGAGAATTGGTGAATGTGTTTCATTTTCAGTAGAATATTAGAAAGATAATAGTAATAGTTCTATGGTGAGGTCTTTTTCGGGGGAAGATTCATACACTTCTCCAACCGGATCCTTCTTCATAAATGATGTAAATCTGTAGAATATCATTGTTACTGTCACATTTTATTGAGTACACATTTTAATTTCCTTTCAGTATCGCATCAGAAGTTGAATTGAAAGCCAAATCTGTTAGTTATCTTGAGTACCAATCTATATGGTCCAAAAAAGTAGCTACACACAAAGAAGAAATATTTTATTGTAACATTAGCTCTTATAGAGTAAAAACAAAACTTCAAAGTTTAAAAGACATTGAAATATCCTATTATCTTAGTCTGTATCTAGACATATTGGCTAGATCAGTTTCAGCATTTTCTTATTGATTGCCCAAATGTCAACTTCTAAAAATTTAAGACATCTCTACATTTTTAAGAGATGCTCAATATGTTGTTGAAAGAAAGTCTTTATGTCTTAGCAGAAAACATCATACAATTTTTTTAAGAAATAAATTCTACCTTTGTCTACCTGGTTGAATCAATCAATCAATATTTAGAAGTCAGTTTTGTCAGCTACAACTGCAGTTCCCAACCCCTGGGCCAAGGACTGGTACCAGTCCCTGGCCTGTTGGGAACAAGGCTGCACAGTAGGAGGTGAGCTGCAGTGGGCAAGTGAGGTTTAGTCTGTATTCACAGCCACTCCCCATCGCTCACATAACCGTCTGAGCTCTGCCTCCTGTCAGATCAGGAGCAGTGTTATATTCTCATAGGAGCATGAACCCTACTGTAAACTGCACATACAAGGGATCTAGGTTGTGTGCTCCTTATAAGAATCTAATGTCTGATAATCTGAGATGGAGCTGAGGCAGTGATGCTAGTTCTGGGGAGCAGCTGCTAATACAGATTATCAGTAGTAGAAAGGTTTGACCAAACAATAAATGTAATGCTCTTGAATCATCCCCAAACCATCCCCCCTGACCCCCTTGGTCTGTGGAAAAGTTGTCTCCCATGAAACCTGTGCCTGGTGCCAAAAAGGTTGGGGACCACTGATCTACAATATTCTCTCTCTCAATGTATTCACTGGTTCTATAATAGGATTCTAGGATTCTAACATGGCACATCAAGAACTTTGAATCTTTAAGGAATCCATGTTCAAAAAGTATAATGCACTTGCTTTCCTATTAACATTACTCTGGTTAACAAGTTTACTAGAATTACCATTGGAAACGAATGCAACAAGAATAGTTCTAACTGCCACTCATTTCTTCACATTACAGCAATGATTGCTGAGCTTTATCTTTCAGTACTCTAGAATTCCAGATATTACTGCTTGGTTTTGTTTTGGAAAGGTAGCTTGGAGGAAACAAAGTTCCAATAATTCTGGGAAAATATAAATGAAATAAAGGATTCCTTGGATGTAATACTATAGGGGAACAGGACCTGCCTGATGCATAGAATATGCTTACTATAGCTCAAAGAAGGGAAATATAATATGCAGTGTTTCCTAAACTTACTTGACAACAGAACCCATCTTTTGAGATGTCCCTATTAACATCTCTCAGAATCAGTGCTTAGCACATAGTAGCTTCTGAAGAAATGTTTGAATGAGTAAATAAGTGAATGAAGAAACAAATTGAGTTTGAGAAGTGCTGACAAGCATACAATTTTATGGCATTTCTCTAAGGTCAGAAAGCATTTCTAGTTTATGTTTTCAGATGCCCGCAGCACCCAATAGTTTCATGTAACCTATGAATACAAAATAAATATTTGCTATTGTTACTGAAAAAAGAAATTAAGAGATTTAGTTTTTTAAGAATAATGTATTTTAAATTGCACATGAGGAGAGCCCCTTTGCCCTCTAAACCTATTCACACACAAACTAGTTTTCAAGGGAATAAACAGGCATCTTCCAACTCACAGTTGGAAGGGAATTTGGTTAATGGTATCAAAATGAAAGTGGTGATTGCACCTAGAAAGTGCATTATCTATGGCTAGTATTTTAACTATCCAAAATATTATAGGAACACATTATCACAAATGGGCTGTAGGAAGGGTAGGATAGATTGAAAGATTCTCATGGAAGTCTTCTTTTGTGGGTAATAGATAGAAAGCCCCTTGACTTCATGTTTACTTTCTCTCTTTGGTGGCAAACATAAGTGCCAGCTTCAACACCACTGCTCTGAGAAGACCACAGAAAGGACCCAAGTGGATGTTTTCTGGCCACCTTTATCTTTCCAGGAAAATGCCCTGGAGTGCACATGCTTCATTACAGCTTTGGCAAAACACCAGCATGCACCAGCTGTGTGTGGACTGCTCAGCCCCTGCCCAGTGGAGAGGAATAGAAGTCATCAGTCTTCCTCCGCAGGTTTTCATTAACTCTCTGCTAATCTAGAGCATTAATTCTTGTACTTCTGGGAAAACAGAGTTGTCTAATCCTAAAATCTTAAAGGCAAACATCTTTCTTTTCAAATCTACTTCTGGAATTTGTGGGCTTTTGAAAGTAACATTCACAGCAGATTTGAAATATCCACTATTTGTACAGGACAAGTCAATAATGGTATGAGTTCCAACTATTACCTGTTATTTGAATGCACCAAATTAGGAGGAAAACTAGGGGAGCCAGGATGGGGGCAGGGTGGGAACCTGCTACTTCAGTTAGATTTACAGGGAGT
Source organism: Cheirogaleus medius (assembly GCA_008086735.1). NCBI lineage: Eukaryota > Metazoa > Chordata > Mammalia > Primates > Cheirogaleidae > Cheirogaleus > Cheirogaleus medius. Next base: position 30,986,936 of record VBSM01002608.1, read on the forward strand.
CCTTGTAAGCAGGGTGCTAAAAAGTGTGTTGGATTTTTTTTAACCTTTTGTGACACACAACAGAGCTGTGAAATCAGTGAATTAAATAGTTCCAGTCCCCTGGGCACACATGAGCAATAGCATAAAAATGGACAGCACCCATTATAACATTACTGTTATGGAGCAGATGGACAGCTTCGGTTTCAGCCTTTTGTCCTTACTTCAGAATGGGGCAGAACTGGGAAACGACTGTAAATTTTCTCAAAAGAGATGAATAGGAAAGCTGTTAACTTTTTTCTTATTAAAAAAAGAAACCTGGAAAAATTCCAAATTACACATTTTGCAGCTCTTTGACTGCAATTCTTTAGCTTTTGATGCAAAACATCTGTAGGTGGTTAAGCATTTCCCACCCTCATTCCCCAAAACGGAATATCTCATTCCTGGCAAGACATCCAATGCCTTCAAAGACATATGTTTACCAAACCAGTTCAGTGCCATATGTGTGCCACAGTTTCTCCAGAGCATGCTGCATATGAGTTGATTGGCTTAGCTTAAGAGACACAGAAAGGAGAAATAAGCAGGAAACAGAGGTTGTGGAAGAAGTAAGGACGAGAAGAGAGCAAGAGAGAAGGAGAAAAGAAAAGGGGAGGGAAAGAGAATTATATATTTTTTAAACTTTTAAAACTTAAGTCTCTTGTTTTTGCAGTAAATATTGATAAGATATTTTCTAGTCATATCACAGTATTTTGTCTACTATTGGTAATTTCCAAAGATATTGAATGTCAAGATAGTGAGGGTACCTAAGAGCTGAGCCATAAGACTTGAGATATTTTGATATTTAGTCATCTCCAAGTTTATGTCTATGATAAGTGATGGAATCACCTAATGAAACAAACATTAATAACTATTTGAATTCAAATTTTAATTTTAGATTGGAAAAACTTAGCATATTTTGAAATATTCCAAAATTAGAACCTCAAATGTAATATAATATTGCTAGACCAATGAGTAATTCTAGTCATCAAAGAAAAAAATAGTTATTTACATAATACCTAAATTCATTGAAATAATTACAAATTTTAAAATAATTCTACAGAAAAATACAAACATGTTTTTAGCAAACAGAAACAAAAAAAGGAAATTTTATATTTTATTTTTCAGAAGTTTCTGTGCTGTACAGTAATTAAAATATTCTAATTAAAAATATAAAATATTAATAGGGGACACTGTTGGTCATAAATAGCTTCTAAATGTTAATTGACAAATATATTAATATTTCCCTGGAGCATATAACAGTTTTATTTAAAAGAACTCACATAAGAAAAATAATTTGAAGCATTCAAAGAGGACAAAAGTTTAAGTATTGGATATGAAACTGATATTGTTAATGATTCAATTTTGACACAAATTACATTATTTGTATTATGAGACAATCTGAGAATTTGCAAAGTTTTATCTATTCTAATTTTTCTAACATTCAGAACTATTTATAGTCAACTGATAGACCTGGGTAAGGCTTTGAAATAGCAGTAATGTATCACCACATGCAACTTTTATGTGTTCCCATAAAGTTTATTTTTTATCTTTTGAAAAGCTTTTGCTATTTAATAAGATTTAGCTTCTTACTTTTAATCTCATATTGCAGTTGCAAAAAAAAAAAAGAAAAAATTCTAGTACTGCTCTGGCATGTTGCAGTGTTGTCATGGATACACAAGTATGGTACATCACTTCCACCAATAAGTAAACAAGAATCTCAAAAAGCACTTGGTAGGACATACTAACCTTGTAGTATTGTTGTCTGCAGAGAGCTTTAAATAAGCAAATGGTTTGTGGTTTTAAAATAACACATATTATTAGAAGAAATGAAAGTTAAACTAATAGGCATTTATTGCATGTGTTCATTCAACAATTTTAAAGGAATTTAAAGTTGTATAATCTTTCTTTTCTACTTTCATATACATATCAATTGTTATATTATTAACAGATATTATCATTAGGATGATCAGTTCCTGTTTTCTATGGCCATAGTAGTGCCACAGGTAGTAATTACTTATAAAGAGAACAATAAAATGTTTTTTATGTTATATGATGGTATTTCAGTAAAGGTATTGGAAGATTACTTTTAACAACGCAGCTCTTAATGGTATTTCATATTTCTTGTACTTTTTGCTTTGTTTTATTTTATTTTTTTATTGCCTTCAAAGCAAATTTTATTATGCATTTCAGACTAAAATGTTAAAGTTTGTTCACAACAATGAAAGCAGATTTATTTATGTATATGAGATGATAATTAAATAGTTTTATTAATACAAATTATAATTAACAAATGCTATAAAATTGTATTACTGCCTGCATACAAAAGAATATTATGTTGTGATTTCAGTTCATATAGATACTAATTTTAAGACACGAAATAGCTTATAATAATATTAAATGATGGTTGCTTGGGACTAGATTTTCTTGATTATAGCCAATAATATGTGTGTCTTATGATGAAGGAATAGTGATTAAAATCTTTTACTTATATTTCAAAAGAGAAGAAAAATACATGGATTATTCAGAATGGGCTATTTACTTCTATGTATTAAATTTAGCAGAAATGAAAGTATGTCCCATAATTAATTTTACTAATTCATGTGATGAAGAAAATTCTGATAATGGAGATAGCTTAAACTTTAAACATTTTTATCAGACACAGAGAATAATGTGCAATTATGTCTGTGTGCATTTTGTGAAAAAACATGCACGACATTCTCATTTTGAAAGCTTCTCCTCTACATAGTTATAGGAAGGTCCCAATACAAGTCAGTTTACACATATTGATCTCTGCTGAGTTGGTTGCTTTGCTTGGTTGTTTGAATGAATGTATCAGCAATTGGCAAAATTATCAAAAATTTTATTTAGTGAGTTGTATCAACTTTATTGAAAATGATGCATAAAGCCTCACAGATTTGGAAAAAGTAACTATTCTATTATAGCCAATAATTGAAATGACAGATTAAAATAGTCTGAATTTTGTGCCACCTTATAAATTATCTTCTTCTAAATCTCACAGCAAAGAGTAATTAACCTGGGGGAGTAGGGAAAGGAATGAGGTTAGTACCCGGATGAAGGTAAAAACCTAATTGAAATACAGATTACAAGTGAAAAGATTTTGCAACAAATCTGGATCTACTACCAAAAATTGCATGGGAAAATACAGACTTGTTTCTAGTCGTTCCAAATAGATCTTTCTAAATTTAATCTATAAAAGGCTGTTTCACCGCAGGTTTGCATGAAAACCACTGCAGTTCCTTGTGGGGACTATCTTATTTCCATTTTCCAGACACATATTTTTCCCTTTCTCAACTATTTTAAGAATTGTAAGTAAGCGGGACTCTAAAATTCAAGTTCAGTGTGCAGAGAGTTAATTTAAATTTGATAACAAATGGCTCTGCTTTTGAAATGAATGTAGCCTGGCAACTTCAACTGGGAACCCTTCGGAGGGCCTCAATTATGTATGCAGCTTCTTTGAGAAATAGTTTCACACATCTGACCCAAGGACCACTATGTTGTTGGCATGAAATAAAACTGTACATAGGCATTGTTTCATTTCTGCACCCTCTACACACAGCCAGCTTCCACTCCCTTCCCCCACCCTGCCCATGCATGTACACACACACACACACACTCTCTGTCTCTCTCTCTCTCACACACACACACACACTCACATACACACACAAACTCCTTTATTGCCATTCTGCTATTTTTCTAGTAGAGTGAATATATCAATGTAATTATCATAAGCATAATGGCCCCTGATTACTTTTATTTGCTATAGAAATATTCTAATTCTAACTGCCAAACTGTTCCGGTCAAAATCAGGAGTGGGAAACCTGAAAGATAAGTAAAGGGTTAAACCACCCACACCATTTCAATTTTTTTCAAAATGGCTGCTTTGTCTGTGTGCATACACCAATAGCAAATGTCCTTCTGTTATTGTACAGCCAATTTGATGTGTCAAGTATTCATATGCTAATAACGGTACAGTTTCTCACTTTTTCACAGATAAATGGTAAAGATTGTTACAGACAGTGAAACACAAGAATAAACAACTTTTATTTCAGATGCGATAAATTACTTTCCATTCAAATAACATGCGACACACGCTGCTGACCATTTTGTTTCTATTCACTGTTAGTTTGCCTTCTGGGTGTGTTTTTTTAGAATAGTTTGAAAATATTTAACAGATATGGACAGAGTTGTTACTAATGACTTGATTGCATTAATTTGCTTTGTAGTCATTTCATCACTCGAAGTTCATTTTTATGCTCAGTTATTATAGTGGGAGAAAGTTTGATGGAAAATCTGACACTGTTTCCCTAACATGGTACAATCAAGCCTTTTTTAAAGCTTGGTAATGACAATATTTGAAGAATGGATATCTTCCTTTCCAGGTTAGCTGAAATGTCATTTAGTAAATAAAATCCCTTGCTAAGAATACCACCTAAAAAGAGACACTTGTATGAAATGTAAGTTGTTCTGTCAGAACAAAGTGGAATCACTTTGGTTTTCTAAGACATAAATATATCCTTTTTAAAAGGCTGAGTAGGTTAAATTAAATATATATGATTAAAGCATACATTTATTGTTAGGGTAGACAAATAAGTGCAAAGATGAGGGTCGGGGGGGGGGAGAGTGGAATATGAGAGACAATTAACCAGTCCTTAAAGAAATATTTTAAAAAGAATGTACCCATGAACGTGTATGCATTGATGACAGAGTTATACATCAAAAGAAACATTTCTGATTTACTTTTCATCAATTTAACAAAATATGCTTATATATTCTTGAGTTGTAATACTTTCCTTTAGGGGCAAAAACTAGAATACTTAGGACTCTTCCAGCTACTTAAATTCACTTTATTGTGCCTAAATCTTTGATCTGAGCTTTACATATGACCACTTTTAGTTTAGATTTAGTCTTCTGTGATTTGCTATGTATGCTTGGTTTAATTGCTAGTTTTGATGGGAAAGCATACAAAATAAATAAATAAACATTGAGAAAAGTAACTCAATTCATTGCTAGGCTGAAAGAGTAATAGGAAAGTTTTTTTTTTTCCTAATTGCTCAAAATTAAGTACAAATATACACACACAGAGATGCAGGCAAAATCAAATTAGAGAATTTTTAGAAGCACAACCCTTGATTATGTGAAACTTTGCCTCGAGACACTAAGGATTCCAAAGGTAACTGTGACATCCAGGTCAATGAGGCTGCAGCTCCCTAATAGTGTAATCAGCAGATTGTAAATTTTTACATAATTTTAGTACAAAAGCTAGCTATTTAAAAGCAGTCCTATAATATCAGACCTATTCTCCAAACTCCAAAATACCAGAGAAGACTATTATATCATATCAATGAGAAATAATGAATGCAAGTGACCAATTTTATATCAAACATGGACAATCAAGAGATTTTTTTTACTATAAGGCTACCCAAGTAAGATAATAAAACTTGTTACCCCTTTATTCCTCTCTAATTCCATTGTTAAACTCATAAATTAATAGGTTCAACTTCAAATATCTATTTTCAATCCTGCCTTTTATATATGTTCTTTTTTCTTATTCTTTTTTTTTTTTTTTTTTATACTACAGGAAGAGTAGTTAACAGCAGATGAAATACCCATTTTTACTTTATAGGACACCCATCAAAAAGTGACTGTAAGCTAATTTATCAAAATTGAAATAAAGTAGGACACCAGTAACTATTTCAAGAATTAATTTAAAATGTGATATATGCCACACATGCTGCATTACTCAGATTGTGTTATTAATTTAAATGTTTCTTAACTAATTATAAAGACTAAATGGAGAAATTTTTACCCATTGTTTCTTTTCTTCCCCCATCTAGCCTCTCTTTATCTGTGTAAATACAATTAGGCCTCACTCAGAGCTCTGGATCTTTGTTTTCTCCCTTTTAATTCTTGTCCTTAGTATAATTAGCACCTTGGGCACAAACACAGCAATACCCACCGGGAGTTTACTTTCACTGTCTATTTTGATATTGCTTCCATCACTTCACTCTCAAATACCATTTTCCTTTGCTTTGGGAAATGCCTTTTTAAGTGCAGAGGTTTAAATCACTAACTCACATTTTATACAGTGGACACACAGTTTTACAATGGACATATCGGATCTGTACCGAATATGTCAACTGCGCATGATATTTGGTCTTTCATCCCATGTTGGTACTCATGAACTCCAGGAAAACTTATCTGGGTTAAGCTAGTGGCATTCTACCTCTACTCACAATGGTTTAATTATAACTGAAGTTCAATTAAAAATAAATACAATGGAGTACCAAAACGCCAAGGGGCTGCTAGTGGGCTGGAGGAAACAAGGCCTTTTGTCTTCTTGCCCCCAAAGGCACAGGTTTTAGGTATATGTTATAAAACATCCTGCAATTTACACTGACTGACTAATTTTGAGGTAAGAATTGTAGTTTTCTTTTTCAAGAAGTATAAGAATTTTAAGTTTTGATGTTTCCAGTTACCTACACACAACTTTTCTAATTCATTTACACTCTCTGCCAAAAGTTTTCAGCCTGTTATTTAAAGGAAAAAGTATTATATAGACCAGGTGAGCAAGAAATGAAGGGATGGTTAAATGTCACACAAAGCCACTGAGCTTCTCAATTGCATGACTAAAATTATGTTCAAGAAGTGAGGATGCGTTCTGCCTTGAATTGCCTACATCTGTTTGTGGCTACCAGCTGAATGAGATAGTATGATACACTTCCTTCTTTTTCTTGTAATCAAATCAACCATGAGGTGTTTCATGATACTTTGGTATAAAGTGACACTCCACAAAAACAAATTATCCATACTCACATGGACTAAGATATATATTTCTTGGATCTTTGCAGATGTAGCAATGTTTCTGAGAATGGTGCCAATGTATAGTTTAGACTATTACTATACATCAAAGAAAAATGGAGACTCAAAGAAATGATCGACATAAATCATGTGGAAAAACCTTACATCTGGCTTAAAGTATCTGCATATTTTAAGCAAGAATCTTATTTCACTTTTATCTAGAAATTGATTTAATTTTGAATTTTATTTCTCTATAGGCTCTATTTACAAAAATATTGTAAAATTGTGGATGTGCAATTATAAATTATGTCTCAAATAAATGAAATGCATTGTGAATTTGAATCCCTATGTATTAGGATAAGAAAACATTACCATTAAGGCTGAATTTACATATGTATGTCATGTGAAACAAAGAATAGAGGCATTATCTAAATTATGACAGCACCAAACATTTACTCTTGAAATATGTACCGGTGCCCAAGTGATCTGGATAAGGGCCTTAATTATTCACTTTCTATTTGTATAGATCCAACCTGATTGACTGTAACCAAATTGAATCAATTTGGATCACCAGTGATTTCAGGATCTTTAAACAGGGTGAACTTAACAAACAAGCCTACCCCTAAAGCTTTCAGATGAGTATTTTCTACATACATCCTTGAAGGAGAAAAATCCCTACCTCCATAAGTATACAGAAATCAGGTACCTATGTCTACTGTTCGCCATACATCATAAAAACTGATGGTTTTGGTGATTTGGGCTATAACATGAAAGTCATGTTTTTTCTTCTATTCAGTCGCAGGAATGATGAGTACTGTGAGTCAACAACAAGCACAGCTACAAAGGAGAGCAGGACTAATGAAAAGCGGGTACAGGACTCCTCTGATTGCGCCCACATTGATGCACCACCCTGGATAGCTCATTAGGGTACTCAGAAGAATACAAAGAGTCTTTTAAATAAAGCTTCCTTGTTCTAAGAGTGTATTCATCACCTCATGCCTATCCAGGATAGGAGGGCTTTCTCCTTGGAGTCTGAATGAAACAACCTGTAATCATTTGTATGGAGATGTCTCGACACATATTTGTAACCTCAAAGAAGTCTTCATTCACTGGAACAGGGACAACCTCAGCAGAAATGGATTTTCCCAAGGGTACCACGTCTATTTAGCGTGTTAGTACCTTTGTAACCTATTGGACTGAGGACACTGTGGGAATAGTCTAGAGAGACTTCCCCCTTTACAAAGAGAAAAGAAATCTAAAGGGATAGGAGGCTTGTGACAAAAAAGAAAAGAACAAAAGTGACTCATGTACATCAAATGGAGCAGGCACCTAACTAAGCAATAATTACAACTTTGCCCACAATTCTCTTGGAGCAGGCAGTCGCAGGCTGGATTTTGGCACAGAATGTTGATGTGTGAAAGAACTTTCAAATAGAAGGAAAGCCCAGAAACATAAGGCGGAGCACCCGTGACTGTATTATAGCAAAGGCAAATGGGCCCTTTTAGTTAGATGAACTATCTTCATTTGTGTGTTGGTTGTTCTGCTTTCCTTTTTTAAGTTTAAGTTTTTAACTAAGCTTTTTAGTTAAAAAACTATAGGATTAGTCTTACCTGCCAGAGAGAATAATATGGCTAAAATGATGCAAGGCAAGAGAGCTTTGCTGAATGAATGGTGCCGTGCTCAATTTACAACAGCTTGAAAATAGTAATTATTAGAGGTGGAAAGGGAGACATTCTGTAGAGTTGTGCCAAAAATTTGCAAACTTTGTGATGTCAGCAAAAATTCCTGCAAAGTTTTCAAGTTAAAGTGAAAGTAAAGGACTTAAACCATTATAGTGGTCTCACACTCCGTGTCTCACACTTTTTCACATGGGTGAAATTTCAATGTACTTTAAGAAAAGCATCCTATAGATTTAATTGGAGACTACGTTTAGCAACTGCTTTTGGGGGCTGACTGACCCAATACACAGTGATACACTGATCGATTCTTGTTTCTTCACTGTTGATGCCCAGCTAATGAATAGTGAGCTGGAGCACACAGCCAGTGAGAATGCTTGATGAGGATACAGAATGCAGGGATAGACTTTATAAACCAGTTTTAGCTTGAAGACATTTTACCAATATTATTGTTCAAAATAATCCTTTTGGTCAATGTTGCTCAATTGTTTTTATTTTCAGATGAGCTTCAAAGTATGTCTAAAAGAAGAAATTAAAGTATGTCTATCTGCAAGGAGGATCTCTCTGCTCCCTGTTGCTGCCCTGCTGCAGGATTCCACCTTACCTGGTTAATAGCATGTTTGCTACCTCCAGGAAAGAGAGGTTTGCAACTGAGCAGATGCTTTACGGTAGCAATAGCATTAGTTATTGGCTAATCCTGGGCACTTATTTATCAGCATATACCAACTTCACACATACACACTCAAGGCAATATGAAACATGACAGAACCAAATATTCAGTTGTTATTTTGCAATTTACATTTTACCATAACTAAAAAAGAGGCATCATGTAGATTCTAGATGTAACTCTTTCCAAATATAAACATCAGTTGAATTTTCAGTTTTCATATTAAGAAAACCATAATTAACTAATTTTTAAAATATGTTGCTCTGTGAACATTGGAAAAACTGAAAGAATAAATTCAATGCTGATAAATTAAACACACTGTACATGCACATATATAGTTATGGTTATGGTTATATATATACACATGTATATGTGTATATAGAGATGTATAAAAAGATATATAGATAGTAGATATAAATATAGACAGGTAAATATTTATATATGTATGCAGATACATACATAAGCAGAAGAGAGAAAGGAGCCCATACTCTAGATTATCTTCCATCTCACAAACATGTGGGCCCCAAGATCTTCACACATAACTTTCTAAAGTTGACATCATGAGAGAGAGACACACACAACAGGATCACAGCGGGGGGCGGGGGGGAAGCCACAAACCTAGACCTCCATTCTTGGGGGGAAAGGAGAAATTCTGATGCCCTACTAAACTGACAAAGCTGCTGGAAAGAGCTGAATGTTAATACAGAGAAATTGTCTCAAGTTATGTGTCTATTAAAATCAATTCTAAGATTGGTAAAAGGTATTTTAAATGCCTAAAATCTCAAAATTCTTTTTTGATGTATTCCCTTTTGAGGTGATTTTTCTAACTAATGATAAAGTTTTTAAAACTGAATTTAAACCCACTGATTAGAATGGTGGAAATGTCTTTCTGAGGATCAATGCACATAAAACTTTGGAAGTGACTTCTTATTAATAATACATTCAAATATAAGAAGCTTTATAACACGCAAGGTCTTCCAACTAAAAGAGCTTTCCTGTAGGTATCTAATTTAGAGACAGCATTGTTAACAATGTTGACATTTAAGTGGCCATAGCTAAAGCTTTGCAAAGAACATTCCATTACAATAAATGTGAAAATCTACAACTTTTCTTGGTGTTCAACCTAACAGGATATAAGTCTGTTGGTTGACAGTGTGAAGGTTGAAATAACCTTCCTAACTAGAAAGTTTACCTGATAATTTGAAACACGGAGCCTCTTAGAGAAAAGCCTTCAGTACAATGGGAATACATTAGGAATGGAAGATTTATGGCATACTGAGTCTACTTTTCTGACTCTGCATCTGAGACCAGAGTTAGTAATACAAGTCCACACTTTCTCCTTCATAGAACTAGTTCACTCTCAAGATGACAGCCCTGCTCTGCTACAAGACTAGTCTAATTGGATGACCCATCAGATTAACCCAATATTTCTATACCTGAGTTGGCCTTAACATCCACAATGTCCCTATTCCTATCCTCCCAAAAAAGAAAATTCAACTTTTTTTCTTTCTGACTTCCCTGTGTTCTATTTTGATCAGATGAGAAGTACAATTAGTTTTTAATTTTCCAGAAGAATTCACTTCCTAACCTTTTATGTATTACTGCCTTTATACTCAGTCTAGCCCCCTAACAAGTCATACCCAAACTATTGATATTCTTCTGTGAAGTTTTTCTTTGTCTCCACTCCATTCAGCTTTGAACTCTACTGACAAGTGAATGTCCCAGAATTTCACTTTTAAGTTGATAACCCTTTTGGTAAAATCACTCAATGTCTGTCCACTCCCTCCTTAGCCTGGAAAACAATGACTTCCACAGCAGTGTATTTCCTATTTCTTCTCATCACCGATGCCAGACTGTACCTCATGATGTCTGTTTTTCCCTGAAAGTGCCTGGTGATTCCCAGCTCTCCATTACGCAGGCCACTATCTTCTAATTGCCCATCCTCTTTGCCTTCAATGCCTCACTTGAGTACCAATTCCTCCACTGATGTTTTACTGACAGTGTCAGCCTTGTCTGTCTTCAATCTTACTTCATACCTAAGCATCATCAGGGCAGGGACCTTGCAATTCAGGGGTTACCTTGCAGGAGGCTTCTTCTGCAGGAATTAATCAATATTTCTAATTCTTTCATTTTAATTACAAGAAAACATTTTACACAGTGAGACTCTAAAAAGCAATGTAAAACAGAATTTTACTAATTTTACTAATCAAACCGCATGTTTAGCACAGAGTAGATCTTACTAATTAAAAGACGATTGTAACAGACCACTTTTAAAATTTCAAAAATTGTGAAAATAATCATTAGCAGATGTGTTTGGTTTGCTAGAAATTTAAATATTCATAAATTAGTTTTTTAAAATATTGGGTCGTGATTTATAATATTCAACAACTTCATGATTTGATTAAATTTGAGAGTTAAGCAAACACTTTACAGTGTTTCTTTTTTTTTTTTGAGACAGAGTCTCACTCTCTTGCCCTGGGTAGAGTACCATGGCGTCAGCCTAGCTCACAGCAACCTCAAACTGCTGGGCTCAAGCGATCCTCCTGCCTCAGCCTCCCGAGTAGCTGGGACTGTAGACATGTGCTGCCACGCTTGGCTAATTTTTTCTATTTTAGTTGTTTGGTTAATTTCTTTCTATTTATAGTAGAGACAGGGTCTCGCTCTTTCTCAGGCTGGTCTCGAACTCCTGAGCTTAAGCAATCCTCCTGCCTTGGCCTCCCAGAGTGCTAGGATTACAGGTGTGAGCCACCGAGCCCAGCCTATAGTGTTTCTTTATAGAATAAATATAAAAGTTTACTGATCAGAAATTAATACACTGTTTCTAGAACTTTTAATAACAAAAATTATCATTTGCATAACACTTAGCATATGTTTTAAAAATTTACTTCCAAATGCATTATCTAAATTGACCTTCATAACAACATTTTAAGATATATAATGAATAAAATTCTCATTTCAGTGATAACAAAACTAAAATTGAAGAACCTCATGTATTCAACATATTTGATTCTCAACACGGAAGAGTAGTTCCTCTTTTTTTATTTTAGAGAAGAAACAACTGAGGTTGTGAGAGTTTGAATAACATGTCCATCATTACTAAAGCAGGGGTCTTTTCATGCTTCTTCAGCATGTATCGTGACATAGGACAAATAGCACACACCATGACCAGGAATAAAAATATTTTTTACTGAGTGCCTACTTTGTATGTCAAGCTTTGTCTGTTATCTTAATGAAACTTCTTTAAAGTAGTTTTTATTTAGAATAAGACTCTTTAATTACACTTAATATATGGCAGGTATTGCTTTAACAGATAGGAATAAAAGTTTGAAATGCTTTACAGATGACAAAACAAAGGACAATTAAATAAATTGTCCAATCATACTATGAGGATTTGAAACCAAGTCTTTAAGTTTCCAAGGAAATAATTCATACAAAATCCTCCTTATAACTTTAATCACAGCCAAAAGAAAATATAAGATTTACATCTATTTTATAACTTTGCTAAAACTTTCTTGTGTAGGATTACAATTCTCACAAGTATAAATTCTATAATTTTTTTTTTTTGCATGGAGCTATTATAAATTTTGGGCCTATGAAGCTTTGATTCCCCATTAAATACTGTGTGGGGAAAGTAATAATTTGATTCTCTTTCCTCCCTTGACTATACAGGACCAGCTAGATATTCTGATGTTGAAATTACTCTTTGTTGGCTAAACTCTTTTACATATAATTTCAGTTAGGTTATCTTCCAAAGTTATAATGGTTTAACTACACTGGATTTTATATTACTGTATTAAATATAAAAAGGAACATCATCGGGCATGTATTCTGTATACAAAGTCTTTGAGTTACAAAGCACAATATTTAAAGGGGAAAACACTTATTTCTGAGCTACGCCAACTTTCTTGTCACACGCTTTAAATATGACAAGGTCAGATTCTGCTGGAGTGCCTCTATCTCTAGTAAAATATATTTTATTGTAGCAATCTCAATGACTGGATCACACCGCCTACATACTTAACTCCTGAATAACTAGAAAATATTTGTGTTTATGTGAAAAGAAGTAACACATATAAGACAGAAAAATATCTAGGATTATAATCCTGATTCTATCAAGAACTAGCTTCATGATCTTAAACAAGAAAACTCTTTGAGCCTCAGTTTATTTTTTTTTTATATGATATAGTTGGTGTTAACCTCTACCTACATGAGAATGCAGGGTGTCCACCTTCAAAAGAAACCTTAATACTAAGAAATCTACAATGCCTTTTCAGAAAGAGCACCATATAACAATTTGGTTTATGTTTGTCTTCTGTACAAGACAGACACAATTGAGTAGCTAAAGCAGCATCAAAGAGGCTGAGGCAGGAAATGTCCATTCCAGATCTTTCTCTATATCGCATTAAATGACCATGGGCAGGTTAGATATTTTCTGTCTAGGTTTGTCCTTCTGTGGTGTCAGGGAGCTATCTGAATTTTTATTTTATTTTTTTGAGACAGAGTCTCATTCTGTTGCCCTGGCTAGAGTGCCATGGCATCAGCCTAGCTCACAGCAACCTCAAACTCCTGGGCTCAGGTGATCCTACTGTCTCAGCCTCCCGAGTAGCTGGGACTACAGGCATGTACCACCATGCCCGGCTAATTTTTTTCTATATATTTTTAGTTGGCCAATTCATTTTCTTTCTATTTTTAGTAGAGATGGGGTCTTGCTCTTGCTCAGGCTGGTTTCAAACTCCTGACCTTGAGCGATCCACCCGCCTTAGACTCCCAGAGTGCTAGGATTACAGGTGTGAGCCACCACGCCCGGCCTTTATTTTATTTTTAGAAATTCTAGGAAACTGAAGTCTCTTGAAAAGCTCTAGATAGTCTCATCAGTAATTTTATAACAATTAAAATTAGGTAATACAACATTTCTTTTCTTTACATTTCAGTGGCCATAAAGCCTTAGCCTTCAGTAAACAAAATCTACTCAACTAATGGAGAAATTTTAAAATCAAATTAATTATTAATCAAATTAATTATTATTAATCGATTAATTTTCTGAATTGCATGTGGGGGTTCCATTTATTTGTTTCCTCCTTCCCCCTGCTTTCCTAAAGCCATCCTTCCCACTCATGGTAGATGCCCCTGTACCCTTCAGTCTTTACCATTTCAATGTATACTGGCCTGACTTACAACTGCCAGTGTCTCTTTACCTGAGGACTTCCTCTGGCCAGTGAAGCCATTTACTTGCAGCTGGTTGAAAATGCTTGAGAATTAATCACCTACCTGGTGTAGCTCTCATCCAAAGCTGTACAAACACCTGAGCTTCCTCTGAGGCACAGGTTCTATAGCAGTGTCAGAACTCCCTAGTGGAATTAAACTCCAGTTACCCACACTCTTTATTGGTGTCTTCCCTTCCTAGCCCCACTTTCCTAGGGTGTTTCCTGGGATCATCTACCAAATAAACTACTTAAACATGAATGTCTATGTCAGGGACTATTTCTAGGGGAACCCAAACTATACAGTGCCAGTTTTATAAGAGCCAATGATGGCCTCTGTTATGGTTTGATTTCTGTCCCCTTCCCTGTCCTTGAAATATATTGAGGCCCTAACCTCCAATACCTCAGAATGTGACCTGATTTCGAAATAGAGTTGTTGCCACCACCAGAAGCTAGAACGAGGCAAGGAAGAATTCTATCTAGAGTCTCAGAAGAAGCTCAGATCTGCTGGCACCTTGATTTCATACTTCAACTCTCCAGAATTGAGAGAGAATACATTTCTGTTGTTTTGTGCCATCCAGTCTGTGGCATTAATATTTTATTACAGCAGCCCTAGGAAGCTAAAATAGGCTACAATACCTATTCCAGGTGTTTTCCAAAGACCGTATCAATTGTTTACTTTCTCAATTAAGGGTTCCTTCCTCTTATCTCCCTGGAGCTCCAAATTCCTAGTTTTATGCTTTGGCTTTAATGTTTACTTCTATTTCTCCTCTAGTTTGGTGACAGATTCATTACTATTCTCTGATTCACTGACCTTCATCTCCCATTTAATTTTTACCTCTGCACCACACTTTGAACTAGGATAACAGTTAAGAAACTTTGGTGTGTATCATAATCTCCTGGAAAGCTAGTATAAACATATTGTTGGAACTCCACCTCCAGAATTTCTGATTCATTAGGTCTACTTAGGGCCGAGGATTTGCATTTCCATCAAGTTCAAGTTCACAGATGCTGCTGGTGCATCCATATTTTGAGAACACGATTTAGGAAGTTGTCAGAACTTCCTATTCTAAACCATCATCACAGTGATTTCTTCTCCCACTCCCATTTTCCACCATCAGCAGAGGATGAGTCCCATCAACAATGATGGATTCATACTCTTTTTTAAATTGATATCACATAAAGATATCATGGCTTTGTGGTACCAGAGGTCCCAAGGAGCTCCTGGATACACCTCATTGCCCTAATAAACATCTTAAACACTGCTGCCAGACTCATTTCTAAAGCACAAACATGACTGGGAAATTTCTCAGCTTAAATTATTTTTTTTCAGATTGAAGTTCAGACTCCTTAGCATGATGTATGGGATCCATGGTCATCTCATTTGCCTAATCCTCCACCCTTGTTCCCCATTTTTGTCCTATGGGGGAGTAGAGTAGACACAGGGAAACAATACTGAGCACCGACTCTAGGCCACTGTTGTATTAATTGTAGTCCGTGTGTTATCTCATTTGATCACCACACAAAACCTACAAGGAAGAAATTATAAATTTCAAGGAATTAGTTTCAATTTAACGAAGGAAATTGAGGCATAATGAGCTACATCAATGTCTGAGCATGGTTACTCTGCCTCTGACGATCCAAGCCTGGATTCAAATCCAAATTTAAGTGATTCTGAAACTCTTTTCATTTCTGCAGCCTCTTAACTTGGGGTGACCAAACATCCTAGTTTACATGAAACAGTTCCAGTTTATTCTTGTTGTCCCAGAGTAGTTCTGAAAAGCACCCATTTTACTCTCAAAAGTATCATCCTAGTCTTGTTGGTGAATTGTATGCCTGTACTCCAAATCTACCCTGCTATCATGTGTTTCTGGAATGCACTATACTTGTTTGTGATTCCTTTTCTTTCCCTGTGCTGTTTCTTCTGCCTAAACTGCCCTTTCTGGAAAAAAAAAAATTGTCCAGTTCTCAGGACTCTGATCGTCTTCATTGTCTTTGGGAAATGTCCCCATAACTGTAACTTGAGGCAGGGGGTTAGATGCACTCCCCTGTACTCTCCATGGCCCATGCTTACTTCTATTTTTTAATAATTTTTTAAGTACTTGGCTGTCTTCTCTACCAGCCTGTGCATTCCTTATTGTTTGGACTGTACCTTAATTATCTGTATATCCACAGTGCCAATAACTTCACATAGTTCACAGCAAATGTTTATTAAATATTTGTTGAATGATGGAATAAATGAAATAATAAAATTTGAAAGTTCTAGCCATCTGTAACAATTACCATAAAAAGTAGAAGCAGTCTGTTTCAAACGGAGCAGACCTACATGAGCTAGCTGTGATTTACTTTGCCTAGAGGCTGCTTAAATTTTGAGCAATTGTTCAGAGAACCTCTGACCTTGCATCAGCACTCATACTCAGGCTGCCTTATTTTGTGCAATGATCCTCTTATTTGGGGTCTGAGACACTGTTCCCAGTTCTCTGCACTGCACTCTATTTCTATCAGGTGCCCCATGCTGCATTTAAATATTTTTCTGTCCTCACTTAATCCTGTGGTTAGAAGTCAAACTGCCTGGGTTTGAATCTTACTTAGCTCCACTATTTCCTAGCTGGGTAACTATGTGAAAACCTCTTAAGTTTCCTAAGCTTCAGTTTCTTCATGAGAAAATTAGTAAAATTAACAGTATCAAGTTCAGGGGGTTCTTATAATAAGTAAATAAGTTTTGTGAAGTGCTTAACTTGGAAGCTGTAACATAGTAAGGATCAATAAATGTTAGTGATTATTTTTATTAATAGTATTAGTATCCTTCCTTCTTTATGCCTATGCTTTCCTACCAGACTGCGAACCTTATTTTCTCCAATGATCTAGTTTTGTCCTCTTTGTCCTTCAGGGCTCATATTAATTTTAGATGTCTCAATATATGCTATATTCCCTAGATACGCTCAATAGACTGTAAATTTCTCTAGATATTCCACCCCTCCTCTGGGCTCCTAGTGTCTCCTTGCCTAGCACTAATACTATTCCATAGACGCTTTTTAAATAAACCTCTGTTTAACTGACTCATCGGATTAACTGACTGTCTTTGTACAGTTCCTCTAGAAGGCAGAGCCTGAGGCAGGGATTAAAGTGCTGACACGAGGGACATGTAAGCCCAGGGTAATAAAGATGAGGAGAAGGGAGGAGTGAGGCAATAAAAGATAGGGAGTAATGCAAATCATGATCATGATGGTCACCACTTGACACAGATTTCAGAAGAGATTTCATGTTTACTCAGCACAAAGGACTTTCTCCTAAAAGGTTGCAAGGAGAAGCTTTGTTGCTGTCCATGGCAAGAAGAAAGGAGAAATTCACCTGCTTGATCCCTCCCATCTCTCATTTTCTATTGGTCACGATTAGTATACAAAGAGACATCTTCCCAGCACTTCCAATTGACTCATAAACTGCCTGGCAACCACTCAAAAAGCTGATCCCATGCCTGCAACATGGCATTTCGTTCATATCGCAAGTGAAAAGGTGACTTGGTGTGAGTAGATGCTGCCTGAGAGAGAGAAGAAAGTATATCATCTAAGGAATCTAAGAAGATACACAAGATTTATGTTCAATATACTGATGCTCTAGGTCCTATGGAAAAGGCTCAAAACCCATGACCAGTAGGCTATTCTCTAGAATTCTCTAGTCTTCTGCTCTAACCTGATGAGTTAGTTACATGCTTGCAATAATCAGTTACATCTGTTCCTAAATTGTTCCTGCAATTTGTACTTGTTATTTGAATTATATAATGTAATTAAATACCGCATAAGCTAATAAAATGTGAGTATGAAAAGAATAAGAGGTGTTTCTATGAAAAGGAAAGAAAGACTTAATAAAGTTAAGTCTCTTGAAAAAGTATTGTTAAAGTAGGCTTGGTGAGCCAGCCACTGGTAAAGTATTTGTGAGGAGCAATGTTAAAAAGGCAAAAGAATCTGCACTCATATTGTTTCACCCATGCTTTTGCGTTCTTGCTGCATAGAAAAATCACATGTAAAGCACAATCTATTTGGTCATGCATGAAAGAGAATATGGAAATCCAGTCAGCAAATTCATCACTGAAAAAAAGTCCTGGCTAACAACAAAAATATTGGTTATTTTATATTTTTTTCTTATTATAAATTTAAAAAATTTTAGAGTTATCTATGCATCATGTTTTAAGATTCTTTGCTTTAACCAGCTCTTTTGATTTACCAACTCTGGTAGCATGGTTTTGATTATGTCATGCCCCCAGATTTCAAGGAATAATACAACAAATATTTATTGCTTCCTCATCCCAAGGATGAGGTTTCAGAAGGCCCTGAAACCTGTCCTCCATGGGTGACCATCTGAAGTACTTACCATATGAAGCATGTGCCATGTAGGTCAATAGGGAGGGAAAGGGAGAACATGAAGAATCCCACGTAGGCTCTATCATGCCACCTAGACTGATGCACTTCTGCACATTACCCAAAGCAAGCCACATGACTACACCTAAATTCACGAAGGGGCGGGGGAAGCATAGTCCTCTCAGTTGCCAGAAAAGGAGGAGAGCTGGACAAACCAGTGAGCAGCAGTGGTATCCACTATGCCAACCTACTGTGCCAGACAGGTAGAATAATGAGGGCTTCTGCTCGCTCAAGTGAAGGAGGTTGAGGCAGAGAAATCTACTTGCTTTTCTTTAAATAATTGAAATAAATATTTAAAATTGATAACTTAGTGACTATATTTTCAAGGCTATTCTTTATTTCTGGGAGCTAGTAGCCAATTAAAGTAATTTTAGAGAAGACTTTTAAATAATACTCAAATCATGAGCCCTCAAAAGTCTCATGCAACCCACATAATTTATTCTTTCATCAAAATGTAAAATATATTCTCTTAATCATGCATTCTGTTTTTATATATGTGTGTGTTTTTATATATATAAAGAACATTATATAAAGAACATATATATAAAGAACATTAATACATTAAAATCCTCATACCAAAAAAAATTATCAATTAATTGCCAATGTGGTGTAGCCTTTAAACGACCTAAGATTTAGAAAGTTCAATTTAAAAATATTTTAGATTTGAAAAATGATTCAAAAACCATCCAGTAATATTACTTAACATTTTTCTCTTTGTATTTTCTTTTTAACTAATTCCACAGTTTTCATCATCCACTGTCAAACTTTTTTAAACTTAATTTTTGAACACCAAAAGAAGTTTCTATTTAATCTAATTAATTATATTTCAAGTCATATTGAAACTTATATGTTACTGTTTTCTAGATTGCTCTTCATTTATTTGCTTATAAACTAGTCCTTTCACAAATGAAATATTTACTGTATGTATATCTCATATCTCAGCTTGGGTTCGTATATGTTCTGCAAGTGAATAGAATTTTTTGTGTGTATTCATTCACCTATCTACTACATATAGCCTATCCGAGGTCCAATTTCATTGACTTGAGGCTATTTATGATAAACAACAGCTCCAGTCCAAGCACTGGTTCGTGGAGAGTGCCAGAGAATGAGAAGAGGGAGTGCTTTGTTGGCCAGAGTATTCTCAATATAATGCCTTGCTTACTTCATGAGTGGCTTCTTTATTAGAAGCAGTAATACCTCCAAATTATTATTTTATCTTCACAGAGAGTAATAAATTGTGCTTTTATTTAATTTTTAAAAATTTCCATGATGCATTGGTGTTCTTTTCAATCTGCTTATCATACGCTGCAAGTCATTACTGAAAAGTTACATAAGCCAACTATTTTTGTATAAAAATCTTAAGTTGGGGAGGTGTAGAGATGAGGTCTATATAGAGTACTAAAGATAGACCAACCACCTCTTCTTTTTCTTTTAGTGTAAGGAGCAGCCAAGTTGGTATGGAGTTTGGAGGGCAACGGAGAGAGAATGTGTGGCTGAGAAGAGCTCCTCAGGTGATTGTGATTGGCCCCTCCCCAGCTGGGGGCCTGGCAGTGGAGGGAAAATTCACTGCACGTGGAGGGGACACTGGCTTGACTACTTACTAACACCATCATGGCCTGGAGCAAACTGCCTAACTCTAAGCCTCAATTTCTTCTTCTGATAAATCATGTATCTCATAAAGTTATTATATTTTTAAAGATTAAAGATAATAACCATGAAGAGCCTTAATGCTGTGCTTACTCATAAACTGGTTTGAAACATCATAACGAATTCAGCGTAACAAGGATTTAGTTACCATTGAAATCTTCAAAAAACAATCAGCCATTGAATTTAGTACTTAAGATAACAAGAACAAGACACCTATTGTGTGTTTAGAGTGTAGAACCCACCTTGTCTGCTACTTAATTTCCATTAAGTCTGAATTTGTTTTTTTTTTATCCCTTGTGCTTATTTTTCTCAAAATTCTAGAAAAGTAGTTTATAAACTGTGTGTCACTACCCATCTGTGGGTAATGAAGTAAATGTGGTAGGTTGTAACCAGCATTTTTTAAATGAAATAAATAGAAGTAATCAGAAAGCATCACATGGCTTCTCAGCAAAAAACATTGTAATAAATGGGTCATGATGTAAAATGCATTTTTTATTGTACTTTTTAAAAAAAGTTTGGAAAATACTCTTCTAAAACAAGCCCAAATGAAATCTGGTAGAATTTTTTTTCTACCAAATAAATCTGGCTTGATCTCATCATTTCTTTAATGAAGAATAATGTAAAATGTTTTAATCATCTATACAGCTAAGTTTTTCTTTAGTAACTCTGATATCATTATATATCCTTTAGAATGACTTTTACACAGCTAGTATCTCAAGAAAAGCAAAGGTACATGATATTGGACAAGAAGTAATTACATAGTACACCCAAGTAACTGTGCTTGGAGGAAGTTCAACGGTGTTACACAGGCAGTGCCAAGGCACTGAGGAGATGGTGGATCCAATTAGATTCATACTCCTCACAGGAGGGACTTGTCCCACTTAGGCAGCTTTAAAATGTCTTTCTATGTCACATAAAGGACAGAATGCAACACCAGAGGAGAGAAAACAGCTTGTCACAAAGACCAGAGGCACAGAGGCTATGAGCAGCTAAGTGAGTCCTGAGGCAGTAAAACCTCCCTGGTTGTGCCTGACCATTTGGGACAAGGTCACCAACTCAGGGTCCACATATTGGGCCAGGATAGAGGCATGTCTCTGAAGGACATGAAAGCAGAGACCGATCACAGGATGCATTGTGTAAACTTTGCAGATCATTGTACATCATTGCTCAGAGTCAATCAACCATAGTTCTCATTCCAGCCTTTAGCCATTCTCAAGAAATCAAAAAAATGCCATGTTTGTAATGTTGTGAATGAAAGAATCTCCCACATATGGTAAATGGGTTTTCCATACCAATTAAAATCAGAATTTTGATGCCCTGTGTGGACTAAACCAGGTAAACAGTCTCCTCTCGAATCCTGCTTCGGCGAGGCTCATGTCCGCATGGTTGTGCTGCCCATTGAACACGAATATAAAGGTGCCACCAGACAGGGGGGTTTTCTGGCTCGTCACTGCACTGCAGGATGCCATGAAGGAAGTCACAGGCTGTGGCTTCCACGCAGCCCGTGACAAATTTAATACCCTATTACTTGTGCCATCTGCTCTAGGACTTCATTCGTCTGCTCTAGGACTTCATTTGGTGACATCACTGGATACAACTGAAGTTGAAATCTGTGTGACATTTTTGCAAGTGTTGCTTTCCACCAAAAACGTTATTTTACATAGTTTAGCTAGAGTGCAGTGCTTTAGGTTTAGAACTAAACCTCGGGAAATCTAATAAGGTTGAAAAGAAAAGTGAAAGTTAACGGCTGTGGCTTTAACAAAGGCTCGTCCTCCCTCAGGCTCTAAAGAGTCAGTAACTGAGTTCAGTAACTGAAAATTAAATTAGAAGAAATGCCACCTCTGCAGCTACAGCTACCTTTAGCATTAATGGTAATATAGGATTGGGGGGAGGCGTTCTGCTCAATAGAGCCATCAAGAAACTTTCAGAGCCTGGAAATGGCATGGAAACCTGCCCTCACACCATTTTATAAGCTTCCCTTGGTTTTACATGCTGCCCTCTCTCTATCCTCCTTTTTCCCTCATAGCCATATCCTTGTCATATTTTTCCTGTTCTCTCCTTTCTGCTGCTTTTTTCTCCATTACTCAGTCTGAATTTCCATTTTCCTCTCTTCCCCCACTGCCACTAGTCTTCCCTCAACTCTGTTTGTTTTCTCTCTTCTCCCATATTTACATCTTTACAAGAATAATTTAGCTGATGACAAGGATTTTGCAGTTTGCCCTGTTCAGAATCTGAGAGAAGAACAGCTAAGGATTCTCTGGGGCTAGGAAAGCATAGGGCATTTGACTTTATCTAGTCATATCAAATATGAACAGGAACCACTTTCTCGGGCTTGTATTATCACAGTAAATGATAAGGATGAGCGGGAAGAACTCATGGGCAGTGGCCCATATATTTTTTTTTAAAAAAGGCTGGGGGAGGGGTGCCAAGAAAGGAAAACAAACTAGACTTTATCAGGCTCCTCCCCATTCTTCAAATAAGCATCTCTAAAAAACAATCAAGCAAGGTTGTCAATTTGGCCAAAAATCAGTGATGCTTTAATATAATAAGATAGTACTGCCACCCGTTTACTTCTAAACAAATTGCTAAAGAACCTAACTATATTATATAGCTATAAAGAAATAAAGGCTATTTTATCATAATTTGATTATGCTACAAAGCACTATGCATAGCAATTCGTGGATCTAATTTTAGTTGTAATAATCTCTTGCCCTGTTATGTAAATGGGAAAAGACTTTCTACAGGCTTCAGATAGAGATAAGCTTAAGATCGAAAGCATGCAAAAGCCATGGTTCAATTACTCTAAAGTGATCTGCATCATATGTTACAGTACATCTTTCTGCCTTTGCACAAAAGCTCCTATCTGCTGCAAATTAACCATCCTTTTCCAAATGCTACAGATGCCCTCTGACAGTTTACTGATTAAAATTAAACCAAAGTCCCACAACTACAAAATAATCGAGAGCATTTAGAAATTCCTCAAAATACTTTCTCCTTTCAAGACTTTTCCCCAATTTTCCCCTTCCTTTTTAAAAAAAATAGACATGTTGAAACTTAACTTTCACTTCTGGTTCTTGTGGTCCCACCTATTTTGCATAAGGATCAATCACCAGGATGGTCCCCTTTCATAAAAGCCTCTGCCCACAGATATGCAAGCTCAGACCAGACACCTCAGGTTCTGGCCTGGCCCCTGAGCAGACATAACTCTGATCCAACTTTTCAGCTTGGAACATAGGTCTTTAGAAATAGAGCATTTCACCCTTTCCTATCCCCCGAGGCTTTTTGGTTGCTCTTTGAAGTGCAGTTTATAGTAATCTAAAAATTAGCTACCCCAGGAGAGGCAGAGCCTCAGGGACAGCTGGAGCCACCTACAGGACCTACCAGGCTTCCCTCCAGGCTGGCCCTTTAGCCTCTATACAATTTAGCCTTATTTGCTCCTACTGCAAACAGTCTTTTCCCACACTCAGGAAGACATGGCCGTGGGCCACCATCAGCTCTTCTCACATACCTTCACCACATGGGAAGGCATGGCCCCCATCCAGATGCAGGTGTACAAGACCCTGGAGGAGGACCTTCCTTGGCCTTGCTCAAGTCCGTTGTTCCCTCCACGTGGGCCCTCACTCCTACACCATCCCCACGGCCTGGGACATTGTTCTGTAATCAATCCGTGGTCCTCATTAGACTGACTGGAGTGGAATTGCAATTCCCCAGCAGAAGAGGTGGGCTTTGCATGGAGAAGAAAGAAGGTTTAAAATAACATATTTCCATTCTACATGGGCTACAGGTTTCTCAGTTTATGTGAAGGCCAAGAGAAGAAAAACAATGAACAGATGTTGATGCTTGAGGCCAAGCACATCTTTTTCAACCTTCTCCCCTTCAATTTAAAAATTACTGTTATTTCCAAAATTGTCCTTTTATCCTAGGATCCTATGCCTACTATTGTTCACAGGGGGAAAAAAATAGATAGATACACAGATAGATGGATAGATATATAGATAAGAATCTTTTTAATACTGACTTTTATTGATCAAGATGCTAAACATCTCTAGAGAATGGCAAGGCTGGGCCTACACCAATTAATTTAAATTAGAACTGTTATATCTAAGCCACGCATAACAGAGTATAGAATGGCTATTGCACAGGTGTATTATTCTATTCTTTGACTTCACATCTCTGTTACTCCTTTAAGATCTCCCCTCACCCAGCCTTTCCTACCTACCCTACTCCTACCCTAGGAAGTGTAATAATATATCAAACCCTTTGCTAAATTCTCTGGGTTTTTAAAATTTTCTTTATAAATATTAGAATTAATCACAAGCTTCAATCCCCCCAACATAGAATCCTATATAATTTTTAGGAATATAAATAGAAGTTATTATTTCAAACTAAATTGCAGTGTGTTTTTTCCTATGCCCCTCAAAAAGTTGTATTGTACTTTTATAAACTTTTTTCTACACAGCACTATGAACACATTAGCACTACAAGCAATGTTACATGGTTGGGGAGCTTGAGCTTTAATTCAAGTCTTGATTAGGTGACCTACTGGCTACGTGGCATTGGTTAGGTCACTTAATGTTTCTGGACCCTTGTTTTTTCATCCATAACATAGTATAATAAAATATGCAGAAGTACTTAGCAAACACTAAAGTGATATACAAAAATATGGTAAAAATAAGGTGTTGCAAATCAGTCAAGATTGAACCAGAATGGATATTTTATATGTATTTTATATTTTTGTATGTATTTTTATAAATACCTATACATACGTATAAATATAAATACATATTTATATATGCATACACACATATCTGTGTATATGTATAAGTGCATATGTATTTATTACAGATAATTTCGGGCTAAGCAGTCTTTGCAAGGCTGTCCCCATAGCACATGCTGGAGCCCAAGTGCACAAGCAGGTAGCAGTGAACATCGCAAACAGGCTGGACCCAGCAAGGATGAGCTTGAGCCCCACAGGGACAGACTGAAACATATGTCTATTCTTGTCACCTCCGACCTTGGTAACAAGGCTGTTCTGTAGAATCTGGGGCACCTTTGCCATGGAACTGAACACACACACCTGGCACAGGAAGCAGAGAAACGGATGGAAGGTTGGGGAAAGAGAGAGCAGTTGTGGGCCCAGCTGCCACTTTCTTCCAGTGAGGGGGCCGTAGATCTCTTTCTTTTACAGTCTTCCTTCCCCTGAGTTACCTGTAGTTTCCACCCCTCAGTGCTGGCCTAGTCCCCATTTTAAAGGCTTCCACCTGATTAAGTCAGGACCACCCAGGTCTTTCTTCCTCTTGATTAACACAAAGTCAACTGACTTGGGACTTTCATTACATCTGGAAAACCACTTCATTGCAGCACTTAGATTAGTTTTTGACTGAGTACCTGGAAGACAGCATGTCTACACTATAAAGTGGCTACTGCCTCCCTTCTGTCTTCTAACTGTTGTGAGAGAAATTCCTTTGAAGTTCACCCCAACCAGAAACATACTTGAAAGGGGAAAGTAGCTCAACCTAGCCAAGATGACACCTCACAAAGCCATCCTGAGTACCAATAAGAATGATTTCCATCCTGGAAGACAAAGCAAGCAGCCGATTCTACAAATGCCAAAGATGGCCCAGGGGGTCACTCTTGGTTCTTGTGCTTCTCTCTTCCCCCACACACATTCTAGCTGACAAGCAGCCCCTACACCATCCACTGTCCCGGACGGATGGACTGCACACTGAGGGAGACTTGCTCGTCCCCTCCTGCTCCCAGACTATCCTGAGCTCTTCATCATTAGAAATGCAGTCGTCTCGTTATGACCTAGTTATGAACATAAAACAGCATCACCCCATGGCCATGAATTTGCTTTAGTTCTGGACAAAGGATGCTTTTCTGTCTCCTTCAGAAGTCATCCTGGGATCTCCTCCTACTTTCTTTGCAGTGCCTTTCTCCCCTTAGGCTTTGGCTTTGAGGAACAGGTTAAATGTGTATTTTTAAATATATCCTCTCCTCCACTGTTTCTTTCTTCACTCTTCTGAATTATGGGGAGTGTACAGGTCACAGCACAGTAAGGATGGGGCTATTTGAGGAATTTGTTTTCAATGCAGCCACAAAATAAATTCCCTAAATAGACCTTAGGGTATTTCTTGGTAATTCACCAGTACATTCTTACTAGTAGAAGAAATTTTTGACACTATAGATACCCAGGATCCTGACTAAAATGAAGTTTAATTTATTGTCCATTTTCTCTCTAGCACTGAGGGTCATTCTTACAAGCTATGGCTTCAAGCTTTTCCCAGTAGCTCCCAAAACTGTACCTGAAGAGACAACAGAGGCCAAATTCAGTGCTTCAAGGCAACTCTCCTGCCAGCCCTACCGTGATCTGGCTGCTACTTTCCATAATCATAAGTCCTTGTCTTGTCCGCAGTGATGGTGTCTGTGGCACACAGCCCTACCCTAACACCCTGGGTCTCTATCCCGCTGTAGCAGTTTTCTGCTTGATTCTCTGCTTCAATCTTGACACCTGCAATGCTAGAACTTTGACCTGCCCCTCACACCAGGCCTCCCAAGTCTTGTCAGCTGCCTCTGAACACCAGCTGCTGTGACTGGGTGTCAACTACTTATGGCTGGATCTCTGGGAGGAAGCCTTCATGCCAGCTGCCTGAAGCACTCCTGTTTGGGTTCTCAGTTCTAGGCCTTACCAGGCAGATCCATTTTACCACCGATCAAACAGTTCTGTTTGGTCATCAGGAACATGTGACTTTTTTCATAGAGATGCAAAAATCATGCAGAAGCTAAAGTATATCAAGAGTAAATTTCACAAACTTTAATGTTTCCATGTTGACTAAATAATTAGATATGGAGCTTATGAAGACCTTAATGAAGGAATTATAGATGTTGATTAGAACAGTTTATAGTTCATATAGAAAAATGCTTTTGTTCCCCTTCCTTCCTTCCTTCCTTCCTTCCTTCCTTCCTTCCTTCCTTCCTTCCTTTCTTCCTTCTCCCAGAGAGTAGAATGAGGGTTACCAGAGGCTGGGAAGCATAAACATCCAGTTTTGAGCCAGAAATTGTGCTAAGCAAAAAGAATACACGATAATTTTATAGATCCATAACATACATGCATAGCCATGTTAGTGGGCTTTTGAGTTTTCACATCCTAGAGAATGAGACAAATGAAAAACAAATAATTACAGCTCATGATGAGCACTCACAGAAATGAAAGTGGTTGATTTTATCTAGAAATATGGGTGGGAAGGATTTCAAGGAAATGAACTTGAGTTGACTCTTGAGGAATGATTGAAATGAATTCAGCAGGCATATAAGGTGAGAGACAGACTTTTCAGGTAAATAAAATAGTAGAGACACAAAGAAGACTATGGTACATTTAGGGAACTGCAAGGAGTCCCACATTGCTGGCATCTAGGAGTGGTCCAAGAGCAGCTGTAAGTAAAGAGTCTGAAAAGGTAGACAGGACTGAACTCTTAAAGTTCCTTGTAAGTCATTTTATGAAATCAGGACTTTATCCTGCAGGTAATGGGGAGTTACTGGGAGATTTAAAGCGGTGGAATGACATGAATTTGTTTTAAAGTGAATGGGACTATACAGAAGAGGGAAGGAGGGATAGTTAAAAAATTTCTAGAAAAGTTTGAAAAAAAGGTTTTAAGAAACTAAGGAAAGGTGGTTGCAAAGGAAACAGGAGAGTATAACCGATACGGAGATGCACAGCCCAGACACCCTCTGAAAGCCCTGACATTCATGTCCAATATGGGTTTCTCAAGATCTTCTTGGGATTGGCTGCGGCTATTGGACCCGCCTCACAGCTCAACTTTCCCCTTTGCCAGTCCTGCCTCCTTCCCCTCCCCGCTTCCATATATGTTGATGCAAAGCTGAATCTGTGCCCCAGAGAACCCAACCTGCAACAGAGAAGGAGTCAGGAAGGAGGAATTAAGGGAGATTAAGGAATTTTGGAGGACTCCAAAAGTTCAGGTTGGTGCTGGGGAATATGGTGCAGCCATTTCAAGCGAGTCATATTCAAAAGAGTATGTTTTGAGAATAAAACAATGGGTTCTGTTCAAAGTCCCTGTGAGACATTTTAATAAAAACATTCAGTATGTATTTGGCTAGAGGAGCATAGATAAGAGTCAGGCTAGAGAGAAAACTTTGTGTCCATAGAATATAAGCAGTAGCAGCAAGTTCAGATGAATATAAGAAGAAGAATCTATAGGGTAAGATAGGAAAATTAAGGAAGACAGATGTCTAAATGGTCCAGAATCCTTCACTTATTTCAGCTGCATTCTCAGTCTCTAAGTTAGCATGTACAGCGGGCTGCTCATCTTCTTGGTAATATTCTTTTCTATTTGACATGACTGTCTTTACTGGAATACAAAGTCATTAAAAGAAGGACCTTATCTTTGTAGTCGAAAGTACCTTGAATGAAGTAAAGGCTCAATATTGAAGAAGACACAGTACAAATTATTAATGAAATTGATCAAGTCAGTATGGCACATCTCAATTGTGGACTGAAGTCTTCAATTCTCTGTAGGTAGGAGGTGGTTGCTCTGAAAACTTCCAGGTCTGTGCAACACCCATGTTGCCACTTAATCTGTTTTAGCATTTCTTACATCAGAATAGCAGGTAATGGCAGAATTTTGTATCAAATTTCTGTTTGGTGGCCAATGACTGCCTTTATTTTGTGCTGGCTCTTTAGAAAGTCTTTTCATTTTGTATGTGTCTTCCAGTTCAGAGTCATCAGCATACACAGTCCCAAATGACTCTCTCAACAACTTTTAAGGATCCTCACAGCCAGAAGAACCTCTCAGAGGATCAGAAGCACAGTCTAATACCAGCTTACAGATTCCTTATTACATCCTCATGCATGAATAAAACAAGCTAGACCTATTATGCAGCTATTTTCTCTTCATTGGTGACTGAGAACTGATCTAAAAAAAAAAAAAGTCATGCAAAACCCAACACCCCACCTTATATAACATTCTCTCAGCAGCTGAATTAGTCAAGTCATACCAATTGTGCCATACTCTTATCCAAAACACCCTTGCAATTCCAGGACTACACAGTGGGCAAAATTAGGATGTAGTCAATCCACAGCATCCCTGACAAGTACTGTGCCAGAGCAATTCAATGTCTAGACTAGTTGTTTCAGTCAGGAGATTAACTGGCTTATCTTAACCCCAAGGGCAACCTTTGGCTCACATCCAGGAAGTCAGCAGTTTTTAGGTTAGCTCCTGACAGATCAAGCCATCAGCTGCTTGCTTAATCCCAGCATCATACACAGAATTATAGAACAGGACTTTTTTCCACCCAATTTGGGGTTTTACTGATTTTTTAAGGTTTAATATATGATCTTAAAAAGCATTTTTTTCAACCAAATATTGGTTAAATTTTTCAGAAAAAAAATGATGTGGTCTTTGGTAACATCAGTTCTTTAGTCAGAAAGAAAATTTTCACATATGTATTTATAAGATGTCTTCTGGATATAAACTTAGAGGCACTGTTTTGCAAAAATTTAACTGATTCCAGAAAACTAAAATATGTTCTTATTTCTTCATTATTTCCAGCATTGTTCCTCAAGGTTCGTTTCATTTCTTAAATGGGCCACACTGATTTTGATGCCCCCCACAAAATTTCACACATTTGAACTGATTTAGTTCGGGACGCCTGTGAGTTCTATCTGCTCAGAAATTCTACTTTAATCATTTTGAAGAGTTTCTGTGGAGATGGAAGTCTTACTTTGCCACTGCAGGATGGTTATAGGCAAGGCAACTTTAATATATTATATATTCTCAATGAGAAGTTTACTTATAACATTAGACCATAATAATTTTTTAGAATATAATAATTAATGACATTTTCCAAATGCATATATTAGAGTAGCTTGAATAACTGACTTGTACTTTTTAAAAAAACTTCCTGACAATATTTTCCAGAACTGAAATTGGCGTTGACCTGAATTTGTGGCCATGATCGATACTGTACAAAGCACGTGAATTGGCAATAGCACGTTCTCCGTAAAACAGATAGCACTCATTTGGTATGTTAGCAAATATCTCCCAAGTTCCTGGGTGTCAGGCACTGTTCCAGGCTCTAGACAACATTTGCATAGATATATGCAAAAATACACAAATACATTATTTCAATAATAACTGAGTGCCTACTATATATTATGATTTTGCTCTGTGTTATAAGTAAAATATTTGTATTATGTGTGTATATTTCACAGGTATACCCAATGTTATATATACACAGAAACATCTTTAGATGGCATGTGAAAGAAGATATGTAATGAAAACTTCTCTTTCACTAAGATTACATTTAGCAATTACTTGCCAGAACAGGGTTTGTCAAGTCCATTTTCCTTTGTATAAATGGATTACAATGATAGCTTTAGTCTCTTAAACTTCTATAAAGCATATATAAAACGTTTTAAAATCTTATGAAAATAATGTTTGCATTGAAGTCAAAGCTTGTATTGGAACTTTAAGAATTGGCTGGGAGTGGTGGCTCACACCTGTAACCATAACACTTTGGGAAACTGAGGCAGGAGGATCACTTGAGGCCAGAAATTTGAGATAAGCCTGGGAAACATAGCGAGACTTCACTTCTACAAAAAATTTAAAAATTATCCAGGCATGGTGGCACACACCTGTAGTCCCAGCTACTGGGGGTGCTGAGACAAAAGGATCATTTGAACCCCGTTCAAGGTTATAGTGAGCTATGATGACGCAACTGCACTCTAGCCTGAGCAACAGAGTGAGACTCTGTTTCAAAAAAAAAAAAAAAATCCAGGATCAGCTAGAAAACAGCTGTGAATCAGGCTCAGAAAATGTAGTAGATAGAAATGCTGAGTCCTCAAAGTTTTGAGAACCAGTATGATGCAATGGAATGAGCATGGGAAGCAAAGTTTAAATTCTCACTCAGTTGAACTTGTACAAACCACTTACCCCTTTTGGGCTTTAGTTTCTTCCCTATAAAGGACAGAGTTGCTGGAGATGTCCCAGAATTGAGCTCTAAGCTCCTCTAATTCCAAATGTTTTATCACTTTAGGGAAGAAGAGAACAGAGTCCATCCCAGGGCAGAGTTAGCTAAAGAGGATGTCATTAAATGTGAGTAAATAAAGGCTAGGATGGACATATTAATACTTTATACTGCCATCTTTGTGAATGTTGAAATATCAAAATTTTCAGTTACCAAGTAAAAATTCTCTTATTTTCATTGTGTCAAATATCTGCGTGTTTGAAAACATCAAGAGATACTTTTAAAACATGAATTTAACCTGAGTTTGTGTGTTCTATAAACCAAGCTATTAAATCAAAAGATCAATGCTGAATAAAGCTACTATGATGATGATTAATTATAGTTAATATGCTTTGATCTCTCACTCATTGCCAGATATTGTGCTGAGTACTTAATAAAATTATTTTTTAATGCTCCCACCAGCATTAGTTCATTAATACTCTTCTATGCCATATGTATTGTTTGTACCCCAATTTTGTAGACTCTGGGACTCAGAGAGGCTAAATACCTTGCCCCAAATCATTTAGGAACAGCTGTGAAATTCTATGCCACGTCTGTCCAGCTCCAAAGTACATGCTTTTAACTATGATATTCAATATTACAGATATTAAATATTACCAAATTCAAAAATTTATAAAATTATATACAATGGTTCTTTTAAAAAATAGAATGAAACCTATAAAACATTCATCAAATTGTAATGCTATTTTATGGGACTTTTATTGGGGCTAGCTAAGGGGCTTTATGGACTCAAAAATTGGAAACTGACTACTGCAATTAGTTGTTCAGAATAAAAGCCAGCCTTGAAAGTCCTTCTTTGCATTGAATTTCAAATGTTTCACTTTGAATGAAACAGATGTTGAACTTTAGATTAGTTCAATCTGCATTAGATTTATCCTGTGCACACAGTAAGATAGCACTAACATGGGCACTTACGCTACTTTCTCTTTAGGGACACCTTTCCCCAGACCAGCTTCATCTGCAATTTAAAAGAGGTCTTTTCAAAGAAATAGAGGATTTTACTTAAAAGCACAAGTATTAGTCTAGTGGATCTGAGCTATGGTCCATCCAATACTCTGTCTCTACTAGGAGCATAAAGGGGCATGTCACATGAAACTCAAAAGATTAGGGATATACCCCAAGACTTCTTGATATTTTTCTGTCATCTGTGAATTTAGATTAACCTTTATTAAAGCCTATATTTTAGATTTTCATGATAACAATTTCCACATATACACTACTCTTTGAGTAAGCTAACATAGAAAACATCTTGGATTTGTGGATTCCAGATCTACTATTGCAAATATCTACGATGTTCTCTGACATGGGTCAACTGCCTCCTTTTTCCCTTGACAAACCTACCCAGGTTCATCATAGATTCAGTTGTTTCCTGCTCTTTGTTAAAAGGGATATTAGCAAGTATTAGATGTTAAAGATATATAACACTAAACCGAGACTTTCTTCTTAACATAATCAGGAGGATTGAGTTAGAACTTTAAAAAGATTAGCTTTAGAAGTCAGCAGCTATTGGAAGCATTTTGTGTAGGGTGCAATACCTCTCCAAATGACTAAGCACGATGTAGAAGAGAACAGCAACTGAGTCTTGTGTACCCCCAAATTCCCAAAGAAATCATTCTACTTGTCCAAGCACATTAAATTCTCTAGGCCACTTGGAAGTCCAAATCATAATTCTGTTTTTTCTGTGAGTATAAAACAGAGACTTTTATATCAAAATAAAAAATGAGAGCATATCACTATGCCAAAAAATCTTGGGCACCTTCTCAAAATATTTTAGTCAAACTATAACCAGAAAAGAAACTGTACTGGTTTTCTCTTTATCAGTCTTAAATTTACCTGGTCTAAGCTTTAAGAAGTTCCACCTTTTTCTCATATGTTTGAGTTAGTGAACAATTGTTGTTCACTTCGTCTATATCCTTTGTGATTTCTTGAGCTTTGGCAATATATAATCTCAGCCTTTGCCTTTCTAGTTTGAGAAGACACACTGTTTTAGTCTCTCCTCATTTCTTAATTATTTTCATTATAAAAAGTAACCTGAATTGGACATTTGATAGATATTAGATTTTTATGTTATGATAAATTTTCTTAGTAGATTCTAACTATTATTGAGAGTACCAAGAAGTCTAGATTGAACTGAGTTCCTTCTCTCAACCTACAAATAAATGAGAGCTAATATAGTTGTCCCAACTCTGTGTTCTTTAACATCCCTCTAGAACTTTATTTTTAAAGACCTGTCTCACCTCTATGCTTACCATAGGACCATCTGGGGCTTCATGCAAATACCAAAAGCACTCCTATGGACACTAAAGTTTCCAGTACTGCTTGGTGATGTTGAAGTGCAGTCTAAATTTTTTCTTGTCCAGATACACAACTTCTAGCGGTCATTTTTGAATGACTATCTCAATGCTTCAGATGCCTCCCACCTCCACAGGTGTTTTAAGTAAGAAATTAATCAGGCAGTTTGGCATAGCACAAAGACCATTACACTTGAAGGTCATTCTAGTTCTCCCACAAGCCATTATAATGACTGGAAAACTCAAGTGTTGGGATCCAGTTTCTTCTACTGACAAGCAGAGAATTGGGAATTGGTTTCCAAATTCTTCCTAAGAGTCATTGGAATTTCTCTGGTGCCCTTTCACATGCTGGTAGGTAATGAAGAGAAGGAGGAGCGATCAAGTGGGGGGAGTTCTGGGCACTATGCCTCTCCACTTACCCCAACAGCATTCCCAAAACTTTCACCTGTTTTATATCTTTGGCTTTCTCCCAAGACTGTTTAAAATAAGAATTTCTAGGACGGAAAGGAAGAAGTAAGAATGAAAGAAAGAGAGGAAGGGGGAGGGAAGGAGGGGGCAAAAGAGAGAAGAAAGAAAGAAAGAAAGAAAGAAAGAAAGAAAGAAAGAAAGAAAGAAAGAAAGAAAGAAAGAAAAGGGAGGGAAGGAGGGAAGGAAGGAAGGAAGGAAAGAGAGTATATAATATCTGATGGCCCTGGGATGTGTAAACCTCTATCATTGCAGAGTTTATGAAACAATAATAGTTGAAAATTTTATTACATGTAAACCATGCATATTGTATAAAATTAATATTCATTTTTCCTATAATTCACATAAAACTTATAATTTTATTTCCTATCCTTTCTTGGTGACTTGCTGTATGCCAGGTACTTTGCTAAGGCATTAATTCATATATCACTTTTCATTTAAACTCACAATAACCTTTAGAAGTGAGTGTCATTATGTCCATTTTGTGAATGAGCAAACTATGACCTAGAGAGGTTAAGCAATTTGCCCAAGTTTTCAAACCTGGTGCCTTAGCCCATTTAGGCTGTGATAAACTAGGTAGTTTTATAAACAACAAAAATTCATTTCTCACAGTTCTGGAAGGTGGGAAGTTCGAGATTAAAGCACTGGCAGATTCAGTGTCTGGTGAGAGCCCGCTTTCTGGTTCTTCTCACTGCACCCTCATATGGTGGAAGGGAAAAGACAGCTCTCTGAGGCCTCTTTTACAAGGGGCCTAATCCCATTCATGAGAGCTATACCTTCATGATCTTAGTGTCACCCACAGGCTCCACC
The DNA here is from genome assembly GCA_008086735.1 of Cheirogaleus medius. Classification (NCBI taxonomy): domain Eukaryota; kingdom Metazoa; phylum Chordata; class Mammalia; order Primates; family Cheirogaleidae; genus Cheirogaleus; species Cheirogaleus medius. Next base: position 31,021,985 of record VBSM01002608.1, read on the forward strand.
TCCCAATATCATCACATTGGTGACTAGATTTCACCATATGAATATTGGGGAGACACAGACATTCAGACTGTAGCACCTGGTAAGGGGGCTTCACTAAAGTTCTGGTAGACTCCACAGATTATTCTCTTAAGCCTAATGCCTCGAAAATATTTCTCTGGACAAAGCCATTCACATGGACAAATAAATACAACTCCAATGATCATATTACAAAAGCACAAAAATCTTATTTAAAAAATTATAATTTAAAAATAAATAAAGAATGAAAATAAAAGTCAGCTTTGCAATACAAATTTCACTTTGCAGGAGCTCAGTTTTTCATAACAAGTTGGAGTTCCTGATATGTACATTGTCTTAGTCTATTCAGACTGCTCTAATAAAATGCCACAGACTGGGTTTCTTATAAACAATATAAATTTATTTTTCATAGTTCCAGAGACTGGGCAGTCCAAGGTCAAGGTGCTGGCAGATTCGGTGTCTGATGAGGGCCTGCTACCTCATAGATGGAGATGGCTGTGTTCTCACTGTACCCTTACATGGCAGAAAGGGCAAGGAATCTCTCTGGAGTGTCTTTTATAAGGGCACTAATCCTATTATGAGGGCTCTGCCCTCATGATCCTATCATCTCCTAACACTATCACCTTGAGCGTTATAATTTCAACTTATGGATTTAGGGGGAAACATTCAGTCCATGGCAAATGGTAGGTATAGAATATCTTGCAGAGAAACAACAGATTGAGTTGTCTACCTTGTATAGATGAAATTTCATTTACTTTCTTTATTATTTCCCTTAAATCACTGTTTCAGGACATAGGAGGGGTTAAAAGAAGTAGTTAACTACAATTCTATAATTGTTTTGTATACATAGTTCAGAGAGCTATAATCCAGTAAAGGATAAAGGCTATAAAGTTCCCTAGTAAAACTCACTCTGTGTGCATAATTTTGGTGTGGATATATTTTGTATGTGCAATTACTCATGGATAGAGCGTAAACACTTGTAATTTCACCAACAATTGAGCAATTGTAGGTCACTCTCATGTGCTTCAGAATGATTACTGTGACTTCAAGTGACCAGTTGGAATGAAAGCTAATTGACTGCTGCTTATTTAATCTTTTTCACATCTTCCTACTCTTTGACCCCTCCATTCACATAAATAGCACTGGCCCCTGTCAATTCCAAGGATGTTCCCAGACTATTCCCCAGAGTACAGCATCACCTTCCCATCTACATCTATCTACTTTTTCTGTACTCCCCTTTCTAAAAACCTCATCAAATACACCATTTTCCATAAAGATTTAGCTATTTTATTTTACTTTATTTTTTGAGACAGGGTCTCACTCTGTCACCCAGGCTGGATGGAGTGCAGTGTACCAGTCACAGCTCACTGTAATCTTGAACTCCTGGGCTCAAGCAACCCTCCCACCTCAGCCTCCCAAGTAGCTAGGACTACATGCATGCCCCACTATGCCTAGCTAATTTTTAAATGTTTTGTAAAGATGGGGTTTCACTATGTTGCCCAGGCTGGTCTCAAACTCCTTGTCTCAAGCAGTCCTCCCACCTCAGCTTTCCAAAGAGCTAGGATTTATAGGCATGAGCCACTGTCCCCAGGCCATTCAGCTATTTTAAAAATATAGTCATCTCTTGTTTTGGCAGTCCAAATGCACAATATGCTGCACTATAAAATTATAAATATAGATTTTAATGTATTCATCTATTTATAATATAATTTGTTATATTTTATTCATGTTAACCTTTTATTTTGCCAACTTCTTCCTGTGGCTGAGACTGGTTGACTGTTTCTCAAACACAACTCTTCTTTCTGGGCACATAGTTGTATTTCATTCCTGATGTTGACATGACGTTGGATGTGGTCAGGTAATAGAATTTTAGCCACTGGAATGTGATTAAAAGTAATGTGCTTTTCCAGATATGGCCCAAAGAAAGATAGATTTATACAGATTAGCAAGGCTTCCCTAGAAGTCATGCTTTGAAGACGGTGGAGCCCATAAGATGAAAGGTGCCCAGGACTCTGAATCACTCTAGGGAAAACCCCACTTTTTTAACTCACATGAGTGAGAAATAAGTATCAATTGTGTATGAGCCATGATCATATAGTATACACTATATATTTTATGTGCATTGTAGATTGTGTGTCTTTTGGTGTGATTTAAGAAAGGTATGTTTGGCTACTGAATAAATATTTAATAAAATAAACATATGATGAAAGAATATAATTAGTATTTGTTGAGGATCTACTGGCAGTGGTTTGCCAATCACTCTACTAGGTACTTCACGTAAGCTAGCACGTTTAATTTCCTCACCACTCTTCTAGCTGGAATAAATAACCAGTGTGTCCTCCAGGATGAGTGAACCAGGACTCAGCTAAGTTTAGTTGCCCAAAGTTACAAAGCTACTAAGTGGCGGAGCTGAGATTCACACCATGTCTGTCCAGTCGCCAACCTGTATTCTTCCCATTACACCATTGTAATTCCTTTCGCCCAAATTCTTTTCCATTCTTATGCTCCCAAACTATGTCGTATCCTTAATGTGAAATGACATCCCCTAAACACATTACTTGAGTCATATCCAAAAAGAAAAAAGGAAAAATATAAAGCAAATTAATTAAATATTTTAAATATATTTTTGCACCAGTGCTTGATGTCCAATTAGGCAGTGTCCTGGTCACTTCAGACTGCTATAATAAATTACCATAGATTGAGTGGCTTAAACAGCAAACACCTATTTCCCACAGTTATGGAGGCTGGGAAGTCCGAGATCAAGGTGCCAGGAGATTCAGTGTCCAGTGAGAGCCCACTTCCTGATCTGAAAATGGCAGTCTTTTCATCGTGTCATTACATGACAGATAGCAAAGTGAGAAAGCAAGCTTTCATATCTCCTATTATAAGGCAATAATCTCTCTCTTTCTCCCTCTCTCTTTTTTTTTCAGACATGAGATAGAGTCTTGCTCTGCCGCCCAGGCTGGAGTGCAGTTGTGCCATCATAGTTCACTGCAGTCTCAAACTCCTGGGTTCAAGTGCTCCTCCTGCCTCAGCCTCCCAACATTCTAGGATTACAGGTGTGAGCCACTGTGTGGCTCATGAAGAAAGCACTAGGCTTATTCCTGCAGGCTACACCATCACAACCTAATTACCTCCGAAGGGCCCCACCTCCTGATGTTATTACACTGGGGGTTAGGATTTCAACATATCAGTTTTGGTGGGACACAAATATTCAGCTCATCACATTCCAACTCTGGCCACACAAAATTCATGTCCTTCCTGCATGTAGAAGACATTCATTTTATCCTCAAAACTCCAAAGTCTTAACTCGTTCCAGCATCAACTCTAAAGACTAAAGTTGAAAGTCTCATTTAACTATAACCTAAGTCATATATATGACTGGGACGCAAGGTAAGATACATTCCTCTTCAGTTGTGAAGCTGTAAAACCAAACAAGTTAGATGCTTCTAAAGTACAATGTGGGACAGGCATATGATAGACAAGTAGCCTAACTATTTGAAGAAAACCACACAAGCATTCCCATGATGGAGTTCTCAGATTTAGTAATTAATTGATATGAGTTGACAATCTAAAAAATATCATATTTTATTCTAGAAAAGAGTTTACCATGATTTTGTTAAAAATAAATTAAAATAAATGATAAGATAATAATTGTTTTTGTATCTTATTGACATATTCTGGTCTCTACAAGGAACAAATAAATTTCTTTCGAAAGAATGTAACACATTTCTGCTGGGTAGAAAAAATCTGTTTGAAGTATTATTTTAAATTTTGTTACAGCATTGGTGCCACCAGTAGTCAAAATAATTATTTTTAATTATCTGGAATAATAATTTTATAATGTGAGAGAAATCTAAGTGTTTTCATTTGAGTCTTTCCATTTTCCTCTCTCCATCATAAACCTATCCACCAGCAATGCATAAACACCCACTATACCCCTCCAGAGCTCTTTATAGCTCAGAAAACAGTGCTAAAATTGCAATCTCTTTTTCAAATGATTCATTTTTAAAGGAGAGCTCTCCTTTAACTATTTGTCCTTTTTTCTTTCAACTCTCACTAAAAATAGAAATTTACATAGGAGAAAAACCCCAAATTTTCTATTGTGCTATTGTATATTCAGTTGCCTTCTCTTATTCATAGTAAACATTCTTTATCTCGGTCAATTAAAAGCCTTGCAGCGCTCATCCTGAAGATGATATAAACTGAAAAATCTTAACCAGTAGCAATAAGCAGAGGTTTACTAAAATATGTGGCCATTCCAGACCACCTTGCAGATAACACCTGTACTTCAGTATTTCTAGACCAAAGGTCATCTATTTTTTTAGAATGTCATTCTCCACTTTGTAAGAAACTGATGTAACTCTTGAGAACATCTTACTGATGTTTTAAAGAGGATATAGTCAGTCTTTTTTGTTTTTCTGGGATAAATTGTATAATGGTTTCCATGGTTTGAAAACCATGGAAAAAAACCCTCACTATAGCCTTCCATGTGAGTTTGTGCCAAGAAAGCTCATCTAAATTTATTCTATGGCTATGTCTATTTGAGGAGCATCCAAAATGCAAAAGAAAGCCCAACAGTGGAAAAATCTACACTCCCAGGACTACATATTTGTGGTTTGCCTCTGCAACATTGATTTCTATTTTCTCCTACATTCACTTACCTGGATACTCTCCCCACCCCCACTCTTTGGTTCCATGTGACATGCAAAGGGCTTTACCCCTCTTTTACCCACAGCCCAGATTCAGTCAAGTATTTCCCTGATCACAATGTTGATTCAGCAATGGGCATTTGGGCTGTGGGCTTTGAAAGGAAACAGGGTAGAGGCTGCCTGTGATTAGAGCTAAAGGAAGAGAATGTAGAGATAAAATCCTGGGAACAAGAAATTGGATCTTAATAAAATCATTTTGAGCCCTATATTCAGTCATATCTGCAGTCAGAATACCTCTGGAATTTTGAGTTATGTGATGCAAGCTTAAGGCAAGTCTCTCCCTATCCAATGCCAACTCTCAGGCAGAACAACACCAGTAATACATCTAGTAGGTTTTCCACAACGGCTAAAATGACTTTTGTCACTTCTTCATGCTGTCAATTTTGTAGTCGGTGGCTACCCACAGGATAGAGGTCCTTTCTACCAGAACCTGCTGGGTAGGGGGCAAGCAGAATATTGTTAAGACTTTATTCATTGAAGTTGATAATGTGGTTTGAAACGTGGTGTTACTGACCTCACATGTGCTAAAAAACAAGAGTGAAAGTAAGTTTACTTTAGAACCACTATTCTTATCTTGGGCATGAGAATGAAAACAAAAATAAAAACAAAAATAAAAAAAGGGCATAAACACGAGAGATATCATTCAGCTTGTATATAAAAATGTTTTGATTAAAGAAACTCAGTGTGATATACTACTCATAGAAAAAATGTAAAAGTTGTCATATTTTTCATATTTTTGATTAAAAGTTATTTTTTCTCTTTGAAAATGAAAATTGGTTTTATGCTCCCCCACTTGTCAAAGCCATTTAAGTAGATCAGGTTAGAGGTCCTAATTACAAGTTGTTGACAGCCTGTGTTCATACTGATACACAGTCTGACAGGTACACTGTTTGTTTGTTTTAATTTAAAGATAATTTACTACCTATAAAACATAGGAGATTAATGGTCCTAGAAATTAAAATCAGTTCTCTATTTACCAACTAGAGAGAGTCTAATCTAGGAAAGTCTATGTTTCCATACCAATTTGTCTCATAGGTGAGAATGTAATTTATATACCACAATAATTCAGTCCTTGGCTTTTCTCTTGAGATTGCCCGCAAGGGTGCTAATTGCATTGGTGACTTTTGTTACACTCACATTACAAATTTTCCTGAGTTCTCAACATCATTTTGCATAATCAAACAGCCATCAAATGCAATGACTTTTTGTCACTGCCAGTACTACCATTTTGAACCAGAAGACTCTATAACCCATTAGCAATTCCACAACCACTGAAGGCCCATTTCTTCTGTCTTTCAACACAAAACTTTAATTGTTTTACATTTACTTCTAAAGAAGCATTTGACCTATTCATAGATTGGTACCTTAAATTTAGTCTTCTATAATAGTATAAGAATATTTACAGACAGTGTTGAGCAATTTAGAAAAGTCTCCAAATTGGGTTGAGACTATTATTGTAGATAGACTTCAAATTTAAGGGTTTGCAATAATTTTATTAGCCAAAAGTTTTTTTTATCAGTTTTACATATATAACCTCCACATATAACCATTGTCGTGGTGCATTAAGTGTTTAAATTTTCAAAACAAAACTGTAAAAGATAGAAGTCAGAAACCTCAATGAGAAAAAAAAATGTGCAAAGAACATGAACAGGCAATTCACAAAAGAAGAAATACAAAAGGGTCAGTAAGTATGTGTAGTTAATGTCACTAGTTAAGAACAAGTTCTTAACTACTAGTTAAGAACAAGTAGTTAATGTCACTAGCAATAATAAAATACTGGATACAACAGTGACAAATCATTTTTTCACCTACTATATTATCAAAAATTGAAAAGAGCCATGATACCTAACATTATTAAATAACACTAATGTAATGCAGTTAAAGTAAAATATCACAATAAGTCTGTAGGAGAATATGATAGTATTTATAAAATATGATAGTATTTATAAAAATCATTCTTTTAAAAGTATTTTTCACTTTAGGAATTTATCCAAAGGAAACAATTTAAAGTGGTGAAAAAATATTAATATTTGAGCAAAAATGTTTGTAACTATACTAAGTCATATAAAGGAAGCTGCATTGTTCTTGGGGTTTTTTTTCTTCATCTTTGTGTCCTTAGTACCAAATACAGTCTGATATAGGGATTCAATATATGCTTAATTATTTACATTGTCAAAAATTGTACTCCATCTAAATATCTAGCATTAAGTTAGTAACCAAAATAAATTATAGTATAGCTTTACAACAGAATATTATGCACCTTTAGAAAATAATAATGTCAGTCAATATTTATTGATGTGGAACAACATTTAAAATAAGTTATAAATATTAAGTTACAAAATAATAAGGTTTTAATTTTGTAAAAGTATATTATAAAATGTTTCCAGAACATAGTCTGCACTATTGTATTGAGAATGATAAAGATAAGTTATGAGATTCAACTTTTTTTATTCATCTGTATTTTCAAAACTTTGTACAAAGTTTGTATATTAATGATATAATAAGTGAATTTTTATAAAATCATAAAGTAAGGAAAGTTTTTCTAAGAATAACAAAGGAGTAACCATAAAGGAAAAAATTATAGTTACCAAAAAAATAAATTTTTCTCTGTATTACACCATTATCTATAATTTTAGTTTTGAGGCTATGTTGAAAAAGGAGAGTCTTTGTCTTTTAGACATGTGTATTCAAGTATTAACAATGTAAATGTTATAATGTATGAGATTTTCTTCAACAGAGTGAGGAATTGGGAAGAGGTAAAATAGAATTGAGTGGAGGGAGGTAAAACAATATTAGACATGCGTTGATAATTATTGAAGCTGGGTGATGAATAAGTAAAGTTTATATGTGTTATCTCTACTTTTGTATATGTTTAAAGATTAACTTAATATAAAAATTGTAATATCATAAACAAAAGTGATAGAGAAACCACGAACTGGGAAAAAATATTTGCAAAATGAATAACAAGAAATTAAATAGATTCCAAGTATATAATGAACTTATAAATCAATTTAAAAGATTAAATTGGCTAAGAACATAGACAATTCATGAAAGGAAAAGAAGAAATGACAATGACAATAAAGATATGAAAATAATTATATGCTTACATAATAATATATCATAAACATCTCAAAATCAAAAAAATTTTCTTTAAAATGAAATAAAATTTCTCAACTACCAATACTGTTTTAAAATGACAAAAATCTATTACTGACTTGAGAAAAATGATGGTCTGAAATATTGTTGATAAGAGTATAAATTGTTAGACTTTGTGGTAATATATATTAAAAATCTTAGAAAGTTTGCCTACCCGTAGACCCGGCAGTTTTATTTCTAGAAATTTAAACTAAGAAAATAATCATGAATAGGCACCAAAATTTGTCCAGAGAAATAAATGTATCAAAGTAGTGTTTATAATAATAAAAGAGATATAAACAACCTAAATGTCTAAAAAGGTACATAAGGTCACTGTGGTGAATTTTTTCAATAGAATTTTCTTCCTACTTTTATTCATTCCCTTATTCGTTTTTTTTTCAAAACTATTTTACTGAGTTCCTACTGAGTGTCAGGCACTGGTTAGGCACAGGGAACAAAAGAATGAATAAAGACACTTTCCCTGCTTCAAGGAGCTTACTGTCTACTACAGCAGGCATCCCCAACCTTTTTGACACCAGGGACTGGTTTCATGGAAGGCAGTTTTTCCACCAGGGGGGAGAGAAGAAGCCGCCTGGGCTCCACCACAGATCATCAGGCATTAGATTCTCACGGGGAGCGCAACCTGGATCCCTCCCATGTGCAGTTCGCAGTGGGGTTCTGGCTCCTATGAGGGTCATCATGATGTCCCGGCTCATCTGACGGGGGCGGGGCTCGGGCGGTGATGTCAGCGATGGGGAGCGGCTGTGGGTGCAGGTGGGGCTTCGCTCAATCACCAGCTGCCGGCCTCCTGCTGTGCAGCCCCAGGTTCCTGACCTGACCAGCGCAACTGGGAGTTGGGGACCGCAGTACTATGGGAAACAGAAAATAAGCGACAGGGTCATGTGACAGGGAAAATCTGGAGGTGGGGAGTGGTATTTGGTGCAGAATCAAGGGAAACTTCATTAAGGAGACAGAACAAGCCAGACCTGACGAGGGAGAAGAAACCAGTAATGCAACGACCTGGGGAAAGAGGATTTCAGATCATTAAAATAATACACATTTAAAACGTGGGGAAATGTCATGATAAATTACAAGGAGAATAAGCAGGTTTCAAAATCCTATGTGATACACTAATAATATCTATAAATATATATATCACACATATAATTAGAATATAAACCAAAATTGTAAGTCTATTGTGAGTGGTGAAAATGTAAGCGATTCTTTTTCTTTTTATTTATCACTGATTTGTAAGTTTTTTTCTAAAATAAATATATATTATTTTGTAATAAGAAAAAAATAGTTAAAAATAGATTAAGAGTCTTGCACTTACTAAATTATGATTTTCAAACCTAGGTACTTGAGTTGAACGTGTGCCAGGTATTGAAGCCATAGGAACATTGCACATATTTCCTTAGTATTGAATACACTGGAATATTTGGGGTTAGAAGGAAAAGATTAAATAAGTAGTAGCAAGTAATTAAAATATCAATTTTATATTAAGGTAATAATAAACATGTTATGAAATTGAAAGCAACATTTGAATGCACATCAAAGAGAAAAAAAGAGAGCTTTTTTAAAAAATCATGTTTCTTAGAGCTACTTTGGGCTAGATTCCTAGAAACTCAGAGTATTTATTTACTTTCTCTACTTGAATGATTACACTGAGAAACAGTGACAGCGATCCAGATAACTGGCCATGTAAATTGCTAGGGAGCTCACACTAAGATTGGCAGATATGCTTTACTTGGATGATTTCTTGTGGAATATTGAACAAGAATCTTATTTATTGCCCACGTGCTATGTCGGGAAAGCACTTTGCTAAGTAGTGAACATCGGTAGACAATATAGACAGGGCTTCTATATCATGAAACTCATGTTCCAGTTTTTATTATAAGAGAATAGTTTTATTAAATGTATTAGCCAATAATTTTGTTAATATTCATTCAACAAATATTTATGGAATACCTACTATGTCAGACAATGTTCTTAGGTGGTGAGCATATAACAGGGATCAAATACTTCCACATTTATGAAAATTTAGACAAGTTCCAAATAAGGAAAAAAATAAATATAACTAATAGAACTTTCATCTACTTAAATTTTAAAATTTGAACTGTTCATAAAGGTTTGGTATGTAAAGAGAGTATTTTCTTATTTCTTTATATAAATTAAACCTTAGCTAAATATAAGTGAAAATATTTTTCATCTTACTGATTTCCAAAATAGTACTTGTTACCAGTCATATAAGAGGATACAAATATTCTTTTCCACAAGAGAGATACTGGAAGAACATTCAAGTTCGAATGTTAAAAAAAAAAATCATCTACTGTGTTTTCCTCCTTGTAATTCCCTGGGTAAACCTCGTCCTCTGAGGGCTGCCAGAGAAAACAAGTAAAGCTAAGCAACCTGTAGAATGTTACAAATGCGAGAGGGTGATTGACTGGAGGAGGCATGATGTATAATTTATCCAAGTGTCAAGCAGCTTGAGCAAGCTCTGATGTAATTTTGGGCTTAATTATTTGGAAAAAAGGTAAATGCCACATGAATGAAATCCATAAGTGATACAAACTTGGGAGTTGTAAATGCCAATGAGAAGCAGAAATAGTGCAGAGGTGTCAGGAAGCAGCGTGTATCAGGAGGCAATAGCCCAGAGAAGATCTGCTTGGAAAATACTCAGCAGATAGGAAGGACTGATGTTGTCTGCTGGGTCTGTCAACTGGAAAACTATATCTAAAGGTTTGCAAATCACACACTCACTCATGTACATGTCTTGTACATTATTGCATTGTAGATACTCTCATGGTCAAGATTTGTAATCTTCTGATATAGTTCTTATTTAAAGAGTCTAGAAATGAATGAATTTCAATTGTGCAACAGATACATTTATTCGAGTAGGACCCTGGAACAGAGATAATAGTTAATGGAGAATCAATTAAAAGGGAGTTGGAGAGCAATACAATGGGTATCATTGGGTTCTACATTTTAGAAATCTAATCATGGTTACTAGTTAGAGGTGTTTCTCTCTAGTCATGGTTCAAACCTGCTTCTAAAATCCTGGATCCCCATCACCCACCTAGAGAAAGCCTCACGTAGCTTCGGTTCTACCCAATCCTTTGTTTTATTTCAGTCTAATACTCCCACAAAATTGTTTTTTCTCAAATTGCTACATCGAATTTTACAAACATGTCGATTTAATTCTTTCTCTCCATCATATGTCACCTGTGTGGGTCTGGGTTTCCTCCTGAGGCCACATACTTCCCAGGAGGCAGCATTAGAACAACTTACAAGCTGGCGGATGTTATTTCTCCCATCATGGTCTAACACAGGGGGATTCCAGGATTCAGAGTAGAATATATTTTCCCATTATTAGTTTTCCCTGTGAAATTAGCCTTTTTTCCCTAAAATGGTGATATATAAACATTGATGTTTATTAAAGTGAGTACTGTATTTTAAATAGATATTAAATAAAAGGAAAGCATAAAAATGCATTAGCACGTAATTACAATTAGTGTTCTTTCTGTATCCTTCAACTCGTATCATCAGTATTTAATTTAACACTTACTGGTTCTATCTTCACACCTAACTACCTGGAACTTTTCCTGGTGTTAGGACCTCCCATGACAGGCATTCTCCTCACTTTGGGATCTTGCTTGCCAAACCTCTCATCTGTACAACTCTTCCCATCCAGAAGATTTAGGCTTGCTTCTGACGTGTGCTGGGAGCTAGTGGCACTAATTCTCACTGCATAATTGGCCATTAGTTCCCTCTTTCCCTTCTTGGACATGTCAGAAAGCCATTTTTTGTCCCATGAGGATTGGCAGAAGCTGGAAAAGAATATATATATATATAAATGTAAAATCTGTGATAAATATTGTCTTGGAAAAAGTAATTGCCTGATTCTTTTCCTTCCCAGGAATTCACTCTTACCCCTCCCGTGTAGCACTGGCCTCACCTACAAATACATTTCATTGTATTTTGAATGACTTTCAACTTAGAGAAACCTATAGAAATTTATTTGTGTCTAAAGCCTGAGAGGTATAACTAGGGTTGTGTTGGTAAATATTTAACGATTTGTTCAGGGGTGGAAAGATGGAGGCCTGACATGTAGAATTTGCCATTTCTGTGGTTTAAATATTCCTACCATAGCTAGTTTTAAGCTTCCAGTGGTTTTAAGCTTTCAATGTGTCACTAAATGTGGAATCAAAAAGATTTGATAACAATTGGTTCATGCGAGCCAGTACAGGCAGGCTCGAACACACCACTGGACCACTCAGTTTACCAGACACAAATTTTTTAAATGCATAAGTTTTGGGGCTACCACACACATTCCTGGTCTTCGCTTCCTGCAATGGCTATGGACTATCTGAGTACAAAGTCAGATACATTACCCTTATATAAATTTTGAGTGTAAAAACATTGGAAATTGTTTTTTTTCCAAGACCTAACACAGGTTAATGCTATTATGAATACTTATTATTTATATCAAATCCATAACCTCTCAACATGATTGCATTAAGCAGCACCCCTGTTCATCCCCACATTAGCTGGATTACAATGGTCCCATTGCTAAGATTATTTCAAATTAAAGCTGACAAAGTGTTTGAACAGTATACATACACTCAGGAATAATCCTGAGTTGAAGAAAGTAGACAAATAGTGGGAGGAAAATTGCCTGATTAGCAAATAATAGTTCTTAGATTGTATTTCCTGAGATATATTCATAGGACAATCATGCACACAAAAAATTTCCTTTGAGACAAAATGAAGAAAGAAATTGAAAATCATCCAAATGACTGATATTGATAATTTATCACTTATAGCCTAAATTCTTCCTCTTCCATGAAGACACTCTACAACATCTTGTTGCAAAAACAATTTGTTTCACCACCCAGGTGATAAACCCTTGGAGGATGTGGCAGACCAGATGTCTTTTGTATCCTCCACAAAGTCCAACATTCAGTAGTTTGTTGATTGGTTGACTGATTGGCTTCAGCTAAATTTGAAGGCTTTAGATTGACTAGCAGTTCTCTTAATTCATAGATAGAGTTGCTCTGTTTTTCTAAACTTAACGCTAGGACATATACAATGGCAAATAATTTCTTCTGATTGGCAAATTTGTTTATACGGAAAGCTGTAACAATGTGTAAAACACAAATCACATTTAGCCATTTGTTAACCCATTGTCTTACCTGGAAAGAACAAAAGTTATACTATTAACATAGGAAATATAGAATAGGTAGCATTCTAGTCATCTATTGCTGTATAACAAATCATCCCAAAACTTAATGGTGTAAAACAACAACATTCTTTTATTGGCTCTCAGGGTTCAGCTAGGTGGTTCTGGTGTGGGATCTCTATTATGAATTTGCAGTCAGTTGATGGCCTCAGACAGCTTGTCAGTGGGAGGCTATCTGAGCATTTTTTTATCTGCACACAGTCTCAGAACTTCTCCATGTGGTCTTGCCACAAAGTCTCTCCAACAAATGAACTCAGGGCAGCCATACTTTTTACATAGTGGCCCAGAACTCCAAAGATGAGTGTCCTAAAATAAACTGGGAGAAGCTGCATGGATTTTCCTTACCTAATCTCAGAGATCACAAAACTTCAAGTCTGCCATATTCTCTTGGTTGAGGCAATTTCAAAAGAGAGAGAAATAGAGTCCACCTGGATTGTTTTACTTTCTTTTTTAATTTAAAGAATAACTATCAGATAATAAATTGATTTGTTTTCATGAATGTATAAATCCATGAAACAATCATCACAACCAGGATAATGAATTTACAAAGCATTCCAAAAATTTTCTCATAATCCTTTGTAATCCCTCCACTCTACTTCCTCCCAACCCTAGGCAACTACTGATCTGCTTTCGGTCACTATTGATTAGTTTGCATTTTCTAGATTTTATATAAATTGAATCCTGCAAGATATACACTTTGGCTTCCTTCTTTCAGTAAAATTATTTTGAGATTCATCCATGTTGACTGAACTATCAATAGCTCATTTTGTGTTATCATGGAGTAGTATCCCTTTGCATAGATACTCCACAAGTTCCTATCCATTTTGATTCTATGGCTATTTGGATTGTTTCCAGTTTGGGGCTGCTACAAATAAAGCTGCTATGAATATTCATGAACAAGCCTTTGAATGGCTACATGATTTCATTTCTCTTAGGCTTCATTTTACCTATGAGTGAATTGGCTGGATCATATGGTGTATATTTAACTTTTTAAGAACTTCCAAACTGTTTTCCAAAGTGGCCATACCATTTTACATTACATCTCATTTATTTTACATTAACTCTAATATATTAGAGTTCCAGTTTCTCCACATCCTCACCAACACTTGCCATGGTAAGACTTTTAATAAGAGATGATTATTGGTATTTCATTGTAGTTTTAATTTGCATTTCTCTCATGACTAATTATGTTGACGTTCTTTTCATATGCTTTAGTGTTATCAGTATATCTTCTTTCGTGAATTGTCTGAATCTTGCCTATTTTTAAATCAGGTCTTTTTTTTTCTTATAATTGAATTTTGAGAAATATTTATATATTCTGGGTTCAAGTCCTTTATTGAATATATGCTTTGCAAAGATTTTCTTCCAGTCTGTGGCTTATGTTTTCATTCTCTTAATAGTGTTTTTTTTAAGCTTTTAATTTTGAAATAATTGTAGATTCACAGGAAGTGGCAGAAATAGTACAATAGTTCTCATATAGCCTTCCCCCTGTCTTCCCTAATGGTTACATCTTATATAACTATAATAAAATATCAAAAACAGAAACTTGACATGGTACATAGTTCTATGCCATATTATTAATATTAAATGGGTATGTATATTCATATAACCACCACCACAGCCAAGATATAGAAAAATTCCATCATCACAAATACATTTCTTGTTGTGCTACCCCTTTATAGTCCCACCCACCCGCTTTCCCTCGCCATCCCTAACTTCCAGAAACCATGAATCTATTCTCTAATTCATGATTTTTTCATTTTGTGAATTTTATATAAAAGGAATCCTACAGTATGTGACATTTTGAGGTTAGTTTTTTTTCACTCAGCATAATTTCTTTGAGCCATCAAAATTGTTATGCTTATTACTTCTTTTTTTATTGCTGATTAGTGTTCCATGACATGGATGTACCACAATTTGTTTAACCACTCATTTATTGAAGGATATTTTTGTTGTACCCAGTTTGGGGCTATTATAACTGTGAACATTGTGTTCAGATTGCAGTGTAAATGTACATTTTAATTTCTCAGGGCTAAATGCACAGGAGTGTGATTGCTGGGTTGTAAGTGGTTGTTTAGTTTTTAAGAAACTGCTACACTATTTTCCAAAGTTGTTATACCATTTTACATTCATACCAGCAATGTATGAGTAATCTAGGGTTTCTGTATCCTCACCAGCATTTGATGCAATTTTTTTATTTCAACCATTCTCATGTACTTACTGTGGTTTTAATTTGTATTTCCCTAATGGCTAATGACATTAAACATCTTTTCATGTGGCCTATTTGCCTATATCCTATCCTCTTCAGGGAAATGTCTATTCCTATCTTTTGCACATTTTCTAATTGGATTTTCTTTTACTTTTGAATTTTTAGATTTCTTTATATAACATATATAAGTTAATTGTCAGATCAATCATCTTTAAAAATGATTTAAATAATAAGAAAAAATTATGAAATAGCCATTTCCAGTACTTTTCATTTCTGTGAGGTCTCACTTTCTGTCTTCCTTAAGGAATTTCTTTAACTTTATTGATGCACAGGTCTGAGGGTGATAAACTCTTTTAGCTATTGTATATATGGAACATCTTTATCTTTGAAAGTTATTTTTGCTGGGTATAGAATTTTAGGTTGACCTTTTTTTTTCTTTCTATAAAGATGTTGCTCCACTGTCTTCTCTCTTCTCACTTCTCACTTTCATTGTCCTAAAGAGGAATCTACTGTCATCTTTACCTTTTTCATCTGTCCACATGCAAAAGAATGTTATATACAACATTTTCTAACAGCATTGTATTCTATTAAATAACATCATATACAAAAAATAACTCCAAATGGATCAAATACCTAAATGGAAGAGCTAAAACTATAAAACTCTTAGAAAAAAACATAGAGGAAAAGCTTCACATTGAATTTGGCAATGATTTCTTAGATATTGCACCAAAGGTATAGGCAACAAAAGAAACTATAGACAAATCAGACTTCACCAAAACCGCAATAGTCTGAGTCTATCATCCTATACTGTTGACTGAGAGCAGCTAGAAAGATCTGTGTAGTAGGAAAGAAATAACTGGGAAAAGAGGCGGTAAGGAATTCAGTTAATGTGCTTTGAGTTGCGAGCAACAGAATTCCTAACTAGAAGTGGCACAAATAATAGAGGTGCATTATTTCATACAACAAGAAGTCTAGATGTGGCAGTTTCTAAGTTTTTTAATTAACATTTTACAAATGTCACATCTCTGAGTCAGCTATTTAAGAATTTTCTTGGCTTTTCTGTCATTATTGCCACAACTCCCAGTCCCCATCTTCATAAAACAAGATCTAAAAACAGGGAGGAGTATGGGATTCTCCTCATGAGTCTATATCTTTTTATACAAAAGGAAAATCTTTCCCAGTAGATTTCTCTTCATGTTCCATTGGCAGATGAGTTACATATCCATCTCTAAACCAGTCCCTGGCAAAGGAGAGTAGAATGATGACTAAAGCTTTAGACTAAGTATGACTCATCTCATGGGGCTATGTTTACCTTCTCTGAGTCTATTTTTGCACAATAACAGGAGAAGAAACCAGAGTTTTCTTAGCAAGTAAAAAGAGGAAAGAAACGTATGGAAAATCAGAGAAAAGATCTGAAAAGTCTGCGTATATCGAAAAACAGGCCAGGAATCAGTTAAGAAAAAAGAATTTTTTAAAGAAATCTCGTACTTCCAAATGTAGACACCATGTAATAAAATGTAATCACCTTGGGTTTGACATATATATTTAGCTGGCATGGGGTCAGGGTAAGGATAGAGTATGTACGTAAAGTAAATGTCTTGGGCATCCAGGCAAAATTATGCCTCAGTGGGAAAGTGGTTGACCCTGCCTGTCTAAGGATAGTGGGCCTCAGATTCATAGTTTGTATGAAGAGATTTTCCACTGTGAGGAAATAGATAGTAAAAGATAAAAGAGAGTGGTGGAGTGCATGAGGGAGAATATGCTAGAGTGAAGCAGGGGTAACATTGTAATCTCAAACCACAGTCTAAAGAGGTACCTTGACCTTCTGCAGTTCCTCACAGAGTGCAAGTAGACAAAATAAGTATTTACAGGTCCATCCTTCTGTGTGTCCCTAGCAATTCCTCAAAGTACCTCAGGGTTGAAGAGGCAACTTAGCTGAGAATCCAAAAGGTCATTGAACTTAAAAATCCTGGTTTTAGCCAGGAAAAAGCAGAGTCCTTCATGAATGTGGGAGTTTCACTGTGACCTAATAAAACTGTTGTCACAGAAGCACTCTTTAGAATGTGTAAGTTCATATCAAAGTCTTAATTACACTTCTCATAGTAGTAACATTACATGAAAATGAGGGCATAAGAATACATCAGAAAAGGTTTTATTTAATATGTTTAAATCAGATTTAACAGAACCAAAACCTGTTCCAGCACATCAGGCACAAAGTCTCTTTGATCTTTTTGCCACTTTTAAGAAACATCTGCATCTTTGTAAAAGGACTAGCAGGATGAGTCTAAAGTTTTGATGATAGAAAGAATTGTTAGGAGAACTAATTCTCCTTGTTAGATTTCCAAAGACTTATAAACACCTTAGGGTGTAGGGCTGTAGGGCTTATAAACCTACAGAGTAATTTCCAAGAGTTGGACTTTAGTGGGGCCCCATTCCATCATCCTATTAAACAAAACAGCTTGCTATCACCGTCAAAGAAGGAAGGAATGGTAGAATTGGTTTTAACATTATCCAAACATTCACTTCACAAATAAAGAAACTCACATCCCAAAAAAAGTTAAAAGAAAAAAAAAGAGTACATCAGAAGATATCTTTCATGTACTCCACTCATTTCATTTCTGAGAGAATGATCTTAAAAGGAGATAAAATGTGCTAATGAAGATTGGATTGATCCAGATTTGGCCTAGGATGATGGCTTCACCAAGGGGCTATGCTCCTCTAAAAGAACTACTAAGGCAGAATCATAATTCTTACATGCTTATCCCTTCAATACTTCAATATGTGGGACAGTGGGAAATTCTAAGGTCTTGCTATAGTTATGCTGAAACTAACATATCAGGTGTCCATTTATTCCGGATACTTTCAGGAATAAACAACATTATGAACCTTCTCAGTGGCCCTCAGTAGAGAGTTCTCTGCCTGCAGATGATATTACACTTCTCTCAGTTAATGCTTCAATCCACATACAAAACCCAACCCTTAGGAATACCACCATGTGGATTTGTAACACTCTTTGGGAGTCTTGGGTTTTATAACCCAAAGACTGGATTATACTCACCTGCATGAGATTTTTGAATGAAAACTACAATAGAGATGTATTATGCCACTTTCGCACATTGCTTTTTTATGAGAAGCTATAAGCACTAGAATAAAAAATGATGAACTGAATTTCTCCTACCAATTGGACATATTCTTCATTTAACCATTTGGAGACACCAAAATATGAGAAAGGCCATTATTCTAAAATATGGCAGAGTATTTTTATCTGACCGGTAAAGTATGTTACTTTGGCTCATAGTGAGAACAGTGACCCAGCTGAAGGAGAGTGTCACACTTAAAATCTGGTTTGTAATGTGTCTTTCATTTCAGCAAATGACCTCTTTTCTGCCACATATCAAAGAAGCTGTATAGGGTCAACTGACCTCTTCAAAGTGGGTGAGACAAAAGTCAGCACTTCTATATCGGCAGCAGGGTTTCCAAGTTTGATTCTTTCCCCTAAACTGGGATAGTACAACTCAATCCACAGTCACCTGGGTAAGAGACAACCCACCCTTTGGGTTTGTTTATGTCATTTGGGGCCATTTAAATAGCAAAAAGGCATGAGTTTTTCAAATTGTTCAAATCAAGACACTTGTGAGGGTGAAAGAGAGTACTATCAATAATTATGTATAGGCATAAATGAGGTTTGTCCTGAGCAAACATGGGTATACGGTCACCCTATTCATATAGATAAATGAGGGCAGGGTTGTAAGAAATGTAAACAAATATGCAAAGTATATCCACTAAAACTCTGCACTTTATGGCCATTATATTTTCATAGAAACACAAATGAATTTGCACGTAGAAATGCCCTTCCAAGGCAGCACTGGTTGATGCCATTTGTGTCATCACAGGAGGTTGAAACTATAGATGGGAGAGAACACTTCTACAAATAGCACCGGAGCTTCTACTAATAATTATAATGTAAGATTACTATGGAGTGAAATGATACTTAAGAAGAACAGAATGGGTTAAGAGGTTTGAATTTGCTACCTTCCGTTTTGGTCAACTTATTCCCATTTTGATAGCTACCAGCACAGAGGAGAAAAAATAATCTGTCCAGAGCAAAGGATTCTGTCCTTGTTCCAGCTGTGAGTATGTCATGGGAAGGAGAGCTACTTAGATTCCCCCATCGAAACAGGCTATGGTTGTGGGGCACCCACCAGAATTATTTTAGTAAGCTCATACTTTTTATAACTAAAACCATTTCCAGCCATGGAGAAATCCAGGAGTTAATTTTTGTTTCAAACCCTTTTAAATGTAAATCACAAGCTAATACTAATTGAGAAATTTATTTAGCAAATATTTGGGGAAGAAAAAACCCACCATTTTTTACTGTTGTTGTTGTTGTTGTTGAAATGTTTCCCACTCCTTGCCCCCTCAAAAAAAGAGGGGTGCTGGTGTAGGGACAGAAGAGAGAAAAGGAGAAAAGTGGCTTCAGCTCAGTGGAACACTAAAAAATGCACATGAATCAATTATGAAAAAGAGAAGGTCCCTTTGAATGAGGAAAAGCTGATTGGAATTAAGATAGGCTTTGTTCCTATCTGCAAGGTACAAGGAGGGGACTTTTCAGCGGAACAGAAAAGGGGGATTTGGGACTGTTTGGCTGCTTAATGCCATAGTGCTTCAGAGCCCATGTGAAAATTTGCTGCTGGCTATTAATCATCATTGTGCCCCTGCAAAGAAGCTGTTACAATGATGACTATATGTCATTATATTCCCACTGTAAGTAACGAATCAGAGAGCTGGGAAAGTTGGATAAGAGCGGCTGGCAAACTTTTAAGCGGTCGAATCTATTTAAATAAATTTACATCACATTTGCTACTTTCTCTGGTATGGGAATCATACTTTAAAATGAAACAATATGCTGTGTTCATGGGGCCTGGTCTTTTATTCCCCTGTCTCTGAGCCTACTTTCCAGGTCAGCCTTTGCCAGCGCTGACAGCACGCTTTTCTCATAGCCTCTCCTTCTCATAGCCTTTGGTTGCTTTCAAGTTCAATTTAGCACAATAAAGTTGTTATGCATGACAGTTTGGAGAGCAGAATAGGTGGTGTCTGAGCCCGCTGTGTCGCTACAAAGTGGGTCCATTCTCTGTGGGCCGGCTCAGTTACTGGAGCCTTACTGGTGGGATACAGCCATGGACTTCCAGACGTTCCCATCCTGACGAAAACAATTAGCTTCAAACTGCACGAAGCCTCGGGGTCAGCCTCCCTTTGACTGAGACTGCGCCATTTAATATGCTGCAGTGGATTTCAAATTTATGTTGATTTATCCTGTTGTGTTCCTCTTTTATGCACTTTATTTACAGATGTGTAAAGAACAAGGAAAGTTGGAATCCCCCATGCTTCAAGAGTTTTATTAGAAATCTAAACCATTGTTTTACATTTATTTTATAAAGAAATAGACTTGAAACATGTCAGGCTTAATTCCATTAGGCTGAACTGCCCAGAACAGAGCCCTGGGGTTTGGAAGACAGAATCTGAAAGGAAGTGTCTCCTTGGCTAAGCATCATCAACAAGCCAAACAACAAACAACCCTAAAACACCATCGTTGTCAAGATAGTTTTCTATTATGGGAGACTACCCCTCCAAAATCCCACTCTGACCTGAAAGTGACAGATCTTTTAATAGAACCAAAATGTAATTTTTCAACCATTACAAGCCACCATGTGCATTTGTGTATGTGCATATGGATGTATCAGATCAATTAGTGTTTAGTATTCATTGACGTCCACCCAAGGGCTTACTGTCTTTAGAAATATGATACAAAATTCTGCTGCCAGAAAACAAATGTTATTCAATTTTGACACTGCAGAATTGTCCTTATCCAGACAATATAACATCTTCTTTTGTTTCTCTGTAGAGAACCCTGTAACAAAGCAAATTTAGGTGAACTTTGCATTTTACCATCAGAGTCATCCAGGCCAGATGTCTTCAGTCTCTTAGCTCTCCTGGTAAAATAAATCACAGTTGTCTTGATTACTGACCTCACTAATTATATGGTACGACCATCAAATAAGCCTCCTTCTAGATTATAAATTAACTGAAAGCATATCTTAAAAGCATATTTCACTTTCCTAAAAGAGTTTATTATTTTTCTGAAAGCTATTTGTCATCCTTAAAATATTTTTTTGCCAAAACAAGTGAAATACTAACAGTAACCATGCCACATAATATTTGCTTCAACTGTGTACTAGCAGAGAATAGTAAAAAAATAAAAATTATACCATAGGGAAAATTTCCTCCAAATAATTTTATTTTCTAAGATAAAATTTAATATAATTTCAAAAATGGTTTTGACCAAGTCACATCATTAAAAGTAGAAATTTATATCTAGTTCCAGCAAAGTTTCAGAAAAAGAGGCAATCGTTTGCTCTGGTCATCTCTCTCTTTCTGCTATTATTTGAATATTATTTGGTGTCATTTTTAGTAAGGCATTTTTTTAAAGTCCCCATTTAGAATGGTTTTTGAAAGTACAGCTGGACCGACAAAGAAAAATTACATTATGAGAGACAGTAAATGTGTCTGTGACAAAAGCTCTATATCCTTTCTAATTTTCAGATGGGATAATTTCTTTGACATTCAAATGAGTGAATATTCTAAAAATTGACCAAGATATTTAACTAATAATATGCACTTAAACAGTCTTTTATTTTTCTTGAACAAATATGTCCAAAGCACATAAAAAATTCCCACATACAAAAGTAGTGTGAAGAGAGGATGGTTAGATGTTAGACAGGAAGGATATACCTGGAAGTTTATATACACATGTGCACATACAGCACACATGTACAAGGCCTTTATGCTATAGACTCATAAAACTTAGCAGGTATCTCTTTCTCTGGAATCTCCAGTGGAAAAACATGGTAACTTACCATAAAAGTTTATTTCCTTATCTCAAAAGAAATTTCCTAGGGAAAAAAAAACTGTTAAATTAATAAAAAGTAATAAAAGAGAGTTATAGAACATTTACAAAGACCCCTGAATTTTGGGCCAAACAGATTCATTAGTACATTCATATTCTTTACGTGAAGAAAAAGTACAGTAGAAACAGTTGTGAATAGGTAGGTCATCTTCACTTGTTAGTGAAGTTACTTCTACTAAGCTGAGATGGAAGACGTGTGGTACAGAAGAAGTCTGATGTGGAAGATGATATATCTTCAACGTTCTGTAGTAGCAAAGGAAAGAAGGGAAGAGAAAGAAAGGCAAAATGAAAAGCTCATTATAGGGAGTGAATTTGTAAAGAAGTGAAGCAATATATTTAAGAAAGGAGCAAGAGGGAGAAGATACTATTTATAAATGGCTTCAGCAACTTTAGCTAAATTTTATCAAGGCTTTTTAAGTCCTTTGGCTGAAACAAGTATTTGAGACAGTATATGCTTTAATACCCTGGGGCTTTTGTCTTCTCGTCCATAAAATGGAACCATAATCCCCAAATATGCAGGGTTATTGTGGAGAGCAAGCAATATGGGTAAAGTGCCTAATATAACAACTAGAACATAGTACATATCCTATAAATATTGATTCTCTATACCTCCTTAGTCTTTTGACATAGCTCTTGCAATTCTCATCCTCAAATTTTTCTGTGGGTCAACATTAAGTCAGATTTCCTGACATAAAATCTTATAGAAAAAGAGACATTCTTGGTAACTAACCTTATCATAATGGATTCCAAATTGTTTGGACCTGAGACAAACTACAGACATGTAACTAGGTTTTATTTGGTTGTGTTTAGCCTTTGCCCATGCTAGTTTGATCACTGAAGCAAATTAATAAAGACCTGCAGAAAGATTGCTTATTCTGTGGCAGGGGTATCTTCCCTTATGTGGACATGGGTTTAAGGAGACAATTTCATGATAACTACAAGATAATCTCCACAAAAAGTCTCCCAGGGCCTTAGTTAGAAATCTGAGATGTCAAAAGTAAAGAGACTCTTGACATTATAAAAAAGAATTCTGCTTAGCAGTTAGTCTTATTGCCCCCAAATAGTATGCTATGGAGGAATAATGCTTATGTGCTCACGAAAAAGAATGAGCAAATTCATTGACGTAACACTCATTTATTTATAAAATGAGTCCTCAGAGAATCATGCTTCCCAAGTAAAAAACTTCATGCTTGTGAAACAGTCGTGGAACCATGGATGAGTTTGATGGTAGGCGGTTTATCTCTTCTCATTCTTTGCTTGAACTTTGCTTTGCTAATATAACCCTTAAAAGTATTTGGCAAAACTTAATTCAGGGCAAAACTTTCAGAAGAATATGTTCTACCTCTACTTATTATACAGTATAAGTTTTCCAGCTTCTAGCGATAATCTCGACCAAGTGATTGGCCAAAATTATTTTTTCTAATGTACTGTTGCCTAATTGAATTCTTACATTAACAGTAGCCTTATTTTATACAGTGAAATATATTATGTAGAACTAAATAGTCATATTTAATTATATGTTACATCAAACAACAAAAACAGATTTAATTCTACGTTGGAAACATCACATTGGATGGAAGTATGATGAACTTTTTTTACTATGTACAGTACATGGGCATATTGGCTTTTTTCCCCCAAGTCTATTACTTTTAATGTCAGTTGATTACATTCCTTAATGAAATGTTTTCTGCATATTTAAAATATGCAAAACATGAAACAGCCACCCAACTTGACTTTTAAACCCATCTTTCTTTACAAATATTGGTAGAAAACCAAGAAGAGATTAGCTCCATTATATTTCTGCCTATTTTCTCATCTTTAAACTATAATAAGACGTATTTTCTTAGATTTTGTAATCATTTCAATGATTTTATTTCAAGACCTGTGAATATTAAATTAAACATATGCATGTTAAATAGGTCATTTGTGCAACATACTATCTTTAAACAATTTTTTTGTTTTTATGGGCAAGCTGTTAATAAAGAGACATATGTGCTGTTTTATATACCCACATGCTTTACTACCATTTTTTAGATAAGCACCATAACTTAAGTTGTCTTCCACACAAAGTTCTGGCAAGCTTCAATAGATTCATTAGTGGGTTTTTCTTTACAACCAACGAAGCTCAAAGAGCTCCTAACAATGGAGCTAATCACTGCCTCTTCCCTGACCCAAGCTTAGGTTTTCCCTCCTTTCACTCCAGACTCTTATTTCATTTCTGAGCAATTGGATTTCCGTGGCACTCCCAGAACAAATAAATATCTCCCTTTTCCCCTGCTTACATCTTTTGTGTATATTTTTTCTATACGACTGCCCGTATTTAAACTAGTGTGGTAATGGCAGGGTTCTTCAGGTAATCTTTCATTGGACATAAATGGTGTAGCATTAAAATGCAGATAATGTTACCTCAATTAGAGAATGCTGTGCAAAACTTGAAAAAGACGTAGCTAAATGTTTGGACTAAACAAGTAAGTCTATGTTGTTAAGAGTGGGGCTGGGCAAGTTGCATTTTCAATAGATCCCTTAATGAATAAATGTTAGACTGTATCAACAGTCCTGAACAGGCTTGTGGTTTGTGTGTGCATGAAGTGTAATGGTATCAATTGACTGGCTCTTTGTGGTTGCTATAAAGTACTCTTGAATGTGTCAATGGAGAGAAGGCCTGCAGACAATGAAGCCATGACAGCTGAATGTCAGCAGCGACCTTGAACCTAAACTGGTTTCACCATTCCAGTGACTCCAGCTACAGTGAAGACATGCACTGGAGCCGGACCTTCGGCATTGCCTGTCATTTTCTGTGTTCAGATTCCAAGCACTTAAGTGACAATTTCACCACATTGCTAGACCCTGCTAATATGCATCAGTGAACGTTCACTTATTAGTGATGGGGCTAACGATATGTTCAGCATTTTAATCAGACTTGCATTGGCATTAAAAAATACAAAACACAAAGCAAAACAAAGCATCATTCTAGACTAAATGTTTTATATAAGCAAACTCATCCAGAGAAGATACCCAAAACATGTCTTTTCTGCAGCAGTGGATTCTTTGATATCGATCTTGCATTGCATAGCATTACTGCACATACATTACTACAGTCTTTATTGCTGCAAATAGCACATGATTAGTTAATTAAAATATGGCATCAAGGAATAATTAATATTTGTAATGCAGTGTTTCTTTAATGAAAAACAAGAGAATTCTTCTAAAGGTCACATTTACAGATTAAATGTGTCTTTAACATAAATGGAATGTTATTAAGCTAGGCTCAATATTCAGGAGAGAACTACAAAGCCTTTTGTGGCAAAACACTATTAATGAATTCAAGAAACTGAATCCCTTTGCTAATGCTGGAGTTGAGCAAGGTTAGAAGCCCAACCACAACTGAATGTTCTTAATATGTTCACTGTACTCCGCAGTGAGGAACTGAGGGCAGGGAAGGAAAGGAACTGGGTGGAGTGGGGAAAGAATGGAGAAAATAGAGGGATAAAAGGAAGAGAGAGAAGGGCAGAGAGAGAAAGAGAGATATAGAAAAAAAGAGGAAAGAATTTGGTTGATGAGAAACATATAGCAATGTGGATGCAGTAAAGAGCAGAAATACTGAATATTGACATGCAGGTATTGTAGGTAGGATGGCTAATATATTTTTGGTGTTAAAATTTTATTATTATTGTAGCACTATAAACTGAGTACAATTGATTCTCAGAAAAATGTAGCATTTGCTAAAAATGAACTATATAAAGAAAAATATTAACTTCATAATTATGAAGATTTATAAATGCACATTTGTTATTATCTCATTGTAGATTGACATGAGGTATAATACAAGCACTTCATTTAACTAGTATATCTTTGAGTCATAATCATCAATAAAAATGGTTGTGTGATATAGTATTTTTCAACATAAAAGTTGGGCACAATTATCCTCTTGTTTCTCTATGGTTATCTCAAGTTCTTATATAATAGTGAACTGCATGATTAAATTTGTCCTTATAAGTCCTTTAAAACATACAGAGGGGAACAATGCTTGAAGGATATATCTGTGTCTTTTACTTGAAAAAGTTGAATGCTGGCAAAGATTTTTCTATACGTTTCTAAAAAGATAAGGTCACATATATTTTTAAATATAATAAGAAAGTTTCTCAAAAATAAACATGCTACCCTGAGAAATGTTTATTGTTCAGAAACACTGGACGTAAAGTTTACTATTAGTTTATTTATTTTGTATAATAATTACTATAAGTGTATTTTATTGGGTTACACAGTATTAGAGAAGGGTAAATACATTATCTTGAATTCATCTTTCAGTTAAAATATTCATTATGTAAAAATCATATCTAAAAGATTATTAAACTACCAAAAAATAACCTACTGAGCACTAGAACAGTAATTTATGTAATAATCTAAAATCATTATCGACTTTCCTAAAAAAAATGGACAAAATTAAATTTACTATATGGAGAGGTTCTTTGAGGCCTCAAAATCAAAGTGCAATGAGGAAAACAAATAGTGAAATGAAAATATTTTCTTGCATTAACTTTTATTTATATGTTTCCTAGAAAGAAAATCCTTTGTTTAATAGATTCAAAGATAATTCTCTTTCTAATCTTTACAGATGCATTTGCAAAGTTGAGCATTCAATTTATACTTTTTTATATTAGTATTATCACTTATAAGTGGGCTGATACCATCAGTTGTAAAAAAATTATCTGCTGCATATGTTTATTTTTAGTTTAAGGTAACTGTATTTTTATAATTTTTTCAATATACAAGTTTTATATTAGAAAGAAAATATTGACATCACCCAGTTTTATTTTGAATCATTGAGATTTATGTGAATTATATTTGCTAGGAAAATATCATTTAGAAGGTTTTTATATTTATATTGGCACTTAAAATATATATAGATGTGGTATAATTTTTATGAATGTCAGAAAATAAAGGACCTCTATAGATGCCACCATTCATTATGAAGTGGCATCTCTGCAAACCTCTCTGATTGGTACACTTTAAGTTGACTCTTCACTCTGCTGTATGGAAGAACTTTCAAGAAGACAAGCTCCAAATCACAAAAAAAATGATGGCTGAAACGAACACCTATTTTTGCTGTTACGGTTATTTTAAAGTAGGATGCTAATTCTCAAATGAGAATTAATCCCCCGTGCATATGTAGGTTATGGAATTTAAGTTTAAATACAAAAGTAGTCAAAAATGAAATTCAGGTTAACAGGTCAACACAATGCCTACAGCTGAGCCACTCATTTTTGTTGGCCTACATACGTCAGCAATCTTGATTAAACCTAAAGGTAGGTGGTGATATGTAAAAATATATTCTTCATGAAATAGTTAAAGGCTGTATTTAATAAACATCTGACTATGTTATTTAATAAAACATTCTGAATAAATGCTCGTACTACAAAGAAATGATAGACCATTTTAAGAATAAATTTGTGATAGAATTTGTGGTAGAAAAAGTTGTGCAAGAAGTGTATACTGATATGGATTTATTCTTCTACTTTAAGGTACATTCTGTAAAGATGTATGCCAAGTAGTTCTCCTTCAACATATATGAACTTAAAAATGTATCATTTTAGGATATGTTTCACTCTTTCAAAATCCCCTGAACTTTTTATTTCCAAAAGAAAAAAAAGATTGGGGTGAACTCAGAATTACTTATTTTCAAATTTCAGTGACATGTATATTTAAAAATCATCTTGATTTATTTGTGTATTTGTTCAGCATGTATTTATTTAGTTTATTGTGTGCAAGTTTCCATGTTTAAAAACAAGAAAAATAACACTAGATTTCTGTGTCTACTTTCATTCTTTTTGTTTTTAAGTACCCAGTTTTTCGAATCTTGCCTGAGTTGTAGCTATGAGGAAAGACTCAAACAGGTTTCATGTGGTTCGGTTAAATGTGGAACCCTGATCTGGGAATCATGCAAAAGCCCAACACAAGGCCCCGTCACTTGTCATAGATGAAGGGGCTCCAATGCATCTCTCAGGATAAAACAAGCATTCTTAAGGAACCACTCAGCTCTGAATTTGTCCTAGGTTCTATCTACACATTCAAATTTTAAAGTCAGTCACTAATCTGGGGCATCTCTCTTATGTTCCAGAGATAGTACTAGTAATTTTGCCACATGATATTTTATGTCATCTTCAGAGTCATTATGTAATGAAATTCCCAAGGCTCCAAAGACAATGTGATGGGCTCCATGTGAGGAGAAGCTGTAGTTCGAATCCAGATCTCCTCTCATTAAAGCCAGCCCTCTCGGGGATCCTATATGCCAAAATCACCACCTGATTTATTCAGGCCAAGTAGTATCTATAATGAGAGAAAATATTAGTCAAACTAGAATTTGGCTGAAAGGATTTTTTTTAAATCCTCGTAAAATGGAGAAGCCTGTGTAAAAGAGAGTGAACAAGGATACACACATCTAGTACGTAGAAGCATGGACTCAGAGTAAAAGAATTCTGAGATCTCCCACCTTCAGTCAATGCTCCCTCCAGGAAAACTTTGCTTTTCCTCTCTGAGACAGACGTGGAGACCGAAGCGATTCTTAGTGGGATTCCGCCTCTAATTTTAGCAAAGCTTGAGGTTAGGATGCTATGGAGGATACTGGGTTGCTACCCGGCCCAGCCATGATTCCAATCCTACACATGCCCCTTTTCCCTCTATATACTAGTCCCACACTGCTAGAGGCCCAGGGCGAGGTGAGAGCAATGTAGCAAGTTCAGATTCTGATTAAGGATGTCATCTCTCAAAAAAAAAAAAAAAAAAAAGAACAATTCAAAACAAGTTTATCCAGTGCCCAAGTATTCAATATTATATGTTGAATTTCTTTAGTTATATTTAAATTGCTCTATTCTTACCTAACAAAATTTTTCTACACTTTAAAAAGAGAAGTTGACTCTTCATACTACACCTAATGTTTCACATAAAATCAACTCATTTTAAAGGAAAATTTAACTAAATTCATGGCGGGTGTTTCCTAATCTAAATGAAAGTACATTTATTCTTTAATTTTTGTCCATTGAAGTTACAAATTTATCCAAATTAACATTAAACTTTATAAAAATATATGCTTCTTTAAGTAATGTTTTATAATCCAAAACGGGGCCAGACCACTGTCAATGAAATACGTGTAATATTAACACTCATAGCACTATGAGTATTCATTTAAACTCTACAAGTTCAATCTAGCAATACATTTTCGAACAGAAAATTTACTGGCATTCATTTTTGTCAGCAAAAAATTTAAATATATGCAACATTTACATGTGCTTGTAGTATGATAAACAAATATTTTTGTCAAATTTTGTTTTGGGAATTTTTCTTCTCAATGTGAACTTATTTTATTCTATCATGCTGTTGTTTTAAAATAATCCAAATAAACACATAAATTTTATAGTGTTATATGGAAGCCACAATTAATTCCAGAGGTAAAGATTTTCCTGTAAATACTCCAGCTGCGTGTTTTATCCTGCTAGTACATAATTGACTTCGTTGGCTAAAATTGGTTAGACAGTTTTAGAAATGAATGTTATAGTGTAGTCACATCAATGCTTAAATAATTATTAATAAAATACTAAAAAGGAGTTCTATTGTCCAGAAAGAAAAATACAGGCTCATTTAACTTATCATAAAGTTATATTAATACGATTGTATAACTAAGCACATTTGGAGACACCATGCAAATCTACCTGTCACGTTTAATTATAAACTACTGAGGAGACTGCTAATAAAATTAACAAATAAAAATAGCAATATTCAGTATTTAACTGCTCTTGGTCTGAAAACATATGAGAATTGTCACTTATAAATACCAAATGCCATTTAAATAATTAATCAATGAATTCATTGTAACAAATTATCTGAGAAGTATTTGTGATGAGGTCAGCTCTCTACAATATGACCCCACATTTTAAGATGTTGTCATCTTAAAATGGTGACATTCATGATTTCAGATTACTAAGAATGTAGACTAGGAAATATGAGATACTTTTGAGTATTTCAAGGCCCATGGTTGTTTGGATATGTACATACCATGGACCAAATAATGTCACATAAATATAATAACCACAAACGGTAAAAAGTTCAGTGGAACTCAGTGTATAGCACTGATTTGGTAGTATCTTCAGATATCAACAGAATAGAAGGGGTCCACGTCTACCATACTGAAAGTAGTGGTTTTCTTCAAGTCATAGAAAGGAAAAAAGAAGGACTCATCTACATATTAGGCCAATGTAGATTCAAGTAATATGCCTCAAAAATTAAGAAGTAATTTGGCAATAATATCTGAGTAATATCTGACTCTTGCTTTATATGAAATGATAAGCTTTACTTATACAGTACAAAACCTAATTCATAATGTTTTTCTTTGTAATGATTATGTGAGTATAGGTGTAAGTTTACCTTGGGTTAACTCAATTTGTATAAAATGACTTGGCCTTCAGCTATTTCTACAGTATACTTTATTTGCAATGCCTTTCTCATAAAAATTTTATTTAGTAATTAGGCTGCATTGTGTTTGGGTATATGTCTTTTCATGTGTCTACAAAAAGTAACTTCCAGAAAGTTACTTTCTGAAATGATACCTAAATGTCCATGTTCCTATGTTTTCCCTCATAGGCAAGGGTCTCTTCATTGAGCTTGCATCAAAAATGTGTGAGAATTTGTAAAAATCAAATAGTTCCACCTCAGTACAAGTATTGCATATTTCTCTCATCAGAATCTACAACAAATAGCCCATCTTCTTTCAGCATGTATCTAAAGTTTAAGAGCCATAGATACATTATGAACTTTCTTGGGTAGGCCTTATACAGAAAGTATAGAGTACAAAGTACATTATTCTACGAAAGTGTTCCTTTTTTCCTTTGGAATAATATCATTTAGAATGCACCTTAGCATATTAAGTGGTTGACAGATAGTATAAACAAAAATAGGTTTTACATTGCAGCTGTACACAATACACCTTTGTACAGTTGACTGATTGCTTACAACAATAAAAAATAATTGTAGCATTCTGCTGTCAAACTTTCTGGATAGTTTATAGTGAACTTCAAAAATATGGTTCCTTTCTCTCAAATGCAATTAATTTGAAGATTAAAGTAATGTGGTGCCATGAAACATAAATGTTTCGCCCCAAAGAGGAACTTGTTATCCCATAACAATAGATAAAGTTTCACATCCCGATTTTTTGAAAGAATGCATGGTACCACTTAAGTATGCAAGGAAATGCTTTATGTGGCAACAAGTACAATATTATTAATATAAAAAAAGTATTTATTTACCAATTTTGACAGTTGTCATGGACATCACTGTTTCAAATGGCATTTTTGACAAAACAATTTGCTGGCTGGTAGTTACAGGGGAACTGAAAGATTTTTTTTTTTCCCCTGTGTATTTACAATATAAAAAATGCATCCTCGATGTAACTTTTCGGCTTAAGAGGAAAAAGAATGAGTTCTATAAAACAACCCTTCCAGTGCAGTTTCTATAAGAACAAATGAATGCAAGTGTTAACAAGGCCTAATCTTCCCTTTTGTATTTGTTTCTTCATTAAGCTCTAACTATGCTGTAGCTCTTGTACCCTGAAGATTTGATGTGAAGATGGTATGACAGGCTTGGCTTCTCCCGATGCAGCTGGCACTCCTGATGCCAAAAGCCAGAGCTTGTGGTAGTGGGATCAGGAGAGAGTCGTTCGGAGCACAGTTTGCCTGTCAGTTTCCCATCCGCCTCGCAGTGCAGCACTCCCTCCCCAAGTCCCCTTAATGAGAAGTGGAGGACAATACCAGTATTGTTGTTTCTACTGGCAATCTTGTGGAAAGAACAATCGCTGTTTACCCAAGCATTTGTATTACCCAAACTCTGTCGATAATTACTTCTAGAGTCCCTGATTAACTCTGCTCTCTGCCTCAGCACAAAAAAAGCTATTGAGATACACACCGGACAACTTTTTTTTATCTCTTAGAGCCTTTTAACAGTTTACCGAATATGACTCAGTCCTCATATTTATCAGAAAAAAAAAATGTACCCACATGATTTGCACTCAACTCATCAGGAGCTTGCCAACCATGCAAGCAGCACAGGTACTTCGGAAGGCTTGAAAATTTACCATCACCCCACCTTCTCCCTTCTCTTCCCTCAAAAAAGTTAGAAAGCACTCTCTCCTTTCAGTGGATGTAGTCCTGTACCTAGGAGTCCATGATGAATACAAGCAGATTTCAAGTAACAATGATATTTCTAGTCAGTGTATCGCTGTTAACTTTTTATGGTGAAATATGTAGTAAAAAAAATTCTAGTTATTTAATTACTATGCGATTTCATGATATGCTTTTGTTTTCTAAGACCTAACAAAATGGAACTGTTGCTATGTCTATTTCCATGATACTGGTAATAATTTTAATCTGTCACATCACTCCTACCCCCCTTCACGTCCCACCCCACATGCAGTCTGCTGTTAGCACTATGCAAAACACCATCATGAATATGCGTAATTATGGAGATTCATGGTAATTTTTCAGGGTTATCCGATGTGACGTTTATAGGACAGCAGCATACATCAATTTAAACGAGAGTGACAAATATCTTATCCTTTATATTTCTATAGTATTTTTAATATTTCCTTGGCCCCTCTCCAGGGAGTAGTGTGAAATGGTAAGAACTTGAATAATAAAAATGTTAAACAATCAAATGCTTTACTAGGAGTGTTTTTTAAAGGCAAGTTTAAAAAGGATTTTCTACCTGTTGAAGTTTTAAAAGTATAATATACTGAATTTTTTTCTTAGGTGATACTTTTTATCAAGCATCTTACACATTTTCAAACCAACAAAAGGATGGACATTTGCATGTGCCATTTTAAGATGAGGCTGAATTGTTTAATTACTTTTAAACTCTGCTTGCCTGACAGAATTATTTGGCAAACATGGTCCACCAACTTTATTAAGCATAGGCATTTGAAACAATAATCTAATTGTGGCATATTTGAATTTTGTTCTAAGTCTGTTGCACCTCCTAGAGACTTGCATATTATCTTTATCTCAGTGACTAATTAGGACTAGCTTGACAATTTCATATTTACAATGATTACCAAGTAGGAATCCTTTTCCTTGTTCAGTATGTTTGTCATGAATATTGTACAATACTAATTACATTGAAGATATAAAGCGCCCCACAATTTGATTGAGAGACATCTTGAGTCTAAAGTGAGTAAATGTGAATTGTATCGAGAATTTTAAACTGTGAGGCAATTAATACCTATTTCTCATGCAGTCACTAAAAAAGACGAAAAAACTGTGTGTGCTTAAGTCATTATATTAGCCATATTTTTAAGTGTATTAACAATAAAGTCATCAAAAATTGGCTTGATTGAAAATGACCCCCCAATTCCAACCAACCGGATTTAGGATTCCTTTTTCTCAAACATATACATTCAAGATTTCAGGTTGAGGGTCAAACTTTCACAATTAAATGTTCCTCAGTACTATACTGGTAACACACCATCGTGAATGCTCTCCATACAATTAGCAGGGCCTACTGTGGAAGTATATTGCTAATAGAAATAATAATGAAGGATACTGGGGCATTAGTATGCCAGAGTAGGTTGGAGAAACCTAGTTTGCATGATGCATATATAATTGTATGTTACATCTAAGTCTCACTGTATGTTGCTTTAGAAATAATTACTCAGAAAAATGTGTTTAACCCTTCCTCTCTTTTAAAGGTCCAATTCGATTAACAAAAAGTTCAGTGGTGAAGTAAGCCTATAAGATAGCAGTGTCATTATGAATGTGCTCTGTATTTGCATGTTTTTTAAAGTGGCACTTTCTGAAGACACACAATTGCTATGTCTATATACATGTATAAAGCGAAGTGAAGAATTGATGCAATCATCCAGATAATTCAAGGGAAAAACACTTTTGCCTCAATTATCTATTGCAAGCAAAAGTGAGGGGTTTAGCCTGAATTGTTCTAATAATTGCCTTGATTCTCTTCATTTTGCATGTGTAGACACATTTTACAATAATATTTATGTTCACATTTGCAATTTACATACATATAAAACAGAAACATTTCTACACACAAGATGACCAAAATCTTTTCACAGCAATAATTTCCACTCTTCAGTTTTACCTAATTTTTGGTAGGGTCAGATCATTCATGGGCATGTTATGTACGGTAATTGAATCAAGACAAAACTAGACAGACTCATTATGTTCATTTATTAAATGTTTGGTTAATAAACTGTACGTGATACTGATATCTCACTATAAAAAGTTCATTGGTTTAATCTGCCTAAAACTTTAATAACGCATACTTCTTACTGGGTATAATCATAAATTAATCTGAGGAAGTAAATGTGATTCATATGTACATTTATAATAAAATACAACATTAAAACAAAGAAAAATTTCCAAGAAATATATCTTACATTCTACATATTTAAGATTTGTTATAAATAAGTTATATTCATAAAGAAATCAAATACCAGAACACATTTTCAAAAGTTCCATTGACACATTAAAAATTCAGATATGTAACAGATTTGACAGTGTTTTCTCCATATGCACTGACAGAAATAATAATATATTTAATTACTGACACTTGTATTATTTTACCTTATGTTTATTAAATGTATAAAGTAGATTTTCAATGCATTTGAAAAATCTGTTCTGTTTATTAATACATGAGGACTCCTAAATTTCTTCGAGGCCTGCTTAATCACTATTTGCAGTCTTTATTCTGGCCCACGTTGAAAATGCATTCCAGAAAATATACAGCAGCTCCACCATGGTTCTTCATATTGCTACTGTGTCAAAATACGTTTTGTTCAAACATTAGTAATTAAATCTTGGTTTATTGAAATATTTCCAGAGTATTGGATTGTAAGTGTTTGTATGGACAAACAGTTAATACCTAAATGTTAAAAGACACCAGAATATTTTATGGACCTATTTGGCAATGAAAATGAAGTATCTACGTTATCAATTTGGTAGATAGGGCTCATGTGTAGCATTCATTTATAATTTTCATGTTTTATATAAAAGTATGTAATTGATGCTTACAGTATAACCAAAATCTTCTCTGCCATAAAAACACATGAAGCAGATGCAAAATTAAGCATTTCAGAGTATTTTACTGCTCCAATATTTTTTTAATTTGTTCTTAAAATCAAGTATCTGTCTCTAAATTTTATTTATGAAAAATCAACTTCCAGAATTAAATGGATATATTTTATAAATGCTGAGTGGGGCCTTGATAGATATTTTTCTTTAGAATTGCTAAAGAGCAAAATATAATAATTTGGTGGCAAACATCTGTCTGGCAATCATATATGATAAATTCATAAGAAATACAGGAAAGATATTTATTTACTGTTACTGCTAAGCCCGACTTTATTTATCTTAGAAGATTTTTCATCTATGAGTGGAAAACAAACTTTCCTTCAAGAGGTCTGTGAACCGAATAATAAATGTCAGGTCTAAATCCTGTATGAAAATCAGTCCAGTTTAATCCTGGATATTCTTCAGCATGCAAATGAAGACTAGAGGTTTCCCTGGGCCCGCTGTCATACAGGCAGCCAATTTACAGACCCTGGCACAGTGTATGTGTTATGGGCTCGCCGGCTGCCCCTCCCCCCCAGCCTAAGACTTGGTCTCAGCTGCCTGCCTTTCACAGAAAACCACAAACCAAGGAAACATATCAGTAATAGCGCCCCGTAAATTAACTTGACATTTGATGCAGAAAAAAAACCTAAAAGCTTACAAAAGACATTGAAAACAAAAGCCACTCAGGACCCACACTACATATATTGTGGATTTAAGAGATCTGGAAGGTGGTTATTCTATTGTAACCAACACATACAGCCTTCATCTTCTTTGTTAAGACAATTCAGTCATTCTTTGTTACAGGCATAGTATCCGTCAAACAAGAAAACAATACTTTCCACCAAAAGAAAAAAAAAATCCTAAAAGTCCAACTGATATTATAATAATAATTTAATCAATGGGTTTCTTTTACATAAAAAAATAAAGCTAGACATTCCTCATGTGAGAAAAAAGCTAAAAATATGATTTTATGTTTCCTTGGTAAATAAGACATGTTGACATTGCTAAGATGTAAATAATGTAAGATGCTTTGGAGAATGGTGTGAATCTTGCTGAACATGAGGTATTCACAGATATTGTTGTGTCTTAAAATTTTGCCATTCAAGGGATTTAATTTTTTCATGGTTGGAAACCCCTGAATTCTTTTCGTAAAAAAAAAAAAATTTTTTTTGATTCAAAGAAGGACTGTTGATAAAATATTAAATGGTTCTTTGACATCATCTGTGGTGTGGGGCTAGAGTGAGGCACTCAGCATATTTAAGCCATTAGACATGCAGGAATGTTAACATTATTATGCGTTATTGTGTCTGGCTAAGTGCCCCCACCCTTCTCAATCTCTCTCTCTCTCTCTCTCTCTCTCTCTCACTCACTCATTTTCCCTCCCTTCTTCCCTCCGCCCCACCTTTCTCAGAGTCTCTCCTGCCTCTCCCTCCCTCAGCAGGGCCTGCTACACCGCATCTTACAAATGTCTGGCCTTAT
This sequence comes from Cheirogaleus medius, assembly GCA_008086735.1. Lineage (NCBI taxonomy): Eukaryota > Metazoa > Chordata > Mammalia > Primates > Cheirogaleidae > Cheirogaleus > Cheirogaleus medius. The sequence continues at coordinate 31,058,850 of VBSM01002608.1, forward strand.
AGTTTACAAGCACAGAACAGTACTGGTAAAAATGCATAATCTTAGCATCTGTGCTTCTTGATATTCATGGATTTATTTACAAGTCCCTATGTTCTACTTTTTTTTTTTTTTTGCCTGTTTCTATGGTTTATATTACTGTCATGCCTATATTCTTGTGGGAATTTCAAATAAGAATCAAGATATAACTGGCAAATATTCTGTAATGCAGTCTGCATTTCCATAATTTAGCTGTTTTTTAAAAGAGACAATTTAAAGAGGTTTATGGACTTAAGGATATATGAAGAGTATTTTGATTGGCTTTTTTAGTACTTCAACTGCTTAAGGTTCAGTTTGTGTAAAATGGATGCAATAAAATAAATTTATGTACATATATGTGCTTGTGTATATGTAAATGCATTTAGAATGAAAAAGTTCATAAATCTCGGTCAAATTTACTGATTAAGTTCACTATATTCACATTTGGCAACATTAAGATATTTCACAAAGGGTTCAAAGGTAAAAGGCTAGCATTTTACTTCTTCTTTAGATACTAGCCTGCAAAAAGCTTAAATATTTACAAAGCAAGTATTCAGGGTCCTGTGTTCCCCCAACCCTCAATATACACACGCCTCTCATACGCAGAGCCAGTTTCACAGAAGCCTTTTAGTACATGTTACCAGTGCCAAAGAAATCTTTTTTTTTTCCTTTTTTTCAAGCTGTAAAGACAAAGTCTTTTGAATAACTTAATTAACACCAAAACTAGAAATTTAACTTACTTTACGATAATTTTCTAATCATTTCCCACCTTCCATCCTTTCTCCCCAAATAGAATTCTACCTTCATATTATCAGTGTTCTTATTTAGGGGATTAATATTCACTAGTTTAAAGTAACACTGAAATCAAAGAAGTCCATGTATGTGTTTGCTGTTTATAACTCCAGCTTAATTACTATGTGTTAAGCTACCTAGACAGCGAAATTAATTTATAGATATCTTTCAAGACAGCAATATTTGGGAACTGCATATGAAAGAAAATGGGATGATGGGGGACACTGCATTAAATGGGGTCTTTATGCCAGTATTCTTGAAAATTCACACTCCATGTAGGAAAATGTTAAATATGAGAACATTATGGTAAAGGCTTGTCATAGTCCTAAAGTGTGGGATATATAAAATACTCAGATTTTCACATGTACAGTTATAACACATGCTAAGCAGCATAGATTATTAAGCAAGATTCATTCCTTTATTGGAGAGGGAGGGGAGTAATTTACAGACAAGAGCTAAGCAATTCTGTTTAACACAACTCTGTCTAGGTGATTGCAAGGCATGTGTAGTATTTTTCCAAAGCCCGTCATCAATAGTAAAGCAATTTACAGCTCAGGACATTTTTTAGAAGATACTCATTTTATTAAGAGTCAATAAGATAGGTTGTGTGGAAAGATATACATGTATTTGCAATTCATATTGTTGCTGTGTTTCTATTGTGTTCTGAGCTTCCATCATGGCTGAGAGATGGGAAGCTGGCGCGCAGTGCAGGAGGGTAAGACAGAAAGCCCCAAATAAATACTTAGAGCAGTTTCTAATTATCTCTTATTATGACCACCTTTCTTTCCCCCTACCCACTCCACGGTGGAGGAGGGGAGTGGGGAGTGGTAGAAAGAAGATGATTATAAGTACAGATCATATCCATGCTATTAAATAATATTAATAATTCTTTTGGTCCAGAGGATGATGTTTTCATTCTGGACTTTCAAGCTCCTCAGTCTACCCATTCAAAGCGATGACAGAAAAATGAATCTGAATGTGTAGGCATTAAACATTTAAATTCTCTACTCCCTGGTCATTATATCGACTGTCATATTTTACACCTTCCCCTCCCCCACTATGCTTTTGCTGATTTGACTTCATTTACATTGGCTCATTATGCATCTGGTCTTTGTTCTACTGAACAGAATACAGTACAGTGACAAAGCAAAACTTACACATCGGCTGGAATATTTTTCTGTTTTAAAAATTGGGTTTCACTACTTAAATTTACATTTAACTTCCCAATATTGTTTAAATTGGAGGCAAGTCTTTTCTTATACAATAACTATAATCTATATGCAATTATTTTAAAAGTGGTTAAAATTACCTCAAAATGTCATTAGGAAATGACATTTAAGACCTTTTATAACAAATATTCTACTGCTACCTAGGCAATATTATCATATTAGAAGTATTAGGTTGTTCTTTCCAAGCCTCTGTCTGAATTTCTGTGTAGGCCCAAGGAGCAAGCTTTTATCTATTTTATATGAAATTCATTGTTTAGAGCTATCCCTTACGGGTCTTATTTTAATGTATCAAACAACAAAGGTAATGTCAATCCTTTAAAAAAAAAACAGATTTCTGCTTTGCATTTCTTGCAATTAAAAAGGTTTTCTGATTTACAAACCAAATTTTGGTTAAATTAAAAGGAAGTGCTAGCTGACCGATCACATAGAAAAATATGAAAGTTACATTGAGCTTTAAATGTCTATTCCCATGACAGTGCACACTATCTTTTCATTTGTTACAACCAATGGAGACATGGGATTAATCTAATACAGCCTAATTAAACACCCATTCACACATGAGGGTTTTTAATGGTACCAGTGGCACAAATGCTACTTTGTATCACAGTTATATTTGCATTTATTTGAAGTTGGACAATAGATATTTTTGAACATAAAGAAAATGGGAAAAAAATAAAATACTGGGGAGCATGCTTTTGAAAATGGAAGCAATTTCCTGTTTCCTACCAAGATTATTGCCATGTGTATAATTTGGGTTTTATTCCACATATTTTGACCAAGATGCTTTTCTAAGCATTTTTTGTCATTTATCAAAATGTATAATCATGGTGAAGTGGCTACATGTCTGGGGCACCATCTTGGAAGAAAAAAGCATCATGTCTTCTTGTCTCTGTCAATGACTCATTGTGGCTGGCTTCTCCGTTAACCTGCTTGTGCCTTGATTTTTTTTGTCTATGAAAAGGGAATAGTTGTCCATTACCTACCTCTATTGGGTTATTGTCAAGTTTAATTAGAATTAAATATTACTTCTAGGAAGAAATTATCTTGTGAATGAAAGCTTTCATTTTTCTCATTGATGAACTTTTACTGTACTGTGGGAAAACACGGTGTTATATATTTGTCTATACTCAGCCAATCTCTTTTTCTTAAGTTTGGAACTTTTGATTCTAGAGTTAATAAAACTAAAATACAAATGTTTAATTGGATTTTTTGGAGGTGGGAGCAATTGTTCACATGTTGGCAATTTATATAATATAACCTTGTTATCATCTGCAGGATATTTCTATGAGCATAATTGGTTTTAGAAAGTGACTTCTGCGGTAGAAGTAGTCAACACAGTAGCATTCAAAATGAGTTCAAGTTTGTAGGGAAGCTAGAAATTAGGCAAAGAATTCTTACCCCAGTGGAACCTCAAGGGAAACAAAGTAAATAAAAGTTTTATATCTATAGTTACTTTGAAATTACCTTAATTTTTCTTTTGAGTCTTAGAAATTTTAGATATTGAACAATATACATTTCTGATGCAGAAACCTGTAAGATGGCATCAGTTAAGTATTTGTCTTGTCTTATCAAGAAGATCTCCCAAATTCAATACCATTTCCAAAATACAAGCTGGACACAATTAACTCTATTGCCATATCTAGGATTAGAATGGTGTTATTTAATCTCATACTTCAATTGAATCATCTGTTAAATAATGAGGTTGAGCTATGTTATGAATAAGACCCTTCCCATATCCAAAATTAACCTGGCCAGTATTTAGACATATCATTCTTGAAATTTTTGGCATATAATGATCATGCCATAATATAAATATTTTATCTAGTATTCCATTTTTGTCCCTTTATTTGATGAATGCTTATTCAACATTCAATATATGCCAGACATTTGTTAGATTCTTGAAACCTGGAAAAGGAGCAGGTTTGGAGGCAAAGATAAAGATAATTTTACTAAACTTTGACCAGAATCAAAGTTTATAGGCATCTAATGACCTGGCACATGGAGTTTGATGTGCTTAAAAATATTAGTGGATATGGTAGAAAGTAGTAGTGTTAACTAATATCCTGTGTCTCTCCTTACAGGAGGGTTATACCTCCTGCCTTCATGAAGTCAGTCTAGGATATGCAAATTGCTTTGGCTAATGAAATGCGAGCAGAAGTAATAGGTGTCTTGCAGGGGAAAGCTTTAAGAATTAGTCCATATTTTGCCATTCTTTCTTTTCCCTTTGCCGTGATTACTATCAACATTCTAGATAGTTTTTGCTCCACCAAACTGGGTCCCAGAGTGAGGGCTACAGTGACACAGAATAAAATATCCAGTTGATTCACAGTGGATATTGAATTCAAGAGAAGAAGGAAAAAAAAATTGCTACTGCTTTAGTCACTAGGATTTGAGGATTACATATTATCATAGTATAAGTTAGCCCAGTGGTTCTCTGAATGTGTTTGGGGGACCTCTGGGGTTCCTGAAGCCCTTTCAAGGAGTCCATGGGTCAAAATTATTTTCATAATAATATGAAGATGTTATTTCCCTTTTTGCTCTCATTCCTTCACTAGTGCAAAGTGGAGTTTTCCAAAGGCTACATGGTGTGTGATATTGCAACAGACTGAATGTAGAAGCTGATATAAGAATTCAGCAGTAGCATGGACTGAATGTTTGTGTCCCTCCCCCCGAGAAAATCCATATGTTGAAGCCCTAATACCCAATGTGATGGTATTTGAAGGTGGAGACTTTTGGGAGGGAATTAGGTTTAGATGAGTTCATGAGGGTAGAGCCCCTATGATGGGATTAGTGCCCTTATAAGAAGATGAAGAAACCAGAGTCCATTCTCTCTCCTCTGTGTGAAGGCACAGGCAGAAGGCACCATCTGTAAACCAGAAAGAGGGCCCTTACCAAGAACCCAACCATGCTGGAACCCTAATCTCAGACTTCCGGCCTCCAGAACTGTGATAAATAAGTATTTGTTTTTTAAGCCACCTGGTCATAGTAGTTTGTTATAGCAGCTGGAACTAAATAGGACAAGCAGGTTAAAGAAATTTATAAAAATGTATACTGATGCTGCTCTCCTCACTAATTGTTTCATTTGGAAAATTTTTGTCATTTTACAAAAAAAAATGTTAGTTATGTTAACATATAAAGGATTTATTATTCTTATTTTTTGATTAATAAATATTTTTAAATGTTCTTAATTTTAATTTCTAATATGACCCCCCAAAATCAACGGATGTAACCCACAGCAATGAAAGCTCTTTACGAATCCTCAGCAATTTTTAAAGTAAAGAGACCAGAGATCAAAAGTTTGGGAATTATTGATCTATCCTATCCCTGCTGATTTAGAAAATTCCACCAGGAATAGCTTATTAGAACTAATTGAGCCCTATCGTTTATGGTGCTCCCTATATAGAAAACTATAACTTTAAAAGTATAGTTAGAGTTGATCACATTATTTAGCTGTTTAACAGAATCAAATGAAACTTTTCATGTTGTATAACAAAAGCACAGTTGCTGCCTAATGCAACTACTGTAATAATTAGTCTACACATAATAAACTATCTCTTTGGTAGGATTTGACAGAGAGGATTTTCCCCTTTATTCTGTAGACGAGAGTAAATGTAATATCTTGCCGTAAACATGACAATATATAAGGTAAACTATAAATCATCCTACAAACGTACAATTTGTCCAATTTATAGGGCAAGGATAACAGGAAAGGGAATAGAAGAGAGATGAGTTGTGAGATGAGAAAGTTCAAATCACATTTTTGATCATCATTCAGGCACATTCTGAACGCCCACAACAGACCATCCCCAAACAAAAAACAATTTGAATTTAAAATGTTTGGGTCTTTCATCTCTCTTTCAGGCCAACAGTATTTATATCAACTTGCTGTTACCGGCATGTTGGTCCATAAATGGGTTTTCCATTGTTTTAAGTGTTGATGTATATTCCTTCAACTGGATCATAAGCTCCTTAAGGGTAATGATGAGATCTTCTATTGAATGTGCTCCCATCCTCACCTAGTGACTGCCTAGTGCTCCACGTGAGGCTGGGACACCATAAATGCCAGCAGATTAAATGAAACAAGATAACACCTTTAACCTCATAGCTATTGGTAGGCAATAAAATAAATAAATAACTTGGGGGGAGGTTAGCTACTACTTCCTATTAAGTTAAATATAACTATCATTATAAAATCAATACTCTGTGGAGTATTAAGTCATTTTTTCAGATACGACTAAATAAACAGAACAAATCTAGCACCCATGTCTCATTGAAGAAATATTCTTGCCATCCAGCATAGTTCCTGGATAGGCTCTGCTCTATTCCAACTGCAGTTCAGGGGCATTTCATTTAAATATATTCCCCCTCTTTAAATCATGCAGCTGCAGAAACTCCTAAAGGCGTTTATTATCTTAAAGAATAAAATATTTCTTCTATAATTATCGACTCACTCTATTTTTCCTGTAACTTCAGTTAATCAATCTTAAAAAAAAGTTTTATGAGTATGTGTTTGTGTAAATAATTTGTGCAGGATTTCCTAGTTTATATACATTATCTGCACCATATACATTATCTCATCTGATCTTCTTGACAAACTTGTAAGATAATTATGATGCTTACTCCTATTTTATAAATAAACCCAAAAGCTCTGTTAAGAGATTCATCCAAGAATATATATCTAGTAAGTAATGGAAAGAGAATTCAAATCCAGAATCAAATCCAGAGTCACATTGCTTTTTAAATTGTTAAGATATGAATGTAATAGAAAAGTTTATTTTTATTCTTCTAATAAAGGAGACAGTATTATTTCCCTCAACTGATTTCTAAATTGTATTATACTGACAAACTAATTGTTTTTCCACAGCTTGAGTGAATGAGGGCATAGGTGAATATTTCTAGTATAAATATAGGCAATTGGAATTTTTGCATATATTCCTGAAAAAAATTACTTTTTCTGAACTTCAAATGTTTATTTTTCATTCAATTCTTTATCATGTCCCTTAATTGAATTTTCTTTTATAAAAAATTTCATTTATATATTTGAACAAAATGTAAATGTTAAATAACTCAAATAGATTGCCTTGGAAATAACCTCGAAATACTTCTTCAAATTTATAAAAAGGAGTGCTATGGTAGCACTTATCTTAAGATTTCTAGTAGGCTAGCTGATAGTGATTATTAATACAATAGTTAATCCATTTGTATTTTCAGCAAATATTACAGTAAAAATAATTAATGGAAATTTCATTCAGATTTTCAGATGAACTATTACAAAGAGTTTCTTTCTCATGAAAATTCTCTAAAAAATTAGTTTAAAACCCCTATCCCAAATCTAGAACATAGAATAATTTAAAGTTAGAAGCAAACAATAAGCTCTTTACCCATATTACCAATAAGCTCTTTCCCAATAAAAGCAATGGAATAGAAAATTACTTTTTGCCTGGTTTCTAATAGCAGTAGTCATAAAAGCATAAGTTTCCATCCTTCTTTATCTTCAGAGTTTGATATAAAAAACTGTGAACACACAAACTCTCCAGAAGAGGTAGAAGCCATTTCAGAAGGCTAGAATGGTACTGGAAGACAAGGACAGACAGGTAGATAAAGCAACATTCCAGAATGAACTATTATTCTTCCTTTCCCTCTAGAAGTTTGCAATAGTATCTCAGGTTACCATACAAGTATCCAATGATTGTCAGGGTACTCTCTTTTCTGGCAGGAATACGAAACCAAAGAAACTTAGTATTACAGATGCTATTTTCTTAATATCTCAAAATTCATAGTATAACATCTCCTTGACATGTCTTCTTCTTTTCCTTTCAAGTAACATTTTCCCCTGGTGCTTCTACCTGATGAGAACGGTTGCTCTCAGGCCTTTCCAAACACAAGTCCCTTAGTCTAGCAACCTCCTGTGTTAATCTCTTCTCACACCCTAAAAGATTCCTTATTTGTTTGAGTGGCCTCTACAACCTCAACCACATTTACATATATATGAGAACCACAAAGAAATTTTTCATTCCTGGTCCTCCCCCCCTAGATTATAGACTCCAGGAAGACAAGGATCTTGTCTTATTGATCAGATGCTCAACATTTGTTGAATAAATTAAACAGATGCCAGCTAATGGACTGAATGATCTACAATGTGCAGTCTACAATGTTGTCAGGTATAGATCTAGATTTAGTAGGTGAGGGGTTTAGTCTGTACTTCTACAGAGTACAGTCAGCAAGCTTTTGAATTAGCTTAGGAAACCACTTGCTGTTCAGAGGGTAAATAGTTTCCTGTGATGGCACTGCAAATCTTAGAATTCTCAAAGTCCTCTTCTACAGCTTTGGTGAAATTTAAGGGCCTATTTATACAATATTTCTATCTGGAGACAACATAGTGCAGGAGCGAGGGCAGGCACTTTACAGCCAGATGGGAGTCTAGTCTCAGTCTTGGCACATACTAGCTATATGATGGTGAAAATATAAATATCACTCACTATCCAAAATTATGAGGCTTAAAGAGGATAGTATCATGTATGTAAAGAACTTAAAACAATGCAACACAGATAGTTGGTGTTCAATAATTATTTATCTTCATATCATAAAATTTCTAAGTGATCTCTAGGGCTGTGAATTTGTTAAGATAAATACATTAGTTAATGTAATAATAGAAGAATGTTTGAAGAAGAGTTAATTAGGTTTAGAATTCAGTTTAGAAGAAATGCCTTATGTTATAGGAAGAAATTGGAGCTGTTGGAGATTACAATATGGAAATCTATAATTTAAAGTAAGTTATGTAGAGATTTTAGCACTATTTTTCATTAAGCAATTCTGTGCTGTGAGACTCAACCCCAGTAAAAGCCATCAGGAATCAGACATGTACAGTTCAGCATGTTGAAAAGAAGAGATATCACTTACCGTCAGTGCCTGAATAGCCAGAATAACTTCAAAGCAGAGTCTATTTATTTTTATTTTGAAAGCATTTAAAAACTCCAAAACAATGAATTATCCACCTGCAGCTTCAACTAGAATTTCAAGAATTTTGTTTGCCTGCATTTTAAAATAGGCGCAGAGTTTTTCCTAAATTGTAGTTCAATTCTCTTCACGTTCAATTTTCACAGGTGAGAGCATCCTCAGTATAAAGTATTTATATTATTTATCTTATCAATAAGTAGCATTTTATTTAAAAAATTACATAATCTTTTCATATTTAAAGGGTCAAATCCTAGAATATGTCTGAGTATTTGTAAGAAATTTGTGTGAGTCTGCCATTCATAGCTATCCTGTGGATTAAATTCAATGCCTATAGAGAAATGACCTGCCAAAGTCTTTGTTAACTACTTCTATGAGACAGAGAGAACTATGAGGAAAATGGAAAATGGAAATATCTCTAGGCTTAGTTTCAGAAAGTACCAACAACCAGAAGTAAGAGGTATTCTGAAGTGAGAATCATGGTTTTGAGGGAAAGTTCTCCATCTTACCAGTGAACCGGTGATGACCCATATCCAACGGGCACACCTGATCTAATCTGTCTTACCTGTTGCATGTCATATTATTGACTTCTTCCTTCAAATCTCTCCTATTCCACAGTAATACTCTTGAAGTTCACTTATTTCTTCAGCCATTTCTTCTCATTTTCATGGATTTTTCTGTCCTAAGCTTTCATCCTCAACCTCTTCTCTATTCTCAAGTTACTCCAAACAGGGTCAGAGGACCATTGCAACAAAACGTCCTTAATGCTTGTTAAACTTCAGCTTCCTAGACCCATTTCCACTCTCCTGAGTTTTAACTCTAGGTATAGAGTTTTAATCTCTAGGTATAGGAAAGAGTAAATTGTTTCCTGTTGTAGTATTGTGAATCTAAGAATTCTCAAAGGCCTCCTTAGCCGTTGTCTGTGAAATTCAAGGGTCTGTTTTATCCAATGCTTGTATCTGAGGCAACATGGTGCAAGAGAAAGGACAGAAACTTTATAGCCAGATTGCTGGGTTCAAGTCTCACTTTTGGTACTTAATAGCTATGTGACTTTGGGAATATAAACATCACCCACTTTCTGAGATTGTGAGATTTAGGAGATAATTTATGTGAAGGAGATAATATATGTAAAGGGCTTCACACAATGGTACACATAGCAGGTACATTTTTAACAAGTTTCCTGGGTGATCCTAATGTCGACAAAAGCTAGAAGACCACTGGGTGATATCACCCACTCCCTAGGTGTCAAGTCTATTTTCACAATGATTTTTTAAAACTCTCAAATGGCTTTCCATTGTGTTAGACCCTGCATCACTTCACTCTTGTTTGCCTTCCCAGCCTCTTCTCTTGCCTGCCTTCCTACCAGAAGCCAGTTACACAGAAATTTCTACCAGTATCTTCCCTGATCACCAGGTCTGGGTTTGGTGCCTCTTCTATGAGTTCCAATAGCACTCTGAATATCCCCCAATATTGCACTTACCACATTTTAGTGCACTTGCTCCGTTATTTGTTTATATCCTCTATAAGATATATCCAGTTCCATGGCCTGGCATATATCAAGAAAGTGCTTCAATATATGTAAATTGATGAATGAATGAATGATGGAACTACGACTCACAGAGATTTGTTTCTAGATCAAACCTCTTCCCTAGGTCTTCATATTTAACTGGACATGTGAAAAATGATATTCATTACCTTTCCCCAGTAAAAGGGTTTTTTCCTTCCTTTGTTCTTTTTTTTTCAGTGAAACACATAAAATTTTGCACAATTCCTAAAGCCAGACAGTGGAGGATTATCCAAGACTGCCCTATCTCCCTTAGCCCCATATCCAATCTGTCACATTGCACATTAGCAACAGCCTAGCTCAGGGGATTTTCCAAAGTGTAATTATTGAGGTTGATTCAAGAGGGTATTTTGAGTGCACATGTTTACCTTCCCTCTTAACTAAAAACTCATTGGAAAAACAGTAAAGAAATACAAATGGGGATAAATTTATAACATTCCTAAGAATGGGAAGACTAGATAGTCTCATAACTTTCTGTAACATGGGAAGCAGGTGGAAGGTATCATATTAATAGGCAAACAAAAGGAGAAGCTTCCATCTCAAACAAACATAGGAGAAAGTTCTAATGGAAAGAGCCACAGAGAGACTCCCAGGGAGCAGGTACAGAGAGTGGGAGTGGGTACGGAAAGTGATTGATTGAAGGGTTGTCTATAGGTGTTACTAGTCTCAGCTGATCATCAGATTAACTTGGAGTTCTTGTTAAACACAGAGAATCTCAAAACTCTTCCCTTGAACTCTGGTTCAGTGAGTCTGGAAATATGACCAAGGAATTTGGATTTTCAGTAAGGATACCAAGTTATTTTTATGGTAAACAAGTTTGGGCAATATTGGAATATCGACAGCTCTTTGTTTAGGAACCCCACATCCACCACCCTCACACAGATGGATATGGTATACAGGATCAGCATTTACCCTCCCAACCCATGCTTTAAATTAGATAATTAATTTCTGATGAAATTTTAAAATCATCTGTGATAACAAGCAGAGATAACAGCACCCCCAGAATAAGACTGTCCTCATTCTGGCAATTGGAAATGCAAGATAGTTTCCTGCCTGAGCATCTGAACATGAGTCTTGCCAGTCTACAGGCCCAGCCACATACAGAGAGCTCTCCATTAGTTCCCCCATTTGGGGAAGAGCCTTATTAGGGGAAACAGGTAGTGAGCTATTTTTATTAACTGCTTAGACCTTCGTGCATTCATATAAATGAAAACCTAAACTCACCAAACATTTGAGAGAAAAACAACAACATCAAGGAGAGAAAAAATTGAACAAGTAGAACCTAACAACCAAACCTTTTTCTTTTTATTTATTTATTTATTTAGTTTTTTATTTCAGTATATTACGGGGGTACAAATATTACGGTTACATATATTGCCCATGCTCCCCCTCCCCCCTCGAGGCAGAGCTTCAAGCATGACCATCCCCCAAACGAACCAAATCTTAAAGCACGAAAAAACAAAGACATGGATGCTGAGATGAGCCACACAGAATTCCCTTTCAGAAATGAATGACTTATTCTCCAGTTGCTGGGAGAGCTGCCAGCAGAAAGCCGTAAGGGAATTGCATTGGTTGGAGAGAGCCCCCTCACCTAAGATCGTGCTCCCTCCTGGAGTGGCCCACATCCAATGACTGATCAGCATGGAGATACGTGGTCCTGGCCTTACCCCAACTTGGGGAAACACTGAAGGGTCATCCCTGCAGGATAGTTCTCTGAGTGCCCATGGATTGACCCAGTTCTCCCCCCTTTCTTGCTTGTAGTTCTCAAGAATCACTGTAGAATGTTCTGGGAATGCAACATCCTGAGATGGGGTTGGGGGAACTGGCCAGTCTGGGCACGGTACCAGTCTCCCATTAGAACAGGACATCTTTTAACACATTAGCCTAGGGGTCATGTGACCCTCGGATATAAAAGCCAGGGTGGGCTGCTTTCCATGGTCCCTCAGCTGTGGTACAAGTGGGCCATGTGCAGACAAGACTCCTTCCACCCCAGACAGCTTTCTGAGCCTTAGGGAATGGCTCACAATGGATCCTAGGCTTCTGTTGTCTCTGCTGTAAGAATAAAGTTGCTTCATGTAACTTGTTGCATATGACTGTGCTCTGTGTCACCGGACCCAGACAACTTGGTAACCAGTGCACACTGAGCATGCTTCACGATCCCAGCTTCAGAACTTCCCAAAGTTTGGCTGCAAATTCCATTGGAATTGCACTGCAGCTCAACTTTTCCCTCTGCCCAATCCTGTGTTCCTTCTTTCACTTCCCTTCCCCAAGTGTTGATCCCAAAGACACTTCCTAATAAACCTCCTGAGTGCTATTCTGCAAAAAGAAATTATTTAGTAAATAGAAGGTCTCACTCTGTCACCCAGGCTGGAGTACAGTGGCATGGTCATAGCTCACTACAAGCCTCAAACCCTTGGACTCAAGTGATCCTCCTGCCTCAGGCTCCCCAGTAGCTGACAGTACAGGTGTGTGCCACCACACTTGGCTAATTTTTTAACTTTTTATAGAAACAGAATCTCACTGTCTTTCCCAGGATGGTCTCCAACTCCTAGGCTCAAATGATCCTCCCCGCTCAGCCTCCCAAAGTGCTGGGATTACAGTCATGAGCCACCGTGCCTGGCCAGAAAGATATTTTAAAAATAGTAATTGATCTCCTCAGGGAGATTTGAGATAATAATAAGTAGATAAAACAAAAACATGCAACTATGGAAAAGATGATAAGAAAAATGAAGAATTATTGAAAGTTAAAAATGTGATATTTGAAATAAATAATTCAATTTAAAAAATGAAAACAAAGTTGAAACTACATCACAAAAAGTAGAAAAATAAATAACAAATATAGGAAAAACGAGAGACAACAGTGTGCTGTCTGGAGGATGGGCATGTTTCTAACTTTGATTTGGGTGATACAAAAGCAATTTATGTGATCAAAGCATTTGTACCCTGGTAACATTATGAAATACAAAAAAGAAAGAGAGAGAATAGAGGTTTATTCTAGGATGTCTAATATTTACTAAGTCTGAAAATGATTTTTTAAAAAGGAGGGAGGAGAAATAATCAAGAAACAAGTAGAATAAAATTCCCAGAGTTGGAGAGGGTATTAGGTAGATGGCTAGGATCTCTGGCTCTTCTAGGGTCAAGGGTGCCCTGCTTTGGTGCTGCCTCCAGCAATTACCCCACCTGGGAAGAAAGATAAGGGCAGGCACTCCATTTTGGTGTTGTCCTACCCTTAATCCTATCCCAAGCAACTGCTACACCTGGGGAATGAGGGAATGCTTTGCCAATCCAAGAATTCCCCAGTTTAGACATAACAGGATTTGGAAAGTAACCTGGAGTAACATAAGGCTAATTATTATGTCATTAGCTTAAATCTACATTGTGGTTCCTCCCCCTGAGATAGGGCTTTTAGAGAAGTAGCTCACATAAGCAGATACAACCTTGAGAACACCTGTTAATCATTTCATAACATCTCACAAGTCCTGAAAGCCCTTTCCTGGAATAGGCTAATAAAAGGAAACAATTTGAGAATTCCCAGAGAGAGTCAGTTAGTCAGTGAGTCAGTCTGTCTCTCTCCATTCATGGAGACAGACCTGTTTCGTTTTATAAAAAAAGCTACTTGTGTGAAACTGCTTCCTGCTTGTGGTCACTCCATTGCACCAGCCATGCTTGTGATTTTTTTTCCAAGCAAGGAGCCAAAGAACTAGGATAACAATCTGCCCAGAGGCTGGACCTGATTCTTTGGTGTGTCTGGTCATTCTTCGACCAAGAGCTTACCAAGAACTGAGAGTAGATGGCCATCCTGACAAGGGATGGTAGTGTCTGGATCCAAAGTACCACAATAGGATACGCAGAATGGGTTTTTAAAAGGACACTCCTTACAAAATTTCTGGACACCATGATTTCAAGATAATTTCTTAAAAATTTCAAATATGAAAGAACAGAAACTTGAAATGTGAATGAGGGTGGCATCTCATTACTGATGTCGGAAGAAAATGGCCCAATATCAACAGGGATGTCTTCTTTCTGAAGGCTTTAAGGGACAATCTCTCTTCTTATCTTTCCCCCTTTTCAGCTTCTAGAAGCCACCCACAGTCCCAGCTCATGATCCCTTCCTCACCTCTTGCTTCGGTTGTCAGGTCTCCTACCCATGACTCTGATCCTCCTGTTGCTCTGTTATTGGGATGCTTGTGATTACGTTGGACCCACCCAGATAGTCCAGGATAATCCCCCATCTCAGGATCATTAATGCATCACATCTGCAAAGTGCTTTTTACCATATAAGGTAACATATTCACAGGCTCCATGGATTGGGACTTGGACATCTTTGGTAGCCATTCTTCCACCTATCACAGTCCCATTGTAACATCTTTTTCACATGTTGATTTTATTTAGAAAAAGTTTAATGTGATTAATATTCATCTGTTAGGAAATGTTATTGATGCTACTCCCCTAAACAGCGTAATCTACTAAATTACTCCTTCTTACTGTTACTGCCTTAGTTCAGTCTATTATCATTTTTTGCTTAGACTGTATAAATGGTGAATCATTTTGTTCTCTCACCTTCTAGCCCAGCCCTCTTCCTCTCCCATGGTTACTGGAGTGAATTTACCAAAAAGAAATTCAATCTGCTATTTCTCTTTATAAAATAAAATGTATCCCTATGGCCTTCGGAATAAACTGCAAATCCACTGGTGTTTGGCCCCAGCTACCTCTCTCCTCCTTCATATGCTACCAATTCTCAAAATGTACTTTCACATGAAGTTATATGTACTCCCTACACTTTCCTGAATGGACCACCTTCTCTCACTTTTCTTCCAGCACTTCTCTCTTTGCCTGGAAGATCCAGTCCCTTCCTCTACTTGATATGCTTCCAGTTCATTCACTTTTTATATCTCCTCATAGGCCTTACCTGACCACATTCTTGTGCCCTTCACTTCTCTCCTACAGATTTCTTCATAAGGCTGAATGATCTTCAACTGTAGCATTCATGACTCTGTATTATAAGTGTTGGTTTACTTGTCTGTCATTGTAAATCGCCTATGAATTCTTTGAGAGTTTTGACAATATCATCTATTTCTATGTCTTGGCAGAGGGCCTGGCACATATTTACCTCACAAAAGAGTATTTTTTGGACGAATGAATAAACTATGACATGTTTTGGCCAATCACCTTTTTATAGGTCTTTCTCACTATCCATTCTTTAAATCTATCAAGAGAGTTTTCCCAGATATCTATATAGACAAATTTGTGTATAGACACACTCACACACACACCACTTCTCACTGTCTGTTCTAACCATTGAGTTGACAGAAATTAGCAAACATTATACACAAAAGAGTACACAATATATACTCAAGTAAAAATAGACTGAAATTTTAATAAAAATATCTAATGTAAAAAACCAAAGAAACTGGAGATGGGGTAAATACAGTGTACCCAAGAAGTTTCCTTCAAATTCCTTTAAATTGGAAGAAAGCTAACCTGACCATCAGGATCATGTCTCACATTTGTACAGAATGTCATAGCTTTCACAAGTTTTAAAATCATCTCTCTATTTGATATTCACAACTGTGTGAGACAAACAGGCTGCTCCAATTTCAGCGATGAAAAAATAGAAGCTTAAGGGGGTTTGAGTTCTTTAAAGGAATTCACAAAAGTTAGATGTTGTAAAATGGAAAGCAAACAGTGGACTTACCTGAGGAGTTTGTAAAAGCACTACCGCCTGATCCTCATCCCCAAACAATCAAATTATAGTCTAAGGGGAAAGAGGTATCTCTTGCAACTGTATTTGTTGAAATCTCACCAGATATTTCTAATGAGCGGCCAGAAATGAGAAGCACTGGATTAGAAGCCAGGTGTTTTTACTTTAGTTCAGTGGTTTTTATGCTAGTTATGACAAATCACGTGGTTGGCCTATATCATATCACACAGCTGGTGTGGGCATTAAGTTATTCTTATGTTGCCTTAGAGAAAGTGTGGATGAAGGTATTTGTATTTGCTTTCACTGAAATAATTGATAGTTGCAGATGGTTTTTAAGGAGAGGGTTAAGATTGCCAACATTTAAATAGCATTCAAGACTGAGGTTCTAAGCACATTTTTTTCCTGGCACCTTGATAACTATTAACAAGGCTGACATGGAAAAGAAGGGAGGGAGGTGGAAGGATGGGAAGGCAGGCATGGTACATGGCAACAAGTGCGCTCCTTGTCTCTTAGATCACACAACAAAGTGAGTGATTCCTTACAAAAATCCAACATAAATGCTGCCATTCAAGTTATTTGAGGAAAGTTCCTAACCCCTGTTAACTCTCAGTTTCCTCATTTGCACAAGGGCATACTGATAATAGCTTAGTAGATCACTGAAAATATTAGATCCTAAAAACTGAATAATAAATCTATCTCCATGTTACTGTCACGTAAGGCTGATTGGTAGGAAATGCACACCTCAGAAGGACATTCTAGGAGATAAACAACAGTTACACAGCTCTTGGACATATAAATAGTACTCATAAAAATGTTACCATGCATATGCTTTCTGCCAAGGTAAACTGTAATTTACACTTTTACCCTAGGCATAATTGTTAGTTTATCCTTTTTTCTGTTCACACCCATCTATTCCTCTGTTGGGCCTCAAAGCCACAAGAGTTTTCATGAAAATAATCTTTAAAACATATATTTACCCTCTTTTTGACCCCTTAAACTAGCTCTTTATTACTCCAGGGCATTTTAAATTGTTCTAAATTTGTTTTGGAGGCTGTGGGTGCATTCTCCCCTCTGTAAGTATTCATAACCCCCATTAACTTCCATGGGAATCAGATACACATATATCAAAGTGGAAACAGGCTCTCATACATTTAAATCATGATTAGAATCTATTTATGATAAAATAAAAAGTAAGAGCTAAAATCTGTGGGAAAGAGCATGAAAAAATGAGGCCATGTTGTGCATAATTAAAGGAGCATTTATTTATGGATAACAAAAGTGGTATACCACCCCCTGGCACTATTTCCAATATGTCCTCAGTCTCCGGTTATTTACAGTAAAGCACCCACATTATAAAATGAAATGTGTGTAAGTAACTGTCTCACAAACTATGCTTGGTCCCACGTGTCTTGGCTCTGTGTTATAAATACAGAAGAGCAAAGGCACTGTTTTGACCAATATTAAGTCACCTGTGGGTAGAATTTGATCTTACCTATTTACTTTCAGATTTTAAAATTATGTCATAGGCACTTGTGAAATTTGCATATATAAGTCCGCCTACATCAATGCCCATGAAAATTGGGTAATGGAGTTCCAAACACTCCAATTTTTTCTTATAAAACCAGATCTGTGTAGCGCATACCCTCTCTATGAACATTACTAGGAGGCAAATACAAACTTTACATACATATTTTAGTGATCCTTTGAAATGTTTGCTTTGAAATACAGATATATCATACATGCAAATAAATACACTAATTCACCCATGCATTTAATGATATGAAGTCAACTCTAAACCCCACAGCACTAAGAAGTGCAATATTAAAATTCATTTCCATTTTACAAATAAACATTGTGCATTTCTCAGATAAAATGTGAGAAAATATGGAACTATGTGAATTTCAAACATAGCTTAAAATAAATATATCTTTACTGAAATACTTGGTCATTCTGAAGAAATTTGGTAAGATGTTTCTTCAGTTGCACTAATTAGTGTTTAGTCATTAGCTAAGTAAATAATACTTTTTAAGTAACACTCTTATGAAGGGAAAACATCAAATTCAGCTTTCAGGAGCACCCAAGGAACATCGAGGAAGTCAATAACTTGGGAGAATATGTTTTTCCCTTATACAAGAAATTACAATGAAACTAGATTTGAAATAAACATTTTAAAATTAACAGATATATGTGATGACATACAAATATTTTAGTAATATGCTACTTTAAGCACAATATGATTTTCCATTCCCCAAGCATATTTGAATGGAGCAGAGTTAGGCTATTTGAAAATCCTAAAGATCTTCACCTTTCTGCATTCTTTTGGATTTCGGCCTCATTCTTTTTTGGAGTAGCTACAGCCCATCTCCTTGAATGAGCTGAGCTACCCAGACTCAAGTCTAGAGTGTTTAAGTAAAGTGGTTACACAATGGCAAGTATTTTATAGAAATGTAAGATAACTTTTCCTAACGCTTTTGCAATAACTATAGTAATTGATGTCATTTGTCCAACCCCTACAACAATCTAAGAAGTGTGCTAAATGCTTCATGAACAGATTTGCTAATCCTCAAAATGAGTTAACAAGATATTTTACAGATTAAAAAAATCAAAACAAAACAAAAAGCAGAAGTCAGGTTGCAGTGTGGGTGGTGGAGCTGGATTTACACTCAGGGCATCAGCCTCCAGCTGTGGGCTCCAGTCTACTCCCTGTTGACTCCCCCAGTGTCAGAACCTTGTAAACTTCACAAAGTAGATACCTACATTCAGGTCCTGCCCCTACTTAGGAAAATTCCACAGAAGAGGGCCAAGTCAGCCTAAATACTTAATCTAGCTCAAGCTAGAGAGCCAGGGGTTGATGAGATGAGATTAAATAAATGAAGTCATAAGAGATAATACCTGAAGCTAGACTCAGATCCTCACGAGTTAAAATTCAATGTTCACAACTCCTCTCTTCCTCAAAAATGCTCAAATAAAATAGACCTTTGGGCATAAACAATACACACAATCTGTAATAAAGACCAGAGATACGTTGAAATCCCCAATTCATGGCATGACAACATCCCAGGGAGAAAAAATTAATTATGATCTAGGAGCCATCTATAAAAAACATGAAAATTCACATCTTCTTTAAATTAAGATCTATTTATAAACTGTTGTTTATCCTTAAATTATACTTAATAAAGGGCTTCTAAAGATCAGATCTTGACAATGAACTTCATAACATGAAGTCAAAAAAAAATTTTTTTTGAGCTAAAGGGAACTTAGAGAATCAGTTTGCCTAATCCCCTTATTTAAACAGAGGAAAAAACAATTATTGGTATTTTGTTTAGATATAAGAGTATTACCATGACAGCTAACTCTAAGTGTTCCCATTTCATTCCAACAAGAGGAGATGGTGTTGGAGATTACCTTTTTAAACAGCCATTACATTAAAAGTGTACTTCCTTTGTCTCCTGACATCTTCCTAATCAGCTGTGTCCGGCGTAAGTGCAATGTAATGACTACTCTGGCTCCAGTGTAAACCAAGCCAAGGTTTTTATTACTAACTTTTTCTATTTGGTTGCATGTACACATTCACAAATTCTAATTTGTCCTCACTGCTTTGCAAACTGTAAACTCTGAAAGGGCGAGATCCTTTCTGTTCTACTTGCCATCATCACCAGAACTTAGGACAGTGCCGCACACATGGTACACAGTCAGTAAATAGTCCTTGAATGAATAAAATGCCAACTTTTCTACTAAAAACAAGAAAAGATGAATCTTAAAACTGACACCTGCCTCTCTCCTTTACCTGGGCAAATAGTACATCACCAAGTCCTCTCAACTTTACCTCCTCACTAGTCCTTCGATCTATTTCCACCACCATCCCCCTGGTCCAAGCAATTTACCAAGCTCGTGCCTGAAATAAAGTGAAAACCTGCTCCCTGGTCCATCCCAGTCTGCTGTGACTTGACATGGATCAGGTCTCCACACTGCAGCTGAGTGTGCGAGATGTGACACTAATGACATCACTACCCCCAGGTTAGTTTCCTAGGGCTGCCATTAACCAATTATTACAAATCTGTTGGCTTAATATAACAAAAATGCATTTTCTCACAGGTCTGGAGGCTGAGTCTGAAACCAAGGTGTCCCAGGGTTTTGCTTCCTCCAGAGGTTCCAGGAGAAGATCTGATTCTTGCCCCTCTAGCTTCTGCTGGCTGTGGTCATTCCCTGGCTGTGGCTGCTCACTCCAATCTCTGCCTCTACCTTCACACAGCCCTCTCTTTTGTGGCCCTTCTCCTCTTTTGTCTCTTATAAGGACATGTCATTGGATTTAGGGCCCACTGGGATAATCTAGGATGCCCCTGTCTCAAGATCCTTAATCAGCTCTACAACGACACTTTTTCCAAGTAAGTTTACATTCACAGGTTCTGGTGGTTAAGACATGGATTTATCTTTATGGGGGTCACCATTAAACTCACTACATTCCCTTTCTCAAAACATTGCTACAATTTCTACTTTCTCATTAGATAAAGACCAAAGTTGATAAATGGCCTAAAAGTCTCCAAGTGGTTGGGCCCCAGATTCATCTTGTGCTTCTCTCCCCGTTGCTATCTGGACATCTTCAACGCTAGCCTTCTTCCGGTTTCTCCCCTTCACCACCTCCTCCTCCCTGGGGCCCAATGCAAGTGTTTTTTCTTCTGTGAATGGAAAGCTCCCTTATACTTCACCCTACTCCACCCTTCTGCAGAGCCTTCCTTGGTGCCCAGGTCTACCTCAGCCCCAGACAAAGCCTGGTTGCTTGCTCTGTTATACTGAGTACCAAGCAGCTGTCCATAAAATAACACATCTGTTTGTAATTACACTTTCATTAGTATGATAATGTGATTAATGGCTGGCTCCTGCACTTGTCTGAACCTTCATGAGAACAAGCATCATGCCTGTTTATTTAGTTTTTTATAATTTTTTCATATACAAATGTGTTTTATGAACTAGCACAGGGCCTAAGACTTACTTGGAAGGCAACAAATGTTTGTTTATGAATGAATGAATGAATGAATGAAAGAATAGAGGAGTGTGAATGAATATATTTACATACAATTCTCTTCCAATGCCAGGGATCATACTAGTAAAATGAATTAATTAGTATTGATAGAATATTGCTATAAATCTAATAAAGAAAACACTAAGATTACACGTACTCTGAACTGATATGCTATCTGAAATAGAGAATTGAGTCATTAACTCAGAGTAAAACTGCACTTGGATTGATCAAATCTCCAAATAAGCTTCTTGCCTTTGTTTTTTAACGAATGCACAGCTCATAGTTCAAGTCTATTATTAATCATCAGTCTATCACTAATCACTAAACATGAGCTGATAGGATCTACTAGGTGCTACTCTCTTGGAATCCTCTATGAAATAGCAAACTGTTTCCTCTAGAAACGGTAACAGATTTCATATAAAACATAGCCTTCGCCTTTTGTGATTCTGTGGGAAATCAGTTCTAACCATGGTGTTAGCTGAGAGAAGACTGGCTCATGTTAAATCCAAAGTCATGCAATATCCATGCTATAGCAGGGGTTCATTTTATTTTATGACTTAAATAAAAACATTTTTAAAATCACATATCCTGCGATAACAAGATTCAAGAAAGAGCCTAGGGTTATTGGAACACATGAAATTCAAGCTTGAAGAGAATTTAGTTGGTTTAAAATTATTTGAAGACCATATGAAAGTAAGGAATCTCCTTCTAGCTTCAGTTTAATACCTACTATCACTATGGGGATACAAGTAGCTAGTGAAAAATCTTTCTGCTTTATGATTCATATTCCTACATAGAATGTTTCCTAAACTCTATGTTCACTGAATGAAAGACTGTGACTAAAGTATATTTAGTTATTCATTAGTTCATGTATAACAAAAATCCCGAAGAATTCTCAAGGTTATGACAAATTAAAGCTGTATGCATTATAACTCCTCTTACAATGAGGAAATAAATCTACTAGTATAATATACATAATTACTTTTGCATCCTGAAAATTATTACAATGGTATGTCTAGTCACTATGTATATACTACCAGTTATTCTGTATACTTAATTCTGAATACTTTTTTAATGAAAATAATTTAAAATGAATGCTAAAATCAAAGAAGTAATTGGTGAGTGGTATTTTCATGTTAAAAATTCATTGGAAGTTCCAATTTATTCAAAGACTGGAGGAAATTTTATAATCATAAATAAATACTATAAGTGATGCTATCATGTTCCACTATAATTTCAGATCCTATGGATTTAAAAAATATTACAATGATTTTAAGATGAATTTTTACATGTGAATCTCCATTTTGCTGATCGCTAAAATAACAAAAAGATTTCCAAATTTAAATAATATATAAACAGAAAGGAGTAGATCTAATAGTATAGCATAATAAATATGAACTTCATGTTACTTGTTAAGTAACTCACTTAAAAACTTCATTTCTTTTGCATTTTAACATTAAGGAGAACTCTCTGTATGATAGGAGTCATGCTCAGTCACCAATAAATTCTGTTTGTCACAGGAGGACAAGAGGGAAGTCAGAAATTCTGGTATTACTTCTGGTTCCACTGACTAAAATTCCTCTTAAAATGTTGGTGTTTACAGTGTCCCATGGAGAAATGCCATTCCCAGGCTAACTGATTCTCTGACTCTGAGCTTCAAGCATTGACACTTTTGCTGGGTGGACACTATCAACATACAGTCACTCAGACATATTCCCTGAGCATTTTCCCCTTTTAACAGTGTCACCATAGTTTTGCAGAGAGAACCTCCTGGTCTAATTTCTAGAATTTTTCCCAACAATCATTTTGATAATTGTTTTTCTGGAATAAAAATAAAAAAACTATCTGCTCTCTAAAATGCAGTTTTAAATGGTGTTTAAAAAAATAACTGACTATATCGCATCAATAAGCTCATTTGTGAGCATCCAGGTTTTACGAGGAAAGCTTCTTTTGGTCCTTACAGCAATCTGTTAGTGCAGAATGATATGCATAGACTAAGGGATACAGATATTTCTATACTTGCAAAGGAGATGACACATGGAATATACTAATTTTAGCGTTGTTTTCAAATGAGCTCAGGAGTAGATTTTATTTAAACAATATTTAGGCTAAATTCAAATATTCTACTGTGCTTATAGTAAGTGAAAACTCATGTATCCTTGCCCCAAGTATGAAGTTGATTAAATAAGTAGACCCTCCCTAATAAGTAGAGAAGAGAAACCACAAGAGAATTTAACATAAAGAAAAGCTTCATTATCCCAGTCTAAACCATACCAACTTTTAAAAGAAATTGGGGAGAGAGGGATGAAATACATTTTAGTCTTTATACAGGCTAAACTAATTTTAAATTTGTTGTTATCAAAATTATTGTGTAAAGAAAATGTAGCTTTTAAGAAAACAAGTTAAACCTAAAGAGGTAGTATGTGTAGTGATTAAACACGTGGACTCTGGGGTTAAACTGCCTGGATCTGAACCCTGACTGTGCCATTTAATAGCTGGGTGATCTTGGGCATGTTACTTAACCTCTCTGTGTTGTTTCCTCATCTACAAAGGGAGATTAATAAGAATGCCTATCTCATAGGGGTGTTATGAAAATTAAATGAGCTAAAACATGAAATACACTTCAAACCACAGTACTGAAATATAGCAAATTCTATCTATTTATTATTACGAAGGACTACCCGATTACAGATGTGGCCCCTTGTGATACAGTGAGAAAACAGCAAGAAAATATTATTGTGAGTGCCCTTTCTCCCTTAGCTGATTTGTCCTCAGTTTCACAAGTCAAGATTTTAAAAGATAGGAAATAAAGAATTACAACACAGTAGGACAAAGATCATAAAATGTCTAGTGCCTAGATGGTAGTTAAAAGTGCTGACTGTAAATTTAGAGAGATATGTTTAAATCCTTCTCTGCTACTTACTAGCTGTGTTACCTTGGATAGGTTACATAGCCTCTCTGTGTCTCAGTTTCAATCTGCAAATTAAAGATAACAATAGTACCTAACTAATAAGACTGTTGTGAGGATCAAATGAAATATACATATACAGCATTTAGGACATAGTAGGGGCATAATAAATGTTGCCTATTTTTATTAGATCACACTGTAGCACATCAAGGAAACATGGCCTTTAACACATATCTATAACATCAGCTTAAAAAAGTGGAGGGAACCAAGTAATGTACTTGACAAAATATTATACAGTACATATAAAATTACAACCACATTGTATATCATTCTCATTATATTTTTGCAGATAAGCAAGTATGTTTAGGTGTTTTTCATACAATAGTCCCCTAATGATTTAAAAGTGAAAGAGAAAGGGGAAATCAGTGATGTCATGGAACAATTCAAGACACAAATATTTAATTTCAGTTTGGATTGAATTTTTAGCCTCCACGTTTTTCTCTGAAAGCAGAGGATTGAATAAAAATAATACATTCCATATGGTTTCTTCAGTTTAACCCATCCGTTCTGGCTGAAGTTGAGAGGTCCCCATGGCCTGCCCACAGCTGTTTGGGTCTGCATAGCAAATTGAACTGGGCAGGCCATGTAATCTACAAGAGCTACCTAAGGCCTATCTGGGTAGCTTAGTGAAACAAGACAATGTTCATACAAGTTTTTAAATACAAAACTTCCTAACACTTCAGGGAATTTCCGAAAGCAGTTCCTCAATCAACAGTTCTCATTTATGTGTGCAATGGGTTCTTAGAAAACTACTAATTGTCTCTGAAAATTGATTTTACTTTCTTAGTAGATACCAAGAAAATATTTCTGCACCTAACTTTTAATCTCCTGTGCTTGTGTTGATCCAGCCTTAACATTGGGTCCATTTCATAAGGAAATTGACTCATCCTTGAAACCAAGCTTTTGTACAGTTTTGTTAATATTTCCAAAAGCAGGACAGCATGTAGAAAGATTAATAAACAAAGTGAAGCTTAATTCTGCCATGTGATATCATTAACTTTAGCTTTCATACAATGATTCCACCCTACTTGAGAACCATGAGTTGTCGCGCCCGCCTTGCCAGCAAGGAAGACACGGCAA
>VBSM01002608.1:31084272-31121011 GCA_008086735.1 Cheirogaleus medius
AAAAAAAAAAAAAAAAAAAAAAAAAATATAGAGGTTCTAACATTTCTATATGATCCAACTTCTATCTTTTTCAGAACACACTCAGTCACACAGCTCTTTACTTATTTATTTTCTGCATATGACTTCAGAGTTGAGCATTTCAGCCCTCAGCTCATGTCCCTGACCCCTTTCTCTATCTGTCTAGTGGACATTTCCATCGTCTCAAACTTACCATATCTAAAACTAGCTCCCCCATGTAACTTCTTCTCTTCTAATGAATAGTCCTACAAGTTTTCTAATCACTTAAGCCCAGAGTCTCCGTGTTTGACTTCTTTCCTCACATCCCACATGTACTGAGGTCCTCCAAATGCTTTCTTTGGATTGGTGGCCCCCAATGGACCACACCTCCCAGTCTTCATATCTCCCACACAGACTAGCTTTGGCCACTGGGACATGAGCAAGTGTAACACAGTAAAGTCTTGATAAGTACTTGCATATTGTGGCTTACGCTCTTGAAATGCTCTCTCTTGGAGCCTTGAGCCACCATGCAAAGAGGTCCAGCTACTCTATTGAGGAGACTTTGTGGAGAGAGGTCCACCCAGATGCCACCTGTTCCAGCCATTTAGAGGAGGTGACAGACACATGGATGAAGAAGCCATCTTGGACATTCCAACACCAGCAGACAACAAGTGAAGCAGAAAAGAGCTGAGCCCAACCCAGATGGTACAATTAAGACAAATAATAAGTTGTTATTGTTTTAGGTCACTACATTTGAGGTGGTTATTCTGCAGCAATAGATACCTGAAATGTTTTTTATGAAGCCATCTTGAAAATGCCAGTTCCACAGGGATCTCCATCCTCTTTGAATGCTTATTGCACCTTTTGTGTACTATTTTCTTACTTCTTCATTACATAACATATCATCTAAACCATGGGACTTTTTTATATGTTTATGTTTTCATCTCCAGCATGACTATAAGTGTCTTACTTTCTGAATCTAGAACATCATGAACCCAGGAATTATTTGTAGAAAAAAAAGAGAAAAGGAGAAGAAGAAGAAGAAAGGGAGGAAAGAGAGAAGGTAAACTAAGGAAGGAAGGAAAGAAATGAGTCAAGTCAAACCGAACAAAAGTGAACATAAGGTCATGGGCACAGGTAGACAGAACTCTACTGACATTTTTGGCCCACTGGGAAAAGACAAAAGAAACATTCTGCATAGATAACTTTGGCTATGAAATATAGGTCAAAGTAAATGCTTAGAACATTTTCTATTTTGCCTATAAGATGATGGGCAATAAAATGGAAATAACTGTCTTATAGAAATCTTATTATTATGTGCTGACATCACTTCTTTTTCAACACATGCTTTTATAAGTGAAGAAAATGCCATCAATGTAAGCACTATCAATATATTTCCACATATATTTCACATACAGATTGGATTAAAGGAGACTGAGTTTGTGTTGAAGAGAAGTTACCAACAAAGTCTCACATTAGGGATATGGTGAGTGATTATAATTGATGACAGTTTTAGCACTGTAGTAATGAGAACAAGGTAGGTTTTTACCATTTCCTACTTCTATCCTTATCACTAAAATAGATCCAGGGTGTGCCATTTTCTCTTCTTATTAGTCTTTGTCATACGAATATGGCATCGGAATGCTAATGCCTGAAAGAACCTGAGGAAAATAAAGTTTTGTAGCTTCAAGTCTCTGGTGTGCAGTAGGGTTGCTATATAAAAAACATTAAAGTGCTTCTTCAGAAATTTTAGTGAAAATTCTCTCATGTGTAAGATTTTTTAAAAACTCCCTTTAGAACAAGTGTTTTATTTATAAAAACTAAATGGTAAATATTAAAATATTGCAAATTTTCAATACATACTTTAAATTTCTCCTTTTGTTTTGCAGGAAAGCTTCTTTAATTGCAGTACGAGACACATAAAACTCACTTGAAATGCTATCAGATGTCTTAGATTATATTAAATACAAAGGGAAAGTGGTTGAATCATATTTATAACATATTTATATTAGAGTAAAAATGAATTTCAATCAAGTTAGCTTGTGTAAGAAACCATCCTGATCACTCAAATTAAGCTGAAATATTGTAGAAAACATAAGTTCCTTTTATTCCCACAAGATTCCTTTATTTATCTTTCAAGTTCATGAAGACTTTACAATTTATCTATTGGAGCAGCATTTTGAAAAATTCAATACCATATAGAGGCCTCTTAGGGCAATGCCAAGAATACTTGATTTGGAGTGAGAAGACTTGAATCCAAGCAGCTTTTCTACCCACTCCCCTGTGGTCTTGGGAAAGTCAATTAACTTTTCTGAGCCTCAGTTTCCTCATCTACAAAATGGGCACAATAATTGATTATGGGAATGTGAATGTCAGTATAGATAATGTGAGAAAATACTTTGTGAACTCTATGGCATTGGTTCTCAAAGGATGGTTCTTGGATCAGCAGTACTGGTATCCTTTGGGAATTTGTTGAAAATGAAAATTCTTGGGACTCACCCCAGAGCTATAGAAACAGAAACACTGAGGTAGGGAACCAGCATCCTGCATTTTAGCAAGTCCCCCAGGTGACTCTGATGGGTGCTAAAATTTGAGAAGTATTGCTCTGAAACATTGCCACTTACTGGCTTAGGCAAGGGCTTTAATGATCTAACTCAGTGCTTCAGTTTCCTCACCTGTAGATGTAGGACTGAATTGTGCCTACCTCATAGAATTGATGTGAAGATTAAATGAGTTAATATCTGTAAGGTGCTGAGAACAGTGCCATGCAAGTGGAAAACATAATATAAGAGTTAGTAGTTAGTCTATAATCCAAGCACTATTCTAGGCCCTGGGAATAACAAAGTAAAGAAGATAGATATGGTCCCTGGTCTCACTGACAAGACAGATGACATGAGTAAACAAACAAAGAAGCAATATCATTTCAAATAGTGATAGGAAGTGCTATAGATTTTGTGGTAACAAAGACTGAATGGTGGGTCCTAGGAGTGGCAGGAGAGCCTCAGCCAACCAGTAGCTCCGGCCCACCTGCACGAACTCTGGGCCACTGAGACAAACCCCCAACTGCATGACTGGGCATCAGCAATCCCCACACTGGTGGAACAGCCCCCCCATTTGGGTGGCTCTGCCCCTGAAATCCCCAGAGCCAGCTCTGAAGCTCTCACTATGCTTGAGTCTGAGGCTCTGCCAGTGTAGCTCCTGGGTAACCGCTGGGCCTGCAATTCCACCTCCAAGTCTCCAGAGTTGTGACTGGCCCCCAAGACCACACAACTGAGTACCCACCACCACCATGGGCCCAGCAGAAACTCCCTGAGGTCCAATACTTCACTCAGGATCCCCTAACCCTGAGCAGCTGTCACTCCTGGACTTGGTTCGAGAGAGTGCCCGGCAAAGGGAGCAGGTGTTGTGCAATCCTATCAACCCAGAGCTGAGAGAAGATGAGCCAGATGAGAAGAAATCAGCAAAAGAACACTGACAATCTGAAAAAACAAAATAGTTTGACACCCAGAAGGGAACACAATGGAGCTACAGTAGTAGACTTTACCCACAAGGAAATTGCTGAAATGACAGAAATGGAATTTAGAATATGGATGGCAAATAGGATGAATGGACTTGAAGAGAAGGTTGAAAACCAACAAAAAGAAGCCAAAAAAAAATATTTCAGGAAATCAATGCAAAAAATGAAAAAGTCATTGTAGAGCTAGACAATATAAGAAAGGAAATAATAGAACTTAAAGAAATGAAAGAATCATTTGGTGAATTTCAAAACACAGTAGAAAGCTTTAAGAACAGGCTAAATGAAGGAGAAGAAAGAATCTCAGAGCTTGAAGACAAGGCTCTCAAGATAACTCAGCCATCCAAAGAGACAGAAAAGAGTATTAAAAAGTCCAAGCAGTCACTGAGAGAGATATGGGAGTATGTGAAGTGAACTAAAATTCAAATTATAAGTATACCTAAGAGAGAAGAAGAAAGAGTTAAAAGCATGGAAAAACTACTTGAGGAAATTATTGAAGAAAACATCCCAGGTATTGTCAGAATGTCAGAAATACATATACAAGATGATTCACAGCAATACAGAAATACATATACAATTGCAATTCAGAAATACATATACAAGATGATTACAGGAAGATTCACAGCAAATAGGTCATCTCAAAGACACATGGTAATCAACCTGGCTAAAGTCAAAATAAAGGAGAAAATTCTGCAAGCAGCAAGATGAAAGCATCAAATAACCTAGAAAAGGAAAACCCATCAGGTTAATAGCAGACTTCCCAGCAGAAACCTTACAAGCCAGAAGGGATTGGGGCCCCATCTTCAATTGGCTTAAACAGAACAACTGCCAGCCTAGAATTTTGTATCCTGCAAGACTAAATTTCACAATCAATGGAGAAATTAAGTCATGTCCAGACAAGCAAACACTGAAGGAATTTGCCATGACCAGACCTGCTCTTCATGAAATACTCAGAACAGCACTATACACAAACCAGCACAAACCATACTCACCAGTGTAAATTCACCTAAAAAAATCACAACTGCTATAAAACAATAGAATAAAAAGTAAAACAAAGCAATAAGGGACTACCCAACAGGATAAATAGACTATCATTCCACATATCACTGCTATCAATTAATGTGAATGGACTGTATGCTCTTCTCAAAAGACATAGGCTGGCTGAATGGATGAAAGAGCACAACACAAGTATCTGCTCTCTCCAGGAAACACTTCTAGACCATAAGAACACACAGAGATTCAACACAAAAGGATAGGAGAAATATCCCACACAAATGGAAACCAAAAGGTAAAGAAAGATAAAGAGGGTCATTATATAATGGCAAAGGGAGCTATCCAGTAAATAGACATAATACTCCTAAACACATATGTGCCTAAGAATGAAGCTCCCAGATACATAAAGCAAATCTTACTAGAGCTAAATGAAGAAATAAACAGCACTATCATAATTGTTGGAGACCTTAACACCCCACTGTCAGAGCTCCAGAGCTCAACAAATCATCAAAGCCAAAAATAAATAGAGAAATAATGGACTTAACCCAAACTCTGAATCAAATGGACCTAACAGACATTTACAGAACACTCTACCCAAAACCTACATAATACACATTCTTCTCAGCAGCACATGGGACATTCTCCAAGATTGATTATATCTTAGGCCATAAAACAGGTCTCAACAAATTCAAAAAAATCAAAATTATACCATGTACCTTCTCAGATCATAGCAGAATAAAACTAGAAACCAATCACAAGAGAAAAACTCAAACCTACACAAAGCCATGGAAATTAAGCAACCTGCTGCTGAACAACTATTGGGTCAAGAATGAAATTAAGATGGAAATCAAAAAATTCTTTGAGCTGAACAAAAAAGGGGACACAAGTTATCAAAATCTATGGGACACAGCAAAAGCATTCCTCAAGAGAAAATTCATAGCCTTAAATGTCTCCATCAAAAAGACAGTTCACAAATTAACAACCTAATGTCACACCTCAAGGAACTAGAAAAGAAAGAACAAACCAACTCAAAGCCAGAAGAAGAAAAGAAATAATGAAGGTCAGAGCAGAACTAAATGAATTGGAAAACAAAAAAACAATATAAGGGATTAGTGAAAGAAAAAGTTGGTTCTTTGGAAAGATACAATTGACAAAACTCTTACTAGATAACAAAGAACAGAAGAAAGACCCCAATAAGCTGAATCCAAAATGAAAAAGGTGCCATTACAACCAATACCACAGAAATACAAAACATCATCCATGAATACTATGTAAATCTCTACACGCATAAACTAGAGAATATAGAGGATATAGACAAGTTCCTGGAAACACACAACCTCCCCAGACTCAATCAGGAAGAAACAGAACTCCTAAACAGACCAATAATGAACAGTGAGATCCAATCAGTAATAAAAAACATCCCCCCACAAAAAAAGCCCTGGACCAGATGGATTCACAGCCAAATTATATCAAACCTATAAATACCAATAATACAGACATTATTCCATAATATTGAGGAGGAAACCCTCCCAAACTCATTCTACAAAGCCCGTATCACCTTGATGCCAAAGCCATGAAAGGATGCAACAAAAAAAGAAAACTACAGAGCAACACACCTTATGCAGATAGATGCAAAAATCCTCAATAAAATACTAGCAAACAGAATTCAACAGCATATCAAAAAATAACCCACCAGGATCAAATGGGCTTGATCCCAGGGATACAAGGATGGTTCAACATATGTAAATCAATAAATGTGATTCACCACATAAACAAAAGCAAAAATAAACACTATATGATATTCTCAATAGATGCAGAAAAAGCATTCCACAAAATTCAGCATCCTTTTATGATAAAAACCCTCAACAAACTAGGCATAGAAGGATGATATTTCAGAATAATAAACACCATATATGACAAACCTGCAGCCAACATCATACTGAATGGGGAAAAGTTGAAAGCATTCCCCCTAAGAACTGGAACAAGACAAGAATGTCGACTGCACCACTTCTATTCAACATAATGCCAGAAGTCCTAGTCAGAGCAATCAGGCAAAAGATGAATATTAAGGGTATCCATATCAGAAAATAGGTGGTCAAACTATTGCTCTTCAATGATGATATGATCCCATATCTGAAAACCCCAAATATTCCACCAAGAGTCTCCTGGAATTGATAAATAAATTCAGCAAAGTCTCAAGATACAAGATCAATGTATATAAATCAGTAACATTTCTATATACTAAAAACAGTCAAGCTGAGAGTCAAATAAAAGACTCAGTATCATCACAATAGCCGCAAAGAAAATAAAATACCTAGGAATATATCTAACCAAGGAGATGAAAAATCTCTACAAGGAGAGGTACGAAACTCTGAGGAAAGAAGTTGCAGAGGATGCAAACAAATGGAAAAGCATATCATGCTATCGATAGGTAGAATCAACATTGTTAAAATGTCCATACTACCCAAAGTGATTTACAAATCAGTGCTATCCCCATCAAATTACCAAAGTCACACTTCACATATCTAGAAAAAATAATTCTATACTTCATTTGGAACCAGAAAAGAGCCCAAATAGCCCAAGCAATCTTATGCAAAAAGAACATATCTGGAGGCATCACATTACCAGACTTCAACCTATACTACAAGGCTATAGCAACCCAAGCAGCATGGTATTGGTACAAAAATAGAGACATAGACCAACGGAACAGAACAAAGGCCCAGATATAAAACCATCTACCTACAACCAACTGATCTTTGACAAAGCAGATAACAACGTACACCGGGGAAAAGAAACCCTATTCAATAAATAGTGCTGGGAGAATTGGCTAGCCACATGCAGAAGAATGAAACAGAACCCCTACCTCTCACCACTCACAAAAATCAATTCAAGTTGGATAAAAGACTTAGATCTAAGGCATGAAACCATAAGAATTCTAGAGAAAAAGGTAGGAAAAACTCTTCTAGATATCAGCCTATGCAAAGAATTTATGACTAAGACCCCAATGGCAATCATGGCAACAACAAAAATTAATAAATGGGACTTAATTAAACTAAAAAGCTTTTGCACAGCTAAGAAAACAATTGACAAAGCAAATAGACAACCTACAGAGTGGGAGAAAATATTTGTAAGCTACATACCCAATAAAGAGTTGATAACCAGAATTTATAAAGAACTCAAGCAAATCATCAAGAAAAAAACAAACAACTCTATTAAAAAGTGGGCAAAAGATATGAACTGAAGCTTCTCAAAAGAAGAAAGACAAATGGCCAATAAACATATGAAAAAATCCTCAACATCACTAATCATCAGGGAAATTAAAATTAAAACCACAATGAAATATTGCCTTAACCCAGTTAGAAAGGCTTTTATTAAAAAGTCCAAGAATAATAGATGCTGACATGGATGCAAGGAGAAAGGAAGGCTTATACACAGTTGGTAGGACTGCAAATTAGTACAGCCTCTATAGAAAACAGTATGGAAACTCCTTAAAGAACTAAAAGTAGACCTACCATTTGGTCCAGCAATCCCACTATTGGATATCTGCTCAAAAGAAAAGAAGATTTTTCATCAAAAAGACACCTGCACTCAAATGTTTACAGCAGCACAATTCACAATTTCAAATATGTGGAATCAACCTAAGTAGCATCAATTCATGAGTGGATTAACAAAATGTGGTATATGTATAACTATGGAGTATACTCGGCCATTAAAAAAAGATGAAATAATACCTTTTGGAACAATTTGGATGGAACTGTAGACCATTCTCCTAAATGAAGTATCTCAAGAATGGAAAAACAAACACCACATGTACTCACTATTAAATTGGAACTAACCAAAGAGCACACTTCTGCACAGAGGGAAGTAAAACTCAGTGGAAATTACCCAAGGGGGAGGTAGTAGGAGGGGAGGGGAATAAATCAACGTAATGAGCAATATGAAAACTATTTGGGTGATGGGCATACCTATAGCCAGGACTCAAACATTACAAAAACAATCCATGTAATGTAAAACATTTGTACCCCCTTAATATTTTGAAATTAAAAAAGAAAAGATTGAATGGAAAGGTAGGGAGGCTCCTTTGGTGAGGATGGGAAGGAAGACTTCTCTAAGGAGATGGCATTTAAGCTGAGAACTGAATGAGGAGAAAGGGCCAGCCAAATGAAAATCCAGGGAAACTACAAACAGGAAGAGGCACAGAATTGCAAAGGCCATGAGACAGGAATGCATTGCTTCATTTAAGAAACAGAAGGACAGTATCTGGAACAATAAGGAGGCAGAAGGTGGAGGATGGCACAGTCCAAATTGTGAGCAACAGTTATGGTACATTAGATCTTCTAAGACATTTAAAGGGACTGAGTTTCATTCTTTGTGTTACAGGAAAACTTTTGGAAGGTTTAAGCAAGATAGTAACATGATCTGATTTTCAAAGAGAATTTCTGCTGCTCTGTTGAAGATGGATGATAGTGGGGGCATAGTGGAAGCATCGAGACATGTCAGGAGGCCACCGCAGTAACATGGCAAGAGATGATAGCTCAATCGAGTGGTGGCGGTGAAAGTGGAGAGAGTTGACTGATTGGGAAGTAGGTCTGTTTTGGA
The DNA here is from genome assembly GCA_008086735.1 of Cheirogaleus medius. NCBI lineage: Eukaryota > Metazoa > Chordata > Mammalia > Primates > Cheirogaleidae > Cheirogaleus > Cheirogaleus medius. The sequence continues at coordinate 31,093,376 of VBSM01002608.1, forward strand.
GGAAGTGTCAACAGAATTTGCTGATGAATTGGATGTGGTTGGGGAGGGAAAGAAAGGAAAGTCTAGTAAGGATGAGTCCTATTACTATGTCTGTTATGCTTGTTTTATAGGGACCTTTCAAATATCAAAAAATTTAGTCCCAAGGCAAAGAACAAACAGAAATGCAGAGAGCATTTTAGCTCAGTTCTGCCACTAATTAATTGTGTGATCCTGACCAGGTCACTTTGGGATCCTCCACCCCCTCAAAGAACCGAGGTCATTGAGGTAGTATTTAAGGATTTCCATACACTTGAGTAAGTAAAGTGAAGTTCACAAACTACTCTCCCTGAGCGCTCCAAAGAACTCCTACTGGTCAAATCTAGTGGCCACTTTGCAAACTCCTGACCTCCACACAGAATTTGATACGTTGAGCCCTCAGCATTCTCTCCTCTCTGAGCTTTTGTGGATCCATTCTCTCTGGTTCTCCTTCTTAAACATGGATTGTGCTTTCTCTTTCTCTAACCACATTTATCTTTTCTCTTTTTACTCCCAACATGTTGTGATTTTGTAGAGTTCTCTGTTCAGCCTGTTTCTCATCCTATATCCATGGCTTCAACTATTCTTACAGATGAATGACTCCCAAAATCTATGGATTCAGGCCTATGCATCCAATAACTTACTGGGTTTCTACTTATTAAAGTTTCATAGTTGCTTCAATTCAATACTATGTCTTCCTCCTGTTTACCTTTTTTGATAAATAGAACCTGTGCACTCACTAAAATAATACTAATAAAATTTTTAACATAAAATAAAAGCCCAAACTTCCACTTCAAATCCTCTAGAGTCTTCTCCATAGTTAATATGTCATTGTCACTTCCTTTGAATTCTCACTGCTTTTACCTTAGTTTAGGTTCTCATCATCTCCTACCTGGACTATTTCAACAGCTTTTTACTTTCTCTGCCAGTCTCCCCAGCATCCACATTGCAGTCAAGGTAATAGTTCCAAAGCACAAGTACAATCAATCTGATTCTGTCACTCCCCTATTTAAAATCCTTCAGTGGACTGCACACCATGGTTCAAACTCCTGGGCTTAGCATTCAGAGCCCTTCATGATCTGGCTCCTTCCCACCTTCCAGCCTCCGTATAAGAAACTTCAGCAACACCAAACTATTATGCAGCTCTAAAAATAAGCCATGATATTTCTTATTGCCTTTCTTAGTACCTACTGTTCCCTGCCTAGAATTCTCTGCTCCCTTGTCGGCTGGAATCTCCCATAATTAGACTTCAAATACCAGCTTAACATAACCTGTCTGGAGGTTTCCCTTGACATATATCCCTAGCTGCTGAAGGCTCCCAACAGTGCCATGGCTGTACTTCTGCTCTGCTTGATGCACTACTCAAATAATTATATGTTAACATAGCAGGGTCAGTCATGAAACTTGGGCAGGGCAGGGAGCGTGTTCAATTTACCTCTGCATCCCCAACACCCAAAACAGTACATGATGTTGGTGCTTAATATTCATTCGTTCACTCATTCTTTCAAAATATTTATTGAAATCCTTAGGCTCAGATAATTAAACAATAGAACCCTGACCATGGGGTTACATTCTACTGGGGATGGGGAACAGGTGGGGAGATAAAGAAAATAGAAAATAAGCATAGGAGTAAATTATCTAGTATCCAGTTAAAAAGTGGTAAATGTTATGAAAGGTAAAGTAAGATAAAGGAAAAAAGGAGTGCCCTGGGGAGGGGATGGAGGCTAGATTCCAGTATTGAACAGTAATAGATTGACAAGGTAATTTTGCAGCAACAAACAGCCCCCAAATCTCAGCAGTTGTTTTCAAACAACAAAGGCTAATTTCTGGCTCATGCAACATATCCATTCTAGGTTGGCGGGCACTCTACCCATGCCCTACTCACTCAGGGACCCAAGTTGACAAAGACCCCCATCATCTGAAGTGCTGCCAGTTGCAGCAAAGATGGGGAGGGAGCATGGAACATTGTACACATTCTTTTATAAACAGCCACTTGGAAGTGATACGTGTCACTTCTGCTCATATTTCTTTGGCTAGAGCAAATAACATGGTCATGCCTAACTTGAAGGGAGACAGGGAGTGTGATCCACCCAGTGGTAAAGGGGAACTTGGTATTGGTACATGGTACTAATGTCTATCAAGGTTAAGTTGAGAAGATGAGAGAGTTAAACAAGCAAATATCTACAGGAAGAATGTTCCAGACAGGAGAAACAGCTAGTGAAGAAGCCCTAATGCAAGAGCATATCTGGAGTATTTTAAGATCAGTGAGGAGGCCAGTGTATATGGGGTGGAGTGAGCAAAATGGATAGTAGGAGGAGGTGAGATGAGAAGGGTAATGGGGCGGATGGAGGCTGAGATGGCCACCAGCAGATGTACTTGCCTGCATCTTCTGAAACTAAACAACAATCTACCCTGGTTTTGATTTGAGTTCATGTTAGTTGGAACTCTTATCTTAGACCAGCATATCCTGGAAGAAACACAAAATTATTTTTATCATTTCAAAAGTGGGATGATAATCATACATACAGAATGAGGTGAGAAAAACTGATACAAAGTATATAAAATTGCTTTAAAGGTATAAAATATTATTTATTCATTCATTTAAAATCCATTTATGGAGCACCTATTATGCATCAAGCAAAATGCTAAGGATAAAAAATGAATAATAAATTGATAAATAATTACTGGCCCTTCATCATTTGAGAGTTAGAGACTAGAAGCAAAATGATTTAACAAGACAATGAACTACAATGCAACAAAATTAAAGAATGATAACATTGGAATAAGCAAAATTTTCCAGATCTCACCTAGGAGGTAGGAAATTTATTAGGTGATTCTTTCTACTTTTCCACTTCCTGTTAATTTCTCCAAACCACATATTTTTAATACTCTTAATATAGGTATTTTGGGGGAAGGTAAAGCTAAATAAATGTATTGGAAAACATAATACTCACAACATTCATTAATTAGCCAGTAGATCATTTCTAGAAATAATATAATTTCTTGACAAAATAGAAAAGACTGAAGATTAAGGTTCCCTGAATCTCTATTTGTATTTTTCACTCATATTATCTTGCTATTTTTTACCTCTCTTAAACAGTCAAGTGCACTAAGGTTTAATTAATATTTTTCCATGATATTCTGTAATCTCCCAAAATTAACTTTTTCCCAAATATTTGTTTTAAAATTAACATTACAAATATTGTGAATTTTACAGTACATAAATAATTAAGATTATCTGGAAGACCATAAAAGATAAACTTGATTACCATAAAATTCCATTCATTTCTATATCTTTTAACAAGTACATCATATATATATGAGTGCATGTGTGTGCCATAGGTCACTTTAATGTCTTTCTTTAAATATATAGTTTCTCCCCTAAAAGTGAAGACAGCACAGGATACACTCTAGTGGGCAACCCACTTAGAATATTAGATTTCACCCTTGGCTTTCCATGAATAGTCTTGAAAGGTAACCTATAGTAACGTCTTCCTTCAGATGTACTAGTTTGGAATACTATTAACTAGAGCTCGGTGAGGGTAAAACCACCCTTCTGTTAATTTCAGAAGGCTTCCTAATCTAATGGTTTAAACTATTTAGTTGCTCAGTTTACAACATAAATTTCCATTTTTTATATGTATATATTAATTTTGTTTCAAAGAAAACTGTCTGATTACTGACCTGGTGCTTTTGTTGGTTTGTTTTAGAGACAAGGTCTCGCTCTGTTGCCTAGGCTAGAGTACAGTGGCACAATCATAACTCACTGTAATCTCCAACTAATGGGCTCAAGTGATCCTCTTGCCTTAGCCTGCTGAATAGCTGGAACAACAGGCAAGCACCACCACGTCCAACTAATTTTTAAAATTTTTGTAGAGATGAGGTCTTGCTATCTTGGCCAGGCTAATACTGTGAACTTCTGTGTTCACGTGATCCTCTCAGATTGGCCTCCCAAAGTGCTGAGATTACAAGCGTGAGCCAACGCACCCAGCCTGCCTTGGTGCTTTGATCACAGGGCTATCTCCAGGTGTAGGTGTTTTCTCTGGCTTCCTACTTGGTCTCCATGTACCCTCCCTGCCAGTCCTTTTCTGCTCCATGGTCACTCTCATCCCCCTGCCCTCCACGCCACACCTATGAGTCTGGTTCTACAGAGTTAGACAACGGAGAAAGAGACATCCTCTTCAAATGGCTATTGCTCAAATGCCCCAAGGGCATGCCCTAAACACATCCCAATTATAACAAAACTGGATTATTGCATTACTCAGTTATCATCATAAAGGACACAGAAAGACAGAAGTAGAAGTACTGAATTCTGGTGTTACAGGTGATGCCGCTAATAAAATTTATAATAGCAGTCCTTTAGATTTATATAGTTTCTTAGAGTTTTTCACAGAGAATTTTCACATGCATTATGTATTTGATCTTCATAAGCATCTAGATCTATTATGCCTCTTCAGAGACGAGGAAACTGTAACTGAACTGAGGAGATCTCCCTCCTAACCCATACTGTTTAATACACCAAAACAAGACCCTTTGAAGCAGGAAGGAGTGGGAAAGGAAGGCTAGGGAAAGCCTGGCCAGGGCAGCATGAAGGGAGAGGCAGAGTAAAGATGAGGTTGTCAAAATACAAATATCATCATTTGGCTTTGGACTTCCCTACAATCAAGTTGGTGGAAAATACTTCCAAATTTGTATTACTTATTGGAGGGCTACTTTCCCTCTGATTACTGAATGTCTACAAGAGGAAAGAAAATCTACTACAAGTGAACTATTCATAGAAATCAAATGCTTATGTTGATGGCAAGCTCTAATAAAGCACACCAAATGAGTTGGTCATTCTCTCAACTAACCCTCATTTTTACCTTCTTGTAGCAATTTAGTCAGGATTTTCCAGTGTAGACAAACACAAAATGAAGTTGCCACAGTGCTTTACTAATGCATGGTTGTTCAAGTAAAATTAAGAATTAGGGCTACTTATTTAAACTGAAGCCCAAATTTTCACTTAATAAATGTAAAAGCATAGGATCCATGAAGACAAGCAAACAAAAAAATGCCATAAGCATGAGTTGGAAATTGTTTGGCAGAGAGATAACAAAAGTACACAAGATCAATTTTTATTTATCTGTTCATTAATTCTTTCATTTTTTCAAATGTTTATTGAATGTTTACCAAAAGTCAGGAACAATGCTAGAGAGTAAGATAAATAAGACATTATCTTCATTGCTGAAAATTTCACATCCAGTGAAATCTACACCACTGAATGAATAAGTGACTAGAAAATGAAGTAAATGCTGCAATAAAGTTATGGACCAAGTTCAATGACTGTACAAAAGAATGGAGCAGTTGACTACATCTGAGGAGTTGGAGGAAGACCCCTCAAAGACAGGAAGATTTTAGCTGCATCTGAAAGTTTGCAGATATGAATATTTTAAGGGAATATTCTTGCTGAATGTGAGTGGATGGGTTTACAGTCAAGAACAAGAGAAAGGTAGGGTAGGAGCTTGTCTTTTCCTTTTAGAAGAAGAAATGTGTCCTGGAAGAAGTTTGCCATAGAATTCTTGTTGAGATAAGAACCCAAACCAGCAAGAACAATAAGGAGAAAGTATAGGCAGCTGCATGTATTAGGGTAGAGAAATGTTCTGGATCAAGATTCATCATAATGTGGATTTGATCTTGCGGAAGGACTTGTCGACATCACCCAACTGCAAAGTAAAAAAGTACAGAGCAATGACCTGGAGCCACAGAAGTGTGGATCCCAAAGCTAAAATGTAATGGCTCAGAGTTTGTTATGAATTTAAGCTAAAGTTCATTCCTCTGTAACGTGCTACAGAGTCCTTGAGATATTCTGAGACGGCACCAGGCTTCTAGGAATGAAGAAAGCCCTCGGACAGTCTAGTGAGCACTGGCAGAAATACCAGGGAAATCTTTACTCTCCCACATTTGGTTCTACTTTTTTTTATCCACTAATACAGGTCCTTTAAAGAAAACCATTTCATTCTTTCATTTTAAAATAGCACCACTAATTTTTTAGTGAAGTACATCATTGACAAGGATAATACTAATTAGTCCCTAAATGTTCCAAAATTGTTCTTGGAAGACCCTGGAACCCCCAGAATACTGCGATCGTGGCAGATATAAAATGTGTCTGGAATGCTAAGAATGGAGGAAAAAGAAGTTTTTTAGTATTTGGTGAAAATTGACAAAAGGCATTTTTAAATTTCTGAGATTTATAAAACAGATTTATTTTTCTATTCTTTATCCATCAGTTCTCAGAATAATGACTGGGTTCCCAAGAGGGACCAATGAAGTATGTTTTATAAATATCACTGAGAATTTAACATATTTGATATTTTTAATCCTTTGTAGTATTCCACATGTATCTATGTATATGTATATATTTGTGTATTAGTTACTGTTGACATAGCAACAATATTCAAGAATATGTTGAAAGTAATCACCTATCATCCTCTGTGCAGTTTTTCATTTTCTGCTTATTTCCTTTTATAAGCATGGTTGCAAAAAACAGACATTTTAATGTTTTAATGATTTTAATGTTCAAAGTAATTAGATGCTGAAAGAGTCACTTGAAAGAGAAAGTTGGGTAATCACTGATAAGAAGTGAAGCAAAAATACTAGGTAGTCTCAAAACTGAAGAACAAGGCCTGAATAATCGGAAATAGCCAAAGGCCATATTGGTGATTGCGCCATTATAAAGGCTAGCTCTTTATAGTGGTTATATTTTAATACTTTGGAAATGGATCAAAAGCAGAGTTCATAGTTGAAAGATCAGAGGTGAAGTAACAGGGAAAACATAATAATGAGCTTTTACTTTAATCACTTAATGCACAAGTTTAAGTCTGATTTTCTTTAAACAAAGGACTATTATTTGAAGAACACCAAAAGACCTTGACAAAGAGAAGATTATTTGAAGTTTAAGTTCTAAACTCTTTTAAGGGTTTAAAGTATTGTGAGGAGACCCTTTAAAACACACCACCACTGTTGGGGACTCAGAAAAAGTGAAATGAGGAAGAACCCTATTTTTAATATCTTTGAAAAGGAGATTCTGCCCTTAGAAGAGTTCTCCAGAGTTCACAGGTTGGAAAACCAGCCTATTATAACTGGTTTTGCATCTGGCAATTTTAATAATCCTTAGGATGACATGATGAACTAGATGAACCTTATGAGCACTTCCAGACCTGCAAGCCTATGATGTCCTTTCCAAAATAAATCCTTGATGTTCCACAAAGATCAGTTTGAAGTATCTGAGAATAGCTAAAATCTATGCTCTTCTTTAAATATCTTTTGGAATATTCTTGGCTAAAATAAATTTCTACTTTAGGCCTTATAAATGTGATGATAATCTGTACCATTGAATTCTGGGGGCAGCTGAGAGATACATATATATTAATCACTCTATTATACAAATACTTTTTAGGTAATCTCTTAATGTCCCAAAGTTGTATAATATCTAAAAGTTCATTTCCACTTAAATATTTTCAAGATATTGCTGATATAGAAACTTCTCTCTGGATCATTTAAAATCTCTTGTTTCTTAAGCAGTGTAATAAAATATTTTTAATCTCCCAGGAAAGTTCTCAGATCAGTTCATTTGCAAACATAGGCTAAACTGCATTTCAATTAGTGGTGCAGTAGCTAGCTATACTTTCTCAAAGAGGTATATAACTTAGGTTTACACAAATATTCCTATAAAACTCAAACACTTCACACAAGATTGAATGAGAAAAAGGAAATGTTTTATTTTAATGTGTAGTATAATCTCACTGAAGAATTTTCATTTAACTTTATTGTTGTCACTTAGAGCAACTCTTAAGAGTCACTTTAAGGATCTCTTACACCCACGATGTAGACAGATACGGTCATAGATTGTGACTGGAAGCCATAGCTAGATAAATATGTGGATAAAACGTATTCTTCAGACATAAACATTTTTACAGAAGCATTTATGAGTAAAAAAGATATGGTATCTGGATTTGTTTTAAAATCATAAACTAAAAATTAATCTATCATTAAACCCTTTAAAATTTAACTGATTCTATTATTTCCTTCTTACCATTAACAACTGTACATTTTAAAATTTTTCCTGGCATTCTGGGTAAAAAAAATGACCTTGATTTGCATAAAGTATAAATCTTTCCATTTAAATGTAAACACTGTAAAGAAATGTTTGCCAATTTCTTTGTTACATTACCTAGATCAAAAAATAAAAGCTTCTGATGGGTGTTTTGGCCAAAACTGATGTGAAGTTAATTTATTTCAAATCCTCAAGACTGCTCATTTTTCACATAGCCACACACACAGCAATTCACAAGTCATACTAAGAACAAATGGCAGGTAACCGTGCTGGAAACCAAACTTCTAGTCTTCCACCTCCCCAAACTGCTCCTCCCAGTGCCCCATCCCAACAAATGGCAACTCCAATCTTACAACTGTTCAAGGCAGAAATCTTAGAGCCATCCCGGGCTCCTCTGTTTTTCTCATTTCTCCTATCTAAGCCATTAACAAAACGGGTCAGCTCTACTTAACAGAACACATGCAGATCTCTGACAGCTTGGCACCATCTCCGTTACTACCTGTTGGCTTCAAGCCACGGTCACCTCTGACCTTACTATAGTAGCCTCCCAACTAGTCTTCCATCTCTGCCCCAGACTATGACATGATATTCTCAACACAGCAGCCAAGTGTTCTTTTACATGTATATGCCAGACCATATCACTCTCCTGCTCAAAACTCACCAATGATTTCTCATCCCAATCAGAGTAAAAGCCAGAGTCCCCAGATAACTTTTAAGGCCCTACGTGGCATGATGCTCCATTTTTCCTCTGATATCATCTCCTGCTACTCTCCCCTTACTCATTCCGCTCCAGCTGCACTGGGCTCTGGAAACACTTGAAGGATGCAGCACTCAGGGCCTTTGCACTTGCTATTTCCTCTGCCAGCAGCATCCTTCCTCCACACAGCTTGCCTCCTCACCTTCTTTGATTTTCCTTAAATGTCATCTTCTCAGTGAGGACTCCCCTCGTGCACTATTTAAAATAGCAATCCCTTCCCAAAGCCCTGATTGCCTTCACTCCATAGCACTTGTTACCATCTGACATACTCTATGTTTGACTTCTTTATTTGTTTATTGTGTCTTTCTCCCAGCTAGCATATAAGCTTACTGAGGGAAGAGATTCATGTCTGTTTGGTTCACTACTGTGTTGTTGACCCTAGAAAAGTACATGGCCTAGGCTGGGAGCAATGGCTTACTCCTGTAATCTTAGCACTCTAGGAGGCTGAGGCGGGAGGCTGAGTTGAGGTCAGGAGTTTGAGACCAGCCTGAGCAACATAACAAGACCCCATGTCTCCAAAAGATAAAAAATAAATTATCTGGGCACAGTGGTGCATGTCTGTAGTCCCAACTGCTTGGGAGGCTGAGGCAAGAGGATTGCTTGAACCCAAGAGTGTGAGGTTGCAGTGAGCTATGATGACGCCACTGCACTCCAGCCTGGGCGATAGAGCAAAACAAGAAAAATACCTGGCCTTAGTATTCATAAATGGATGAATGACAAACTTAAATAAATATTTAACTAATATTAAATAATAATAAACAAAAAAAGATTTTCAAAGCATTTAAAATTTTGTCAGGTGGGATTGCAAATTAGTACAACCTCTATGGAAAGTAATATGGAGATACCTCAAAGAACTAAAAGTAGAACTACCATTTGATCCAGCAATCCCACTACTGGGTATTTACGCAAAGGGAAAAAGATATTCTATAATAAAGACATCTGCTCTTGAATGTTTATAGCAGTACAATTCACAATTGCAAAGATGTGTGAACAACCTAGTGCCCATCAATACATGAGTAGATTAATAAAATGTGGTATATGTATACCATGGAGTACTACTCAGCCATAAAACAATGGTGAACTAATACCTCTTGCATTATCCTGGATGGAGCTGGAGCCCATTCTTCTAAGTGAAGTATCAAATCAGTGGAAAAACAAGCACCACATGTACTCACCATCAAATTAGTACTAACTGATCAACACTTATGTGCACATATGGAAATAACATTCATTGGGTGTCAGGCAGGTGGGAGGAGGTAGGAGAGAATGGGTACATTCACAACTAAGAGGTGTGGTGCATACCATCTGAGGGATGGGCACACTTGTAGCTCTGACTTGGGTGGTGCAAAGGCAATATATGTAATCTAAATGTTTGTACCCCCATAATATTCTGAAATTTAAAAAAAAATTCTCATATGCAAAAATTTTGAATAGATTACTGACTATTCCCCTCATGAACTGGAGACCTGTTCTCTTTCCTCAGTATATTTTTAGATGATTCCTACTTGCACATTCCCACTTTAAAAATTCACTGACCATGAATCAGCATGAAGATAGCTCCAAGCCCTTACGTCTCTCCGGCAAGAGCCGAGTTAAAAATTCCAATTTATGAGACTGGTTTGGGGTGGATTCTGAGTTCCAAAAATCCATAAATAAAGAAAAAAATATTCAAGCATTCAAAATTCCAAGCACATCAATAAATCTCCAACACTTTTGGGGTAATCCAATTTTATTCCCGTCCATAGTTCAGAGAGAATTAGAGTTTGTAAAGAACACTTATTACATAAGAGGCTACAGATAATTTCATAACTATCTCACACCTAAGTTTGCCTTTCCCTCAATTTTTGAGGCACAAATTGCCACCCAGAGATGAATATGTATGTTTGTCCTGATCAAGATCAAGTTTGATTTCAGCCTCTGTAAGGACAGGAAAGGTGGCACACACCTTTGCTTGTACATAGCCCACAGTGACAAGCTCTGAGCTTACACTGGATATATTTTGATCAGTTTCCTACTCTAAGCCTTGCCACAAGCTGAGTGATCTTACATAAGTCATCTAACGTTCTCTGGATCTGTTTTCTCCCTCTCTTCAATTAAAAAACAAACAGGGTTCAACTGGTTGACCACTGGGACCATGTCCAGCCCTAATAGTCTAAAATGTATGAATCTAAATGCCACTGTTAAGTTACTGCTTTGTTTATTCTATCAGAGTTTATCAAACTTGTCATCCATGCTTAGTTTGATGCTTCTATAGTTTATTTTCATTATAACTCACAAATGCTATTTAACTTATAGTCATTTTCTGTTGACACAAAATGGTGTTTGTTGATAGTAATGGGCTGATGGATTTTGCTAGTCCTACTCTAGCAAAATCTTATTGCGAGATTTACTGGGGATGTTTTGGGAAACATCCTTTAAATATTTTCATCCATCTTGCAGCTATCACTCTCTGATGGCTAACTGGCTTTTTAGATTTATGATATTAATGCACATTGGCAATGTTGTTCGAGAATTTGTATCTCATCTAAAGCAGCTCCTGACCACAGATTCTGCACAATTAGACCTTAGCAATCCGACTTATTTGGATTCCCTTCTTTTTTCTTTTCTTATGGTTCTCATCCTTGCTTTCATAAAATTCTATTGCTTTCTTGTTAAAAATTCCTGATTCACCCTTTCTTCTAATCCAGTAATTTATCTTCACTATTATTATTATGTAGTGCTTATACACACTGTCCACTCAGTCTTGAACAATCTTTTAACAACAAGAGTTCAATAACACTCAGTTCTTCAAAGGAATATAGGTGCCTACAGAGTAAATAATGTTACCATTTGTGGAAACATACTTCAGAGGACTTGCTGACAAAGTCATCTCTACTTAAATTGTCTGTTTAAAAACAACATCCAAGAAATTAAGTTAAAGGAAAATAAAAACAAAGGTCAGTAGTTATTGAGGAAAATAATATCTTCATTAAGACACTGCAGCTCTTGGTTTATAATTATTCTTAAATCAGTTTGCCTAGTCTCACGCAGCTGCGCTTAGAACCCCAGTGGAGTGCTGACTGCTGCCAGTTCACAGTTGTGTCCCTCTATGGGGGATCACCTTGTGTCAGAGGGAGCTGCCTCTCCCAACGTGACACCCCATTCCCATGACAGCTTATACCCTAAGACTGTCAATGTCAATAAAAACCTTGTCTCTTTGCTTTGATTTGAAACAACTCAAAAGGGCAAGCCCAGCTCTGGAATTTCCAGTGTGATTCCTTATTTCCAAGCCTGCTTTCATCACTCCCAGCTTGAGCATGAAGTCTGTATAGAAGAAAGAAGAGTTGAAAGATAGAATGCAACAGTCACACCTGAAGCTAGTCCCTTGGATTTCTGAGTTGCACAAGTAAATAAATCATCTCTTTTTAGATTAAGCCATTTCGACTTGTGTTTTGGTTTCTGGCAACCAAGACAGTCCTGACTCATATACTTAAATTCATATCTAAATAACCTAGATACCTCTGAGGCAAGAAACTCAGGAAGGTAGAACTATACTAAATATTTTGACTCACACAAAGAATTATTGTGTGCAATGAATGTTTCAGTTTTTATTTATTTATAATCATATTGATTTTAGAAATATTGAGGGCAACTTTCTTTTGTATGTTATTTCACACATCTAGCTCTAAAATTCATAGGGAAACTTATGCCGAAATTTATCCTTAGAAGTAGATTATTTTTAAGTATTTGTAATGCCTTCATAGATCCTATCCAATATTTCAATTCCATAAGCACAATTTGGAAAACCGTATCTAATGCCTAACCAACATTCATAATGTGAATAATACCTAATGTGGGTCAAGTTCAAAACTGCTTCTAAATTGACTGTAACATGGCATGAACAAATAAATGAATTAGACTTGAAATTATCCACATGAGAAATCTAGACATATCCGACCTCTTACCAAAGGCCAGGAACTATTCTAAGCACTCGATAAATATTAACTCATTGAATCTCAACAATAATCTTTTGAGATAAATATTAATATTATATCAATTTTATAGAAGAGGTAACAGGTCCAGAGCAGTGAATTTGCCCAATGTCACGCCCAGATTCAAATCCAGACAGTTAGATCTCAGAACTAGGTCTGAGGGCAGAGCCCTCAAAATGGGACTGTGCCCTTACAAAAGAGACCCAAGAAAGCTCCCTCTTGGCTTCCACCATGTCAGGGCACAGTGAGAAGATGGTTTTCTATAAAACCAGGAAGCAGGCCCTCACCAGACACTGACTCTGTTGGCACTTCGATCTGGGATTTCCCAGACTCCAGAACTGTGAGGAATAAATTTCTCTTGTTTATAAGCCACCCCTCTGTGGCAATTTCTTATAGCAGCCAGAATGGAACTAATACAGAGAGGAACCAGTTTAAAAAAATTACCTAAAATTCTATTACCTCATTTAGTTATAAGGCTTCTTTTTATTTCAAGTTACATGTTTTATTCTTAGTCAATGGCTCAATAGTTTTTTAAACTGAAAGAGAAAACAAATAACAATAAAAAACTCCAAAACATTAGATGTTTAGAAAAAGTGGGGAAAGTAAAAAAGGTAGAGAGAGAAAGAGTGTGGGGAGGAGAGAGTTAAGAAAGATCTGGTTATATATAGTCTGTTTTATAGTGTTAGGGTCCCCACCACAAACATTTATAGGTGTATTCACACTGCTTTTCTCTAAAATCTCACCATAACCTGATACACTTTCCATCACTTTCACTCCTGGCTGCTCCTCCCAGCGTGGGACTGAGTTTCTCAGTGGGTGAAATCACATAAATAATTAAATAATTTTAACTATTAGCAGCTTCATTCATTTGTACAACTAAGATTTACTTGATGCCTACAAGGTGTCAAAGCACCTTGCTAGCCACTGAAGATTCATTTGTGAACAAATCGGAAATACATTGCAAGGTACATACATAATTTTAAATTTTCTAAAAGCCACATTTTAAAAAGTAAAACAAACAGGTAAAAATAATTTTAGTTATATATTTTATTCATCCCAATACATACAAATTTAAGTATTTCAATATTTAATCAATATTTTAAAACATTGATGAGATATTTTGCCTTTTTGCAAATTAAACCTTAAAAATCCAGTGTTGATTTTACATTCTTCACACCTTTCAGTTCCACTAGCCAAATTTTTAAATGTTCTGTCACCACATGTGGATTCAGGTGTTTTTAGCTTGATCTTTAATTAACCACTTATTATCATTACCTAACTCCATTATTTCATTATGGATTGGAAAATGATGACATTCTATTATTCCTTCCACATTTATTAGTTGGTATTTTTCTATAAAGAAGAAATTTACCACATCAAATTTTTAAGAACCCTGAGGTACAGTTCTTATATGAAAGACAGAATAAATACTTAACTCTTCCCTTTTATTTACCAGTTTTTAGAAGAAGTTGATTTCCTAACATCCATGAAAGGTGACCATTTGGGTGGGAAACTATCATCAGTACATGAATTTTAATATATCTGATGTGTTTAAATCTATTGTTATTATGATTATTTTTAATGCTCAACTTTTCCCACATCTGACTACTGAGGGCTCTTTCCAGCTGGATCCTATGTCCTTTTGATATAACTCCAGTGATCTTCAAGAGCTTCCCTATTTATTAGCATAAAAGATAATCCTGGTTTGTATTTTATATATATATATATATGTATATTTCTTACCCTAGACCTGGAATCAGCCATTTCTCTAAGCCCCAGTGGAAAATGACATTTAGATACCACAGTCTGCAGGAGGAAAAAAATTTAAGACATAGGTCAGGGAGGCAAGGGGAAGACCTGCCAATAAGACTGAGAAGGGATATCCTAAGACACTGGAAAAAAACCAAGGAAACATGGGCTGACAATAAAATGAGACAGTGAGAATATTTTAGGACAAAGGAATAGTGAGCTACATTAAATTCCATTGAGATTTCAATGAAGATACTATGTTAGGGCTCAGTATTTTAGACCTTTGCTCCTTTGTGGGTACACTCACTCCGTAAGTGACCTAATCAGTGTTTGGTTTTAAATATCATCTTCTGACTCTTGGTTTACAAACTCCTATATACTCAGCTCTGACCTCCCCCCTAAACTCTTGACTTGAATAGCCAACTGCACACTCCACATCCCCATTTGAGTACCTAGTAGGCGTCTTGAGCTGGGCACATCTAAAATTTGGACTCTTGATTTCCATGCCTAATCCCAACCTTGCTTCTTTCCGAGTATTCCCTACCTCAGTAAATGACACAAACATTCACTCAGTTGTCAAACCAAAAACCTTGGAAAAACTCTGATTCCTCTTTCTCTCATCAGCAAATTCTGTAAAAATTCTGTCAATCCCTCACATTTCTCTACTTCCACTGTTGCCTCTGTAGTCCAATCCACCTTCCTCTCCACATGGACCAGTCTCCTAACTGGTTTCTTTGCTTTTTATTGTTGTCTCTCTACAGTCTATTCTCTACACAACATACAGTATAATATTTCTATAGTGTAAGTGAGGTGATGGCCCACCATTACTCAAGACCATCCACATGTATTCCATTACCCAAAGAACAGACTCCAAAGTCATGAGCTTCCAGTCTGGACAAGATGCAATGAACACATTGCAGCCATCCTATTCCCCCCATTATTTACAAAACCAACCAACCCACCAACCTTGGACAAAATTCATAAAACAAGTAGAAGACGATAAAGCTGGAGAAAAGAAAACAGACTGATTAGTGACATCTGGACTTGAAGAATGACCTAGCTGTGAGTTTTGTTTTGTTTTGTTTTGTTTTGTTTGCCTCCTACGTATCCTAGTCTTGGCTCGTGAAAGGAACACAACCTGAAACACCAACAAGCACAGACACACACACACAAAGAGCCTCAGAAAGGACAAAAAGCCTTAGCCAAAGGACAGAGAAAAAGGGAAGCTCAGCAGGACATAAACATTTTGACCACACCTGCCATATTTCAGGTGAACACCATGAGAAAAGCCACACAACCATGCACCTTCCCCTCCTCACCTGATGCTGCAGCCTGGAGACTGTGGGTGGTGCCTTATCTTCTATCTCTGCCCTATAATAATGAGAAAGTGTTCCTCCTCCTTCCACCTAGAGGAAGGAGCTAGAAAACTCCTGAGAAGACCTCTGAGCAGCCTGTGCATACAACCCCAGAAACAACACAGCAAAGATTTGAAAATTGAGCACTCTTCTGAAACACTGCCCACAATTTAAGTTGGTCTCTGGGAAGTACACAAGTGGGACAGACCAGAATAACACTGCAAAGGCTTTGAAAACTAAATTGGCATTTGAATTGCAGCCCACAAAAGTAGGCTAGGAATGTGAAATCTTAACATAAACCAGTTGAATCCTTGCTAAAATAGAAGATTTAAATAGGAACAAGAGTCTCATACTTAGTACTCATAATGTTCAGTTCAAAATATAAAATTACTCATTATGCCAAAAACCATGAAAATCTCAACTTGAATGAGAAAAAGGCAATCAAAAGACACCTACACTGAGAAAACACAGATGTTGAAATTATCTGACTAGGATTTTGATGCAGCCATCATAAAATGTTTCAACAAGCAATTATGAATTCTCTTGAAACAAATGAAGAAATACAAAGTCTCAGCAAAGAAGTAGAAGATGTCAGGAAGAACCAAATGGAAATTTTAGAACTAAAACATACAATAAATAAAATTTAAAACTCACTGGATTGACCCAAAAGCAGAATGAATAATGACAGAGTTAAAAATTAGTGAATTTTAAGGTATATCAATAAAAATTATACAATCTGAGCAACAGAGAAAAAATAGATTAAAAGAAATGAACAGTGCCTGAGAGATGTACAGGACAATAACAAAAGATATAACATTTCTGTCCTCTGAGTTCCAGAAGGAGAAGAGAAAGAGTGTAGGACTGAAAAAATACTTGTAGAAATAATGGCTAAAAACTTTCCGAATTTAGCAAAAGACATAAGCCTAGAGAGTCAAGAAGCTGAGCAAACTCCTAACACAACAAACTCAAAGAAATCAAGGCCCAAACACATTATAACCAAATTTTGAAAAACTAAACACTAAGAAGGAATCTTGAAAACAGAGAAAAATGATGCATTATTACAGTAGAAAAATTATTAGAATGACAAAGGATTTTTCATCAGAAACCATGGAGATCCAAAGGAAGTGGCACAACATTTTTTATATGAGAAAATAAGAGAATTATCAATCCAGAATTCCATATCCAGTTAAAATTTTCCTCAGAAATGAGGATGAAATAGACACATTCTCAGAGGAGGAAAAATTAATGATTTTTCACTAGCAGATCTGCTCTAAAAGAATGGCTAAAGAAAGTTTTTCAAGTAGAAAGGAAATGACAGAAGGCAAATCCAAAGCTCTTACCATGGTGCGTAAAGCTGTAGAGTACCTGGTGCCTGCCTCACCTCTTCTCACTCTAACCTTGCTCGGTGCACCCAGACATGCTGGCCTTCTTGCTATTCTTCCAGTTCATCAAGCATGCTCCTTCTCAGGGCCTTTGCACTTGCTGTTTTTTCTCCCCAGAAAGCTCTTATCCATTGTCTGTGATATTGGCGTTTTGCCTTTAGTAAGATCCCTGCATAAAACTTATCTCCTCAGATTAGACTCCCCTGACCATTCCATCTAAAAGAGCACTTTCCATCACTCTGTATTTTCCAACTCAGTTTTATTTTTCTTTATAGCACTTATTATGTGTATCTATTTATTTATATTTTGTTTCCATACTAGAATTAAAGCTTTGTCACATTTTTTCATCAATATATCTCCAGCACCTGAAACAGTGTTTGGCACATACTAAACCCTCAAATATTTTTCAATGAATAAATGAATGAAGAAAGTATGATATAAAATGCTAATTGGATCTCCCTGTTTGCAGAAAGAAAAGAATGTGGAGAAAAAAATATGACAAATAAAAATACAGAAACAGAATGGGAAGCAGAATTCAACCTAAGAAGTGTTGAGGCTTGAGGAAATGGGGAGATGTTGGTCAAAGGGTATAAACAAACCTTCCATTATAAGATGAGTAATTTCTGGAGATCTAATTTACAAAATGGTTAGTGTAGTTGATAATAATATACTGTATACTTGAAATTTACCATGAGATCAGATCTGAAGTATTCTTACCACACACACATAAAAAGGTAACTATGTGAGGTGATGTATATGTTAATTGGTTTGACAGTGGCAATCATTTCACAATGTATATGTATATCAAAAAATCATGTTGTACACCTTGAATATAAACAATTTTTACTTATCAATTATACTTCAGTAAAGCTGAAAAAGTGTTGATACAATGAGAAATATGAAAAATAAAAATAGAAATAGAATAGAAAATAAAGATCCAACATAAGAAAAACTAGTGCTTCTGAGAAAGAAAACACAATAATTGAAACAGAAACAAGAACAAAAACTATAATTGAAAGGAAACAATGATTTCCTAAATGGAAAAACAAAGTCTAAATATGTAGACAAAGCAAGTCTGTGGTATTCCAGAAGAAATTAATTACAATACTACAAGATTTAGAGTGATCTTGAAAGAAATTTTTTTAAATACAGGCAAAAAAAAAACTTCCTGCTCCTTTGGACAGGAAACACGTTACTTAAAAAGAAACAATTAATTTCACCTCAGAGTTCTAACTGCCTATATATTATATTTTTTATTCATTAAGTACCAAGAGCCAAAGAAGTAACATCTATATTATTTTCAGATAAAATATCTATGAGCCATGAGTTTTATTATCAGTTGTATTATTTTTCTTGTGTGGAACATGAAGATACTCATATGAAAATACTTGTATTTCTCTAAAAATTTACTTAAAAACATTCTCTAACTAAAAGGTGTATCAAGAAAAATATCAGAATAACTACATAAAATATTTATAGCAGACATTTTTGGCTGTAAAAACAACTGCCATTTCCACTTCTTTCTTTCTAAAAAAACACTCTGATATTATTTGGGTGTGGTGGCTCATGCTTGTAATGTTAGAACTTTGGGAGGCCGAAGTGGGAGGATTATTTGAAGTCAGGAGTTTGAGACCAGCCTGAGAAAGAGCAACACTCTGTCTCTACAAAAATAGAAAAATTAGCTGGCATGGACGCATGCACTTGTAGTCCCAGCTACTGGGGAGGCTGAGGCAGGAGGACTGCTTGAGCCCAGGAGTTTGAGGTTGCAGTGATCTATGACAACACCACTGCACTCTAGCCAGGGTGACAGAGTGAGACCCTGCCTCAGAAAAAAATACCTCTGATATTAATTAGAGTAGACCTTTCATTAGTCATAAGGGATAATTTACATGGGTTTGAGCTAACTATTCCCCTTTGCCAGACATGGACTCAAATCTAGACAATGAGATGTAAGGAAAAAACAATAGGGGCTTCTGAGAAATATTTTCCTTATTGATAAAAACTGACAGATAGGAGAACTCTCTGTTTCTGATGGCATTTGGATGATGGCATAATACCTGAAACTATAGCAACCATATTGCAACAGTGAGGGAATATGCCTGAAACTGAAACCAAGATGCTGAGGATGAAAGAGTTGAAAGAATACAAGAATTCTTCTTTATATCATTGTATCAATGAATGAAGCATCCATGAATTCTAACTCTGAGCTTCTTTTTATGTGATACAATAAATTTCTTATTGTTTAAGCCTTTTTAGTTGAGGGTTATTTTCACTTACAGCTGAAAACATCCCTCAGTGTTACAAGAGTTGGGCTTTATTTTTCCTTTAAGGGATCTTTCTGAAGAAAATTGATTAAAATACATAGAAAAATTTATTTCTAAAGATGTTTGTCACCTTATTACCACAATTGTTTACAGTGGTGAAATTTAAAATATATATATATATGAGCATAGGATAACCTTTTTTGGCACCAGGGACTGGTTTCATGGAAGACAATTCTTCCATTGGGGGTGAGGGTGGGAAAAGGTGGAGCTTAGGCGGTGATGCGAGTGATGGAGAGCCTCTGTAAATACAGATGAAGCTTCCCTCACTTGCCCGCTGTTAACCTGCTGCTGCCTGTTGTGTGGCTGGGTTTCCTAAATTTCACAGAAGACAATTTTTCCACACGGGGCAGGGGACGGTGGGGAGCCAGGGGAACTCAGCAGCATGGTCGCTAACAGACTGCTACTGGTTGGCAGCCCGAGAACTGGAGACCACAGGCATAGCAGATACCCAAATAATTAGTGTTATGCAAACATTAAATTTATACTTGTGAACAGTCTTAAATGGCATAGAATATCATAATGTTAAATAAAACGTGTATAAAAATTGAAAATCCATTCACAAGTCTGGTAGGAAATATACTAAAAGGTTGCCTTTACAGATGCGTAATGGGATTATAATTTTTTCTTTTTTATACTTTTCTGTATTTACGTAACTATCTATAATTGACATGTGTGATTTTTACAAAAATAAAAATAAACTTAAAACATTTGCAAGATTATAATTATGAAGATTAGATGGAAACATGAAAAATGTTTCAGTAATATCAGTAGGTAAAAAGATAAAATTTTACTAAAAATGTTTACAAATATTTATGCATCTATACACTAAAATGAATATACTTTTTCCATTGACATAGTGAGAGTGTGTGTGTATATGGGTTTGTGTGTGTGTCTGTGTGTAATACTGCCTTTACAATGAACACTATTAAAATAAAAGGCCTAATCCAAGTTTGTCCTCCTCATTTGAGAATTTTTTCCTAACCTCCCTCAACAGAGTGAATTACTTCCATCTACTAGCATTGTGTTTTTTCCTTGCTTCCATTACTACAGTTAGTATATACCAATACCAACAAAACTAAAATCATAAACAGTGAAGTAAATACATTTTAATATCTTATTTGATTTAAAAATAATTAATACCATGTAAAGATATGGATGGATCTTTGATGCACAACACTAAGTGAAAGAAGCCAGTCTGAAAAACTACATACTATATGACTCCATTTATATGACATTACAGAGAAGGCAAGACTGTAGCAATGATAAATAGACCAATGGTTGCCAGGGATTTGGGGCTAGGGGAAGAGTTTATGGGGTGAAGAACAAGGAATATTTTTAGGGTGGTGATACTGTTCTAATGGTGAATACATAATATTATGCACTTGTCAAAACTCACAGAACTTTAGAGCACAAAGACTTCAGTCTTAATACATACAAATTTAAAAAAATCATTTAGAAGGAATGCAGACTGACAAAATAATCTAACTATTATTAGGTAATTAAATATAAAATGTCTGATTTCAAATCGAAAGTGTAGTTTATTATATCTCAAACAAGAAGCAGTACAATTAATCAAAGTATGCGCCTAAACCATCGACACAGTTTTGCCATCTCAACGGTAGCTTGTTTAAGCCAGCAGTGAAGAAGCCTGGATAGCGAGTGGTGATGAAATCACTAAAGCCGTTTTCCACAGCTTGTTGAGAACGGAATATTTTCCCTTGCAAGAAGTGGTCCGAAGCCTGGAAGAAGTGGTAGTCCATTGGTGTAGGGTCTGGTGAATGTGGCGGATGACAGAGAGTTTTCAAGTCTAGCCTCTGTAGCTTGAGCAGCATTGTTTGTGTAACATGTGGTAGAGCATTATCTTGCAAGAGGATTGGCCTGTCTCTATTGACCAATCTAGGCTGCTTAATCACAAGCATCCTCATGATTTCATCCTATTGGTTGCAGGACATATCTGCTGTAATCGATTGACCAAGTTTCATGAAGCTGTACCAGATAATACCAGCACTGGACCACCAAACAGACACCATTAGCTTTTTTTGATGAATATTCAGTTTTGGACTGTGTTTTGGCGATTCATCTTTATCCAACCATTGTGCTGAGTACTTGCAATTGTCAAAAAGAATCCATTTTTCATCACAAACAACAATACATTGTAGAACTGGTTTGCCTTTATGTCATGATAGCAAAGACAGGCAAGCTTCAAGATGATTTCTTTTCCGATGCTCGTTTAATTCACGTGGTACCCATCTATCCAGCTTCTTTACCGTGCACATTTGTTTCAAATGGTCCAATGTTGTTGGAATAGTAATGTCAAATCTTGCTGCTAATTCATGCATAGGTTGAGATGGATTCACTTCCACTATAGCTTTCATCTCATCATTATCCACCTTGGTCTCAGGTAACCCACATGACTCATTTTCAAGATTAAAATCACCAGAGTGGAACTTCTCAAATGATTGATGTACTCGGTGTTCATTAGCCACATCCTTCCCAAACACATCGCTGATATTTTGAGCTGTCTGAACTGCATTGGTTCCACAATGGAACTCATATTAAAAAATAACAAGAATTTTTGACTTATCTATGGTTTGACAAAAATTGCTCTAAAAAATTTGAAAGATAATCACAAGCCAAAATGTGCATTTGAAAGAATGAGGATGTACCTTCACAATAAAAACAAAAAAAACAAAAAAAAATTCAAGAAGTATCAAAGTGAAATGTCAGGGATATCAACTGTCAAACTTAGTACTTATGGAAATCAGACATTCCATACTTAACCTCATACAAAAGTATGAAACAACTTCACCAAAAGGGATGGAAGACAAAGGTGCTGACCTAAGTAACTACAGAGTTTGTAAAAGTAAAGGCAAAAGAAACTGTACATAAGCACTATACTTTAGTTGATAAACTTGTTTAAACCATTATACATGTATACTGGAATTGAAAAATTAAATAAATGAATGACAAATAGTAGAAGCCAGGTTTCTCACTGTTGGAGTGAGAGATTACACATAAGCAAAGGGAGAAGGCTAAAATGATCCATGTGACAGTGGATTAAAGTTGAGGGCATCAGTTAAATTTCTGTTTAGTTTAATACAGATACAGATGGATATATAGAAATAGTTATAGATATGTGTATGTACAGAGGTTAGCATACACACATATACTTCCTTGCTTTTTCAGCTAAGGGGGCCTAGAAGCAATGACATCCCAGTAGTGACCGGCACACCTAGTACCCAGATGTTTGTTTCTAACACCATTTTCCAATAAAAGGAACCAGAACTCCTTGGAGGAGTGGCTGATCCTAGAACTCAGGCAGTAAATAAATAAGATGAGCCCAGAGAGTTTTGCAGTGCCAGAAAGTAAGAAAATGTTAAACATGTATACACAATAATGAGAGAATGTCAAAGGGACACAGGAGCCAAATGAAAGAGCTCCAGTGACAAAAGCTAGAATAATCTGAGCAACAAAATAAAGTACTACTGAATTATAATGCCATCCTTATTTCAATTATTGAAAATTATCAAATAAATAACTAAACATGGAGAATAAGCAAGTATCCTCCCATGAAGAAAAATTCAAGTAGTTTATGTAGGTACTCCACCGTCAAAGAGGTGGAGGATAATTCCTCACTCTTTAGGTGTTGAATGCACAAAGTAACTACCTTGAAGATAGTACAATATTCAAAGTGGAATAAAAGCTTAACTTTGCAGTGAGGAAATCTGACAAACACTACTCTAGCTAAGTAATCAAGGTTAAAGTTAACAGTGATACATCTTGTTGATGTTATGCATCCTTAATATGTGATGAGAAGGGCACTTTAACTCTGTGATCTTCCTTCCCAAAACCTGTAACCACAGTCTAGTAAGGAGAAAAATATTAGAACAATCTCAATTGAGGAACATGTCTCAAAATACCTGACTAGTGTTTTTCAAAACTGTCAAGGCCTCAAAAACAAGAAAAGTTTAAAATACTGTCACAGCCCAGGAGAGACGACGAAAGCATGATGATTAAATGCAATGTGTGATCCTGGGTGGGATCCTGAAACAAACAAAGGACATAAGGTAAAAACTAAGGAAATCTAACCAAAGCATAGACTTTAGTCAATAACAACATATCAATATTGCTTCATTAATTTCGACCAATATACCATACTAATATAAGATACTAATAATAGAGGAAAACCTGTGTGTGGAGTATATGGGGATTTTCTGTACCATTATCCCAATTTTCTATAAATCTTTATCCTAAAATCTAAAGTTTATTTTTTAAAAAGTGAAGCCAGGTGCAGTGGCACCGTCTGTAGTCCCAGCTTCTTGGGAGGCTGAGGCAGGAGAATTGCTTGAGCCCAGGATTTCGAGGCCAGCCTGGGTGCCACAGAGAGATCCATCGCCTAAAAAAAAGTTATCAGTAATTTCAGCCAAACACTCTATCCATGAGACAGGCAGGATGATGCAGGTGCAAAACTCCTGAACTCGGAGTCAACACCAAGATTTGTGTCAAGAACTCTGGTTGACATAAAGAATACTCAGATATAGATCCTGACTGTGCCACAAACCAGAAACAGCTTTGGGACCTGGGTCAGTACCCTCAATTTTAAAATGAGGAATTGAATGGATGATCTCTAAGGTCTAACCCTAAAATGCCAGCATTTTATCAGAGCTGAATTCAAGATCCATTTTTATCATTACCTATCTACATTTTGGGAAAAGTCTTTTGACCTCCTTTAATCTCAGTTTTGTCAGCTTTAAAATATGAAGACTAAAATAAATCATCTTTAAAGGTGCTTCCAGCTCTAAAAATCTTCAGCAATCATGTTTCAGTAATGTGCCTTTCAACTTCAAGCTCACTTTAGCAACCTGACTCACCTCATAAAACTACCAATTATTTCAGGCCATAATTTAGACAGAAAGTTTCATGAGGACAAGGAAGCAGTTCCATTTTGCTCACAGCTGAGTCCCCGGGGCCTAGGATAGTGCTTGGCATTTCATGGACACTGAATTAGTATCAATGCAATGAATAGTGAATATTTAATTTTCAAAATCACATTTGGAGTAAAGAGAAAACAGAATACTACAACTACCCCAAAAAAGACACCCAGAAGGGAAGAGCCAAGACAGCACGACCACCAAACCAGAGAGCTCTTATAATAGTAACAATATCATTCTACTGAAAAATCACAATCATTTGGAAAATTGGCTGTTTACAAAGCAAGGGTTCTTAACGGGGTTATTAATTCTTTATCACTTCCTTATGAAGATAGAAACATTAAGAGAGAAGACATTTGGAAGAAAAACGCAATCTGCAAAGCCCCAGCTCTAGTCATAAAGACTACTTGTTGTGTCTGCACAAACTTTACTAGAGGATCATAAAATGAAAAAGTAATATTTTCTATAGGAAAAACACAGGCTGTTAGGAAGATTCTGGATATATTGCTTAATTGTGGATTTGAGGACAAATATGTTGACAGGGAAACTAGCACATGAAGTTTGGACTAGTAACAAATAATGAAAAGAGAGCATGAAAGAAAGGAAACATTTATATTTTGCTACAAATATTTCACTGAATCTATTTTAGATTTTGATGTCTAGCAGTGTTCTTAAAGTGCAAGCCCAGGCCCAACTTCCTACATCAGAACGGCAAGGGAAGACAGAGAAAAATAAAGATTCCTGACCTACTTAATCAGAATCACAGGGGAAGAGGCCCAGCAATCTGAATTCTTAACAAGCTCCCAGGCAATTCTTATGTACAACACTGGAGAACTACTGCTATGGTGAGTCATGATCATCTCTCTCAGAAAAGAAATGCTTGTTTACACCAGACATATACCTATCTAAGATAATCAGGATATAATTCAACATCTTAGAAAAGATATATAACCAAAGACAGTCTATAATTTTGTGAGCACAGAAAAATAATTGATAATAATAATAAAGGTTAATTTGAGGTTAATTTAAGCTCACAGAAATAAAGAAGGGCATTTTACTTCAAGCTCACAATTGAACTAAGCCACTTTGATATGGAAAAGTAATTTTTACGGGGTCTGACATATAAGCTTAAAATATTTAGTCCTAATTTCAGTACATTGAAATTAAACCGCAAACTTTACTTGAATTCATCCATTTTCTTATTGTGACTAAACAAATATTATGCTTCACATGGTTTAATTTGGATGGTTTAATGGTTTAATTTTGGGGTATAGAGTCAGACTGAGAAGAAAGTATGACTGAGTTGATGTGTGTATGTGCACTTTTATTGAGCATAGCACTCATGGACCATACCTTTGAAGACAAGCTGTTTTTAGAGAACATTAGAGTTACTTTTGGACTTTGTTTCACCTTATTCTTTCGATATGATTTCAGCAAGTAATGATACATCAAAACAGCACATGGGACTTGTGGAAACATTTAATTCATGCAAGTTTATTCTCTGAACATAAGATCACTGAGTCTATTTACAACTGGAATTGTTTAACGACTCAAGTTTCAATAAAAAGGACCAGTTTTGGAGACCTAGTTTTTGTTTTTGTTTGTTTTTATTTTGAAATGAATTCTCACACAATTTCTGTAAATAGGTGAAGATGAATATACCTGTTTTAACAATGAGAGAGGAAGTCATAAAGCCCAAATATTATAGTAATTCATTCAATCATCTGACAATTTACCAGAATATGTATAAGTTTTTTTCCCATACTTTTTCTCAGCATTATGCCACTCCCCTCATAGTCAGAAGTCTTGAAATGCATAAGGGTGTTGCCCAGTGAACAAACCTTCTTAGTCTGGACCTCTGGCCTCCCTGAAGGCTAAGCTTCCTGATTCTTATCATCTTAGTGGAGGGCTTCCACTGTAAACAAAGTCTAAAACATGAGCAATAATAATCATTGGTTCAATCAACTTTACAACTTATTGTCTTAGTTGGAAAAATGCAGAGAATGCATAACTACTACTCACATAGAATAGAATCCAAAGTCTATCTTTCAACAAAGTGTAAACTCCTTGAATTGTGGAGAACCTATCTCCCTTTTTAAATTCCACAATATCTAACATAGCACTGTGTACATAGCAGAACTCAATACATATTTCTTGACTTGACATTGTAAATTCATTTTATAAATTCTTAACCTTTCTGTTTTCCTTGAAAATATTTCAAGAAGATTTTTTAATTAAGTTTTCTATGAATAAGGCCCCCTTAATTTTAAGACTCCTAGAGTCCTTATATAAAATTTTTGAATAAAGAGTTATTTTTATTTTATGTATTTTCTGTAGTACATACATGGTACAAGAGTATATAGTCAGGTTTCTCCAGAGAAACATTACCAGTAGGATATATATAGATATATGGAAAGAGATTTTTATAAGAGTTTGGCTCATTAGATTATGGAGTTTAGAGAAATTCCACAATCTGCTTTCTGTAAACTGGAGGCCCAGGAAAGCTGGTGGTATAGTTCCAGTCCAAAATCAAGGGTCTGAGAACAGGGGAGCCAATGGTGTAAGTCCCAATCTGAGTCCAAAAGCCCAAGAACTAGGAGCATCAAATGTCTGAGGGAAGAAAAAGGTGGATGTCCCAGATTAAGAATAGAGAGCAAATTCACCCTTTCTCTGCCTTTTTGTTCTACCAGGGCCCTCAATGGATTGGATGGTGCCCACTCACATTGGTAAGGAAGGATTTTCTTTACTCAGCATACTGATTCAAATGCTAATCTCTTTCTAAACATCCTTATAAACGCATACAGAAATAATTTCTTATCAGGTTTCTGGGTATCCCTATTCTAGTCAAATCAACATGTAAAATTAACCTCACAAAGTGTGTTATATACTTGGCTTTCAGATCATTCCTCAGTAAGCAAAATTTATTTTAAAATTAGTTGAAATTTGATTAGAATTTGTTGTGTTTAAAATATAGGTTTGTAACGTTGATTAAATTCTGTGGGTAGTACCAGCATTCTTTACAGACCTAGAAAAAATAATTCTCCACTTTGTATGGAACCA
>VBSM01002608.1:31126139-31151017 GCA_008086735.1 Cheirogaleus medius
CGGCCTCCCAGAGTGCTAGGATTACAGGCGTGAGCCACCGTGCCCGGCCTTTAACCTGTATTTTACCTGTCCAAGATCTTATTAATGGCAGGATCATGTAGGATCACATCTTATCCATGCATCTGCCTCCACCTAGCTCAGAGTCTGATACAGAGTAGTGCTCAATACCTCATTAAATTGGTTTTATGCCTTCTACTCTAAGTCACCTTTTTTATCTTCTTCTCACATTAACTTTTTTTTTAACAGACATTTGATCCAAAATGATCTAAAAGTTTTAAATTCTGAATCTTGAAGTTACATCTTTATACCCAAATTACAAATTTGGTTAATCCAGGGTAAAGGACCTCAGTTCATATTAATAATACTGCCTCCTGGCTCTCTATTTTCTGGCCACCTTTGCTTTCTTCCTGTCATGTGCAAACACCAAGCTCATTACCACCATAGGGCCATTTCACTTGTTTTCCCTTGCCCCCAGATCTCACCATGGCTAGCGCCTTCATATCATTCGGGCCTGAACACAAATGTGGCTTCCTTAGTGAAATATCAACCAATTTAAAGTAGCTCTCAGCACTCCCAGCCCAACTCTGCCCTTTCTAATCTCTCTTTTTATATAATTCTGTGTTAATATTTTCAAAGCCTTTATGTATTACCTAAAAATCATCTTGATCATTTATTTGGTTCCTTTTGTATTGACTCTCTCCCCTCCTTCCCCGATTGGGTATAAATTCTGTAACAGGAGGGGCTTTTCCTGTATGGTTCACTTTTGAATCTTCCATGCCTAGAATAGTGCTCTACTCATAGAGGGCACTGAAAAACCCTGAGGATACATACAGTAAGTGTGAAACAGCAAGTGCATATCAGCACTGATCCCTTCATGGGTTCCTTGAACTATTCTTATCACAGTAGATATTTGGCATTTACAAATGACAACACCCAACTTCTTCTAAAATCACTGAATTAACAATCATATCATAGCATACAATCTCATCACTTTCCTCACTTGTAAAACTGGTAGACTACTATGCACCTACTTCAGAAGGTTGTCATGAGAATTAAATAAGGGCAGCAAATCCATGCTGATATGTGGAGGCAGGGGGCTCAGCTGGTGTACTCACTAGCAAACTGCATGACTAAGTGTCTCTACAAACAAGAGTACCAACTAGTACTTGAAACCACATACCTTGTGGGGGAGGGTAGTGGCTGATAGAATCAAAACTGTGCCGGTTATCAAAAAGAGTGAGATAAAACAAGTGGTAAGTTTCCTTTAATACATAACTTCTTGTTGCATGTACACCTGGCTTGGTGAGCAATGTAAGTTTGAAGTCTCACTCAGGAAAACAGAAGTGGTTTGGAAAAGATGGAAAAGATGAGACTGGAAGACATAGCAAAATTACTTGAGTAATTCTATTTCCAACTGTGAAAACTACATTATGTACATAACGGACTAAGTTTCTACCAACAAATGAAACAATGAATATTGAGTAAAGCTTTTTAAAATAACTAAACTTCCTGACTAATTCAAATGAAAGTATGATCAGAGAAGATTCTATTTTATTTGCATTATATAATCTGTAACTGTATAGCTTAAAAAGATAAATCAGAAAAACATTCTGATCTTGGCTATGTCAAATGTGTCATCAAACCCAAGTGGCAAATAAGGAATGGTATTTATAGGAAAATGGCAGACCAAATTAAAGAGGTGATTTGGTATCATACACCCTGGACAAGATGAATGTCAAAATAGTGTACCCTAGCAGAGTGTCTAATAGGAAAAAATTAATGCTCATGCTCTGAATTCTCCACAGCCAAAATGGAGTAGTCCATTTTAATTTTCAAAGGAATTTGGTGAACAAATGACTAGATATCCACCAAACCTTGGTACTAATGAAAAATACAGTGCATTCTGAGAAAATCAATATATAGTTTGCCTGAAGGTATCCCAAAGGAAACATTCAGTTATTGAGGTTTAAAATACGTTAGCCCCAGAATAATAAAATTCTTGAATTGCAGGCGTTTGCAAGAACAGCAAAGGGGTTAAAGACATTTTATATTTTATCAAAGCTCTAAAACTGCTGTGCAGAGGTTTTATGCATTTCATATTTTTTCCTTGCTGCTTCTTCATGCAAAAGCCTTCACCGATTCCTAAGAGCATTGCTTTACTGTTTAGACCTTCTTAATTTGCTCTTCAAATAAAATATCCTTAGTCGCACTCCTACCTGGCTTCCACAGGTTCTCAGGGTCACTGAAGATTGGGTTGGGGGAACTGGGAGCAAATCTTAAGGAACAGATACTTGTCACAGGGTCTCAAGATTGTTTGTTGGTTTAATTTAGTCTAGTTTAGTTTTGAGAAAGTAAGTAGTCTTTTAGCCAAGCCACTTTGGGCTCTAATTTTATGAATGAATAATTATGAATCTTATATTGTTTAATGACATGAAGACAAAGACAATTCTCTACTTAAAAAATAAATGCAATAAATGTATCAAAATAAAATTATAAAGGGTTAAGACATTCTTTGCAAGAAAAAAAAACTGAAGTATAGGTTGGAAAATTAGCAGCTCAATTTGGACTAAATCATGAGGTTAATTCAGATAGTAATCTACCTTGACCTAGCAGTCTACATTTATGAGTTAATTCTTCAGTATTTGTTCAATAATAATGAAGTAAAGTCCTTCCTAGGAAGGAAAACAAATGTTTGGGAAATGAATCAGACAAGGTAGTTTTAGTACATGCAGCACACTACATTTCCCTTGTTTTACCAAGTTACAAAACTATCAGTAGTCAAAGAGATAATTGAAGATGAGCATTTGTCAAAGAACTAATTTTATAGAACTAAGTTAAGTACAGAAGTATTTAAAAGTAGCATCATTTTAATAAAAGAGTTTTTCTTCTAGTTAAAAAAGTATTTGAGCATACTAACAAATACATTTTTGTCTTCTCCTGAAAATACTACTGCACTTGTTCTAGCCTTGGTCATGAGAAAGACATTTTAAAAGGTGTTTACAAAGTTAACTTCACAATCATCTTTCAGTAATCACTTACAGTCTTATGATACATTGAGTCACAAACAGAGCATTAGGATTGTCATATTCAGAACTCACCACCAAGAAATAATTCATTATAATTTTGTTGATGTAGCTCTAATCCATTTTCCTAACTCTTAATCTTTGAATGCTCCAGAATGCCCCAAAGTTAGTTGGTACTATGAAAATTCCTTACACTTTCAAAACAAAAGTTTCATTTATTTATTCCAAGAAAAAAATATGGCACATTAAGCCATGTACTGTGACTGCAAAGATAGCGTGCTGTAACTCTAAAGAGATTGAGTATCAGTATTCCAAGTATTGCTTGCACTAGAGTGAACTGGATAGGTGATAAGTTCTGAATGTTAATCCTTTGTGTTGGTCACTTAGCTCTGACCCAAACAGTTGAAAATACATCTAGTGATCTGTTCATTAAACTTCACAAAAAATGAAAATGCCTCTTCACCTTGGTCCCATGATGAAGACACAGTTAAAGTAGACTGATCTATCCTCCAAGGTCTCCATTGCACAAATTTCCTCAGGGATTATAGAGGTTGGTTTTATAGGCCACAAATTCTTAGGAGAGTGTTCTGTAGCTAGGTTGAAATAGTGAATTTCAACAAGTGTTCTAAACCCAGGTAGTAAGAAAATATTTGCCATCCTCGGGTAGGTTTGATCAGTAAATCACCTATATATGATGTGAGGAGTGAACTCCTAAGTCACTTATTCCTCATATATGTACAGCTGAAATATGTTGAAATTTGTCGCTGAGATTTGTGCTGCTCCTTAGAAATTAAGACAGTAAAAAATAGCACAAGATTCCCAGTCTTAATAATCATCACAATCCATTTGAAAATCTTACCTAAATTTGAATCCATCCACCATGGCTTAGTTTATTACTATTAGTGAACAAAATGTAAAATATGACCATTTCTTTGGCATTTTCAAAAAGAACTTCACTAACTACTAATGATAACAAAAAGCAAATTAACAAGACTATAACTTCCATTAACATATGCAAATTCTAACAGACCATTCAGCTTCTGAATGATTTCTTATTGCATAAGAACTTCTTATATTTCAATTAGTCATTTGGGCTACATTAATCCATTTTCTCCCAAAAAATCACATGATAAATTGAAGTTCATCAATATTATAAAATATCAACAATTAAAATTACGGAAATAAAGCAAAAAATAAATTTTAGCACAGAAATGTGAATTTTTAAAAATGTCTAATACTGATGTGTTAAGAAACAGTGAGAAATCTACATGTGTTTATAGAATATATATAAGTTAATACTAAAGATATATAACTTTTCTTGAGTATTTAATATATTTCATAGCATTAGATGGAATACTATTTGGTTATAAAGTTGCTGCTTTCCACCAAGTTAATGAATGACTATTACCTAGGGGGTGTGTGTGTGTGTGTGTAACATGTATATATATACATATATATACACACACATATATACATGTGTATATATGTATTTTGAAACAGGGTCTCGCTCTGTTGCCCCAACAAGAGTGTAGTGGCATCATGATAGCTCAACCTCAAACTCCTGGGCTCAACTGATCCTTCCTCCTCAACCTCCAGGATAGCTGGGATACTGACACACACCATCACATCCCACTAAGTCTTTTAGATTTTTTGTGGAGATGGGGGTCTTGCTATGTTGCTCAGGCTGGTCTCAAACTCCTGACCTCAAACAATCCTCTGGCCTCTGCCTCCCAAAGTGCTAGGATTACAGATGTGAGCCACCACTCCCAGATTACCTGGTATATATTTAAGAGGTAGTTCTGTGTAGTGGAAAGAACAAGGCTTTGAGAGTAGACACATCAGTGCTAGATGTGGCCACTTTCTAGCTGTATGATAATGGGTAAATTGCTTTATCCCTATGAGGTTACTGTAAGGATTAAATGAGGTGATATGTGCAAAATGCTTAGTTCAAAATCAGCTTCTAGTAATTAATACTGCCTATCCTTTTTATAATTATCATTCTTTATGCCGTATAGATATTTGTTCTCCTTTTTAGATATTGACAACTAGCCAACATAGTTGATGGTTTTCGTAGCTACCTATATTTTTAGAACCAGGTCCTGCAGTCTTCAATGAATATCACAATTTTTGCATGCAACCGGCCATATCTGTTAGAGATAAACATTTTTTTCAGAGCATGTGTGTTTGTTCATTATACAAAAAGACATCAAGACCAACCTGCTAGCAGTTCTTGGAGTTAATGCTTTGATTCCTGTTATTCTTATTTTTTACAAATTGTTAGCTCATTTATTTCAAAAAATTATGTAAACAAAATTCAATGAGAAAAATAATTAAAAATAATGATTTTAATAATTTCAAGAAAATATCTTCATATAATTTAACAATATTTTCAAGCTGTTATGAAATGATAAATAAGATGTATTGAATGATTCAGTTGTTTAAAATCATTTTACAATTCAATACTTGACTTTAAACTAAACAATACTATTATAGAAAAGTAGGTAAAGTTTCAAGCAAAACAGTCTAAAAGAAAGTAATACTCAGATCCAAAAATGCAGTGAACTCTAGGTTAGTCTTATTTATTTACTATAAAAGTCCCTGGATAGAACATTGAATTCAGAATAACTTCGTGAATGAAGTTCTCAGTGTCTGTTTATTTAAAAAAAATAATGATAGAGTTCTGATCTTTCAGAGCTCAAATCATTTTTGCCCCAACAATATTTTTGTATTTTTTAAAATACTCTGTGGAATGTAGAATAAGGTTAAAAGCAACATTCTGTCTTTGAGGCTTTTCTTGGGCAGAAGAAATGTTAATTTTATATATTATGGACTGAAGAAAGCCTAACAGCCAAAATATCACCTTTAAAATGGTTTTTATTTTTGAGTAGTTTATCGACCAGCCCCTCCTTTATTCGTTGGTCTAAAAACTGGTATGGGATTTACTCTTAGTATTTTAAATGTATTCTAGCTCTTTCGGGTCTCATTAGAAAGTCTCTCAATACTACTACTGTGTTTTCCTCCTCATTGTACAAAAGCAAATGAATGCTTAGTCAAGTTGCAGGAGAAACAGTCCAATGGCTATTTTATATATGTTCAAAATTTAAGATTCACTTTTAGAATATGTGTATTTTCAAATCATTAGCTTAAAAAGAATATTCTTTCTCATTAAGTAATAGGCTTGGTCATAACTATGTAGATACTCATAAATTGACAACATGTCCTAAACCTGGGATTGTTGTAAAGAAGAATGCAAGCCTGCAGTTGGCTTAGAAGTACAAACTTCACACTTTATGACCTCCACATTCTGCTTGTAATCAGTAACTAAAACAATATCTGGTTTAAGGGTCAAGACTCTAATGACAAGAAACTTCAAACCATCAAGAGACTCCAAACTGTTATGCCTTCACTTTTATCATTTATTCTATCTATATTATAGCTCAAAAATAGTTGAAAATATAATAAAATGAGTGACTAAGTGCCATGAAGGTACAAAACATTTCATTTTAGACATGTCTTATTTTACTGATTCCACTGTTTTGATTTGGGGTTTGGGAATCAGTTTGTTTATATGTTGGTTGGTTGGGTTCCTCCAACCAAATTACCCATCAATGCAGCCCAAATACCCAGAGCTATGTGTAAGAAAAACAAATTTATATGCGTTTATTTTCAATACTTTAGTATTATCTTAACACTTAATAAAATACCCACCCCAATTCAAACTCTTAGATGTTCTTAGAGTCAATTTTAACATGTAGGAGCATCGACTGAGAAAACCACTCATTTTTTTCCCTAAAATATTTTATCATCAGGTATTGGATAACCAGAATTTTTACATTTTTTTTACAAAAAAATGAATATTACTAAAATATGACCCTAGTAAAGGGTCTAGAGACAACAAAGAATGATTGGGGTAGGTCTTGAGAAGAATGGGTATCCCCTTACAAGGCCGCTGCTCTGGGCATGGTTATTAAAGTGTTTTCAAGTAGGGGAAGGCGAGTCTTCTCAGACATGGAAAGGCAAGCTCTTTCCATTGACAATGCCTCCATTCCAAGTTTCAAAGATCCACATCTTCTAATCAATGTCCTTACTTTCATGGGACAGACTTGGCAAGACTGTAAATTCAACTTATGTTAGGATTTTGTATTAATCATTCGTTCAATTAAGTTTGGTGTTTAATTTTCAGCAATATTGGTGTTGTTGCTATGAGAAAGAAGAGATTATTTTAAGGCTACCACAGAAGCTCTCAGGTTCTCTGGCCATGAGAACTCTTCAGCCAAGAGTTAGAAACCTGTGCTTCTCATTTGCTTTCTGCAAATGTTCCAGTTCATTCAAAAAAATCTATCCCATACCAAGATCCTTTCAGAAATTAATACAACCATAATGGCCAAGCGTCGCACCTGCTTAGGCTCCCAAGATGCTTGTTTCAGAAGGCACTACACCACAATCAAATGCAGGTAACAGGCCCAGTGTAGTGGTTCACACCTGTAATCCTAGCACTCCGGGAGGCCAAGCAGGAGGATCCCTCGAGACTCGGAGTTCTAGACCAGCCTGAGCAACAGTGAGACCCCGTCTTTACAAAAAATAGAAAAATTAGCTGGGCATGGTGGCACACACCTATAGTCCCAGCTATTCCGGAGGCTGAGGCAAGGGAATTGCTTGAGCCCAGGGGTTTGAGGTTGCAGTGAGCTATGATCATGCCACTCCACTCTAGCCCAGGTGACAGAGACTCTATCACAAAAGAAATGGGTGACAATGTAATTAATTTTGATGCTACTACATGCCATGGATTACTAGCATCTCATATCCTATTGGTACAGTGTTCAGTATTTCATTCAAGTTTCCAGTCAAAGGACATGCACAAACCAATCCCCAAATTTCATTTTTGTAAAAATAGCTTGATAATTATTCTACTTTATTTAGACTTTATTTAGTATATATCCAAATTATTTCCTAGTCTGTAAAATGTGATTGGTACCAATAATTGCATAGGAAAAAATGACCAATAACAAATTGCAAAAATGTTTTTGAAATGTGATCATCTCTCATGTGAATTACTGAAAAACATGTCTTTCTTACATTGTAGGAAGTTATAATGCAGTGATTGGGAACTAACATTTAGGTAATAGATCCTATGCTTGTTTCAAGCCAACAATTGTATGCTGCCTCTCAAGGAATTTGTATGTAGCTAAGCTACAGATTGACTCATTTCTGATTTTAGATGTATTAACAACTTCGGTACCGCGCTCACCAGCCGCAAAACCTTGCCCACAGCTGGCACTCATAGTCCGCACGATAGTTTGTGCTGTGCATTGACGACGAATCTGTTTTGCTCTTGTGTGATGAGGAAAGCTTTAAAGGACTGAAAGCTTGTTTTACTTTATAGGCAGGTTTAGGAAAATAAGTATAATAACTCCTACTAAGGACTTGTTAAAAGGTCACAGATTCGTAGTAACTTATTAGCTGAATGTACACACTGCAACTGCAGAGATAAAAGCTGTAAAAGTAAAAGCTTTTGGCTGTCGACTAAAGTCGACGCTCGGCTGTGTGCCTTCATATCACGTCTGTCGGCTAAAGTTGACGCTCGGCAGCACGCGTTCATCTGTGGCTGTCGACTATAATCTACGCTCCTACCGAAGTGGTTAAAGGTACCTTACAGACACTGAACTAAATTCCCTAAAAAAAAGAAAATGTCTTTATTTAAACTTTGGTTTTGCATGGATTATTTTTATATGCCTTAAATTTATAGTTATTTGGGAGAAAATAACAGGGCCTATAATCTTTTCCCTAATTATCACATTATAGTAATAAGTTTTTATTTTTATTTTCCCTCTCCAGAATTCCTTATAGTAGGTGGGAAAAAGAAAGAGAATTATCTATTAATAGAATCCAACTTTCATTAAATAGTAAGTTGGTAAGCATCAATACTAGTTCTGGAACTAAAACGAAATAGAAAAACTGGTTCTAAAATTACATCTCTTAAGCATAAAGTGAGGTTGCAAGACATATGAATGCTTTTCTGAATTTAAACACTGTTCATAAGGAAAGATGAACTCTTGCTTATGTGTAGATTTTGTCCTGGAACCTAGACATTGTGTAGATCCTGTTCTCTAAGAGTCATTATCACAGTATCAACAAAATGTTTCATAAAGTATGACTCAGCCATTTAAATGAGTAATGATAAATCAAGTTGCATAAACTGTTTTGTTCTACTTACTTCAGCTACCACTACTAGTAGAAAATAATGGATAATCCCTAATTTCTAAATCGACACTTCTATTATATCAATTTATGTTGTAACAGGTTTAGTATAATGCATTTGATTAAACATTTTGATTTAAGAATGTTGAATCAAATCAGTACTGACTATAGCAGCAGAATTGAAGCATCATGAAATAATAAAATTTATATATTTAAGGGCAAAACATCCATTTAGAAAATAGAATTATGTGTTAGAAACAATTGTATGAAAATTATATAGTACAGTGGGTAATTCCCTGGCTGCATATTAGATTCATTTGGGGAGCTTTTTGTTTTGTTTTTAAATGCCCAGGCCCCATCTAAGTTAGCAACTTTGAGGGGTGAGCTCCAATATTGGTAGATTTGGAAAGTGGCTCAGTGGATTCTAATGTGCAGCCAAGGTTGAGAATTATAGTTACAGGCCCATCTGTAGTGACCTTAATTGAAAAGTTGCACTATTTTCTCAAAGACTTCTTTAACAAATTATCAGTTGAGAAATCAAATGACAATTAGAATTACTGTATAATAATAAGCTTGAGTGAACATATTTCCTATCAGTCAATTTATCATGTGAGATTTGAGAAATTAAACAATTATTGCAATTAGAATTGAAATTGATACTTCTTAATTAAAATCAGTCTACTCTTGTTAGTGCTTTTTCCTCTTTGTTGCTTTCACTGTTCACATAATTTTTCTTAGTGATTCTTCCATATAATCTAAAAAGTTAGGTAAAAATTCAATTAAAATGGGTACTGTATGAATTAAAATCCTTTAATTCTTTTATATATTTATAAGGGATTTTTAGAAAATCCTGATAGAGTATTATTCAGTATTTAAAAAGACAATGTATTTCACATTTAAATATTGTCATATATTAAAGAGTTAAATAACTGTAAAATAAAAATACTTTATAATATTCTGGGAAAAAATTTATACCATTGTATATATAGCATGTTATAAAGAATGAAGAAGATTGAATCTTATTCTTATGAAGGGCTTCTCTAAGAAGTGTGTTTTTTAAAACTGAAAGCAACTATTGTTTATTCTATTTTAAAATTAAATCACACTATAATATTCCATAAGTCAAAATATTAATTTTTAAAATTAACATATTAAAATATTGGGTATAAAATGTTAGTGACATTACTTATAACAAAAAATATTTCAACCATAACAATGGTTGAAAATTCAAGAATTAGCATATCTTGATAAAACATTTTAAACTTAGATGTGAACATCTTTGCATGTATTAATAGTATGAGACAATAAAACTCATGTCCTGAGGTTTTAATGGAACCTTATCATTAGCTCTATCATCACTACCTCACATCACACTGACCACAAGATTCTTTGTGTTTCATTGGCCTTAGCCCATAATTACTATTAATATTATGGGGTGGCCATACAAATAGAATTTTGCTTTATGATATGATTTTAAAGATAAAAGGATTAACTTTTTCCCAAGCTTTCCCCTACTGTTTACCTGAACTTCAACAATTAAAAACCTACCTTGAAGGCTATTGTGAGGATTACATGAGTTAATGTTTATACAACACACAAAACAGTGAGTGAATGTTTGTTAAACAATATAATTTTCATTCCTTTGACCTACAATATGTTTCAAGAAATAATACATAACCATGGTTTGAATGTATATATCCCTCCAAAATTCATATATTGGAACTTAATCCCCAGTGCAATCGTATTTCGGGAAGTGATTAAATCTTGAGGGCTCACCCCTCATGAATGGTATTAATGTCCTTATAAGAAGAGGCTTCAAAGAACTGCCTTTTCCTTCCACCCTTTTTGTCCTTTTGCCTTATCTGCTATGTGAGATACCCCAAAAAGAAGCCATCAGTGGAAGAGGGCCTCACCAGACATGGAATTTGCTGGCACCATGATCTTGGACTTCCCAGCCTCTAGAACTATGATAAATAAATTTCTGTTGTTTATAAATTATCCAGTCTAAGGTATTTTGTTATAGCAGCAGGAACAGACTAAGACAGACACTAAGCTATAATAGTCATGTTCACCTCAGGCATTAGCTTATTTCAATCTTGTCCCCATAGCAAAGATAAAGAGGTCCAAATCAGTGAAGACAAGAAAAAATTGGATATCTTCAAAAAGGAACAAGGGAGTGGGAAGAGAAAATAACTGGGATGGTAAAAAGCTCTGAATGAATAGGCTCTATTACTAAAATACAAGATACAATCATCCCTTCCTTCAGAATTTTGCCCAGTGTCAATCTGACTTCCATGTAATTAGGCAATGTCAAACTGCAGCAACGCAGCCTGCTCAATTCTTCTGCAGAACACACAGAGCCATTAATTCAGAGGCTTAAAGGAAAAAAGTTAGTGTATATTCAATTGAAGCAATGCTTGAGTGCTAAATGTGAGTTATGCTCATTTTAATTTTCTTTTCATCATCGAAGACATCTCTCCCCACACATTTAGACATAAGGTAAAACAAAATTGTCACTTATATAACATTAGGGTTAATATGTTAAGATAATCACCATATTACATATACTGTATATAATTTCAATGCACATTTTCTTTCCATAAAATTAAGGGTAAAATTTCACTCATAAAAATGAGTATTTTTGTTAAGAAATTCAAATATTGAAATAATCATAAATGTAGATTTAATTTCTAAATATGTAAAATTTGAAGCAACAAATATGTGTTTATAAATTGTACCTACACATACCATAGCAACTGAATGCAAAATAAAATACTCAAATCATTTTGTATACATTAGTTTGGTTTTTTCCCCATCCAAATGTCTCTTATTTTTTACCTTAAATAATCTGCTACTTTGATAATTTATGAAATGAATGTGCTGAGGTTTTACTGACTTGAAACTTCTCTTAATTATTGAGACAAACAAATAAACCATAATGTTCTCTAATTGGAGTTGTTTATTTGTTTGTTTGTTAAAATATAAGCTTATCCTAACTAACCCTGATTCTATAATAACTAAGCATTTCTCCTTTGTTCTTACTTTTCTTCTTCTTCTTCTTTTTTGTTTTTCTGAGACAGGGTCTCTCTCTGTTGCCCAGGCTAGAGTACTGTGGTGTCATCATAGCCTGGGCTCAAGTGATCCTCCTGCCTTGGCCTCCCAAAGTGCTGGGATTACAAGTGTGAGTCACTGCACCCACCCTTTCTTCTTTCCTTTAAACTAAGTAACCTCCCCAAGCCTCAGTTTCTGCCTCTGAAAAATGAGGTTAACATACACTACAAAGTTGTCAGGAAGATTAAATGAGATAATGTATGTAAAGCACCTAGCACAGTGATTTCATTTGCCTTCAATAATTAATTTCTTTTCTTCTCACCTCCCTTTTTCTTGTCAGTTCTAGAACAGTCAGGGTAATCATAACAGACGAGAAAATGCTCAATCAC
The DNA here is from genome assembly GCA_008086735.1 of Cheirogaleus medius. NCBI lineage: Eukaryota > Metazoa > Chordata > Mammalia > Primates > Cheirogaleidae > Cheirogaleus > Cheirogaleus medius. The sequence continues at coordinate 31,138,801 of VBSM01002608.1, forward strand.
ATCCTTGTTTCATTCCCCAGTTTAGGCACTTTTTAACAATATATTTCACGTTCAGAGTTTCTTTATAATATGCTATTGAGAAAACCCAAGACTTATCCACTTACGTAACTGTGTAATGCTGCGTCTTCATTCTACCAGGGGATGCTTCATGGTAGGCCTGCTGTAAAATTTCCCTTTGGCAGACACACTTGCTCCAAGATGGATGTTCTAAACTGAAGGGCTAGCTTTGGAACTAGAGAGAACTTGACAGCATCGCAGAATGACTGATTTAACATAAACTTTGATGGAGAATAAACAGTACAAATTAAAGGGATTTCAGCAAAATAGACGCAGCAGTCACTAATCATTCTGATAACTGAAGAATTGACTGGGCATTAGGCTACTGCTGTTGCTATTCTTGTTGTGGTTGCAGGTGTCCATTGGACAGAGCTTAGGGATGCGGTAGCATCTTCTTCCGATTCCAGAAGAACATTCTGTCCTGAAATTTTTATGAGATTCGTAAGTGTTTCGAAGCTGACAAAAAGGTTATTGGTGATGGTTCAAGCTACAGTTTAAAAATTAGCTAATTTGAAGTGAGTAGGGAACCACTAATTATCCTGGCATTTTGAAAGTTGGTCAAGTACATGGGGTTGTGAGAGAAAGAGTTTACAAACTAAACCATAATTGTCAACTCTCTGTGTTCACAACAATGTTCATGAAATTCCTTGAGGCAAAAATAAATAACTTTTGGAGGAAAATTGTCTGTAATTTCCCTTTCAGTCTCTCAAATATAAGTTTAACAAAGAATAAACAATATTAATTTACTAAGCCTAGTTTTTACCAAAGATAAACTCAGTTCTGAAATATTTAATGATTTATGTTTAAATTCAATTTTTGCATACCTTTGACATTGTATTTTACAGAAAGCTGTGAAATGGTAGAAAATGTTCCCAAGTCCAGTATAATTATAATTTGAAGAACTTTCACAAAAGCAAAATAATTTAAATTTCTATTTTAAAATAGTTTCCAAACCTCAAGAACTGCTAGTTACCTCCAGAGAGTGGAACTCAGGAAACAGGGAGGCTTTCTTTTTATCATATTATCTCTGTGAAACTTTGAACTTTTAAAAAAAATGTCCATGTGTGCCTATTTTTAAAAATTAAGGCATTAAAATTATTAAAGTATAATTCCAAGACAATATGAATCCTCAAAACTATATTAAAGACATGTGATTTTAAAATACCAATATTTCTCAAAATTATGATGTAGGCAATTAAGAAATGTCTTGAAAAGAAAATTTTTTCTTGATAATTTAAGTTAAAATTCTATAATACAATGAAATAAAAACATTATTAGAGGTAAAAATAACTATCCTGTCAATCTCTATAAATAAATATAAATGGTAGTTACTACATAATAAGAAATTAGAATAATGAATTTATGTCTCAAGCAGTCACTTTCTTGTTTATTACCTTCCTAACGGTCAACCTAAAATTGAACCCCAGATATAATCACTACTCTTGAATAATTCCATTCCCCAATCAATATCTGTGATAGCACTTCAAAAATATAAATTTCTATACACATGCTTGATATTAGTAGTAGTATGATTTTATTAAATATTTTATCATGATATAGCTCATAAGTCTTCACCAAAATATCATATTTATTTTTAAAAGCCCTTTATAAAATTGGACCCTGAAGTTCATAGGCCAAATATGCAGATAAGAAATTATTTCCTGTAGCTTCTTCTTTGAACTTAGATGCATAATTATGGAAATGAAGGAAGCAACGAGTCACATTCATGTCACAGTGCTCTCTACCCTCCTCTGTCTTTTGTGGTCTTGAATAGAGAACCAAAACAGATCAAGTCAAGGTTTTTGTTCCTATGGAACCCAAATAGGTTCATTAATCACATGTAAATTGACAAGCAAGTGTACGTACTTCTTTATAGATTTAAAAAACGTAAGTATTATGCTTTTATGTATTAAGGTGTGTCACTTTAAACATTACTTCTTCAAGTAAGCCTTGCTTGACCACTCAAGCTACTTTTATGTTTTATTTATCATAGCACTTATAACTAATATTTTCTTTTATTTACTTGTTTATTTACTATCTTTCTTCTTCAACATGTAGAAATCAAAACTAAAATCAATAGGACCAAAAACAGTGCTAGGCATGTAAGCTCTTAATAAATGCTTATTGAATATATAAATAAGCTTATATTTTTCTAAAAGAAATTTCTATGAACTTGAGCATATATTGGCTAACTTGACAATCATTTTGAATAAAATGTCTATTGAGCATTATTTAAATTACAATTATTACTAGAATTATATGAACATTCTCCAACTATTCTCTTTTTCTTTCAAAGTAACATATTCTTAAATGTGGCAAACTACAGATATTTTTGGGAGGACTCTATTTCAATAATTGAACACACACTAAGCAGCTAAAATTCAAATTGTTTTCAAAAGAGAATTACTGCTCGTGCCTATGTTTCCAGATGTAAGCTAATCCATGGGTGACACCTGTTTATTCCTTCCACCAGTTTCAGCGTCAGTGCCTTGGCTTGCTATTCTCCACTCTATACTCTTTTCTTGGCAAATTTCACATATTTTATGACTTTAATCCAATCACAAATCTCTATTGGTGCCCTTCCAAATAGAATCGCACCTCTACATCTAGACTTTCTGATTAGGTAACCTTGCAAACTCAACACTTCTGAAATGAGCTGATTGTTTCTCCTACCCGCCCTACTTAACATATTAACTGCCATGTGAGTGGTATTTAAGTCACTCTGGTTTTGAGCCCAGGGCCTCGTGAACCATATGTACCACATCTCTTTACCTTGGGAGCTGCGTGGTGCACAGGCAAATCACACTGTCATGCCGTAGCATACATGTTACGTGACAGGTGGTCCCCTGGGCAAAACCCTGCAGTTGGTTCATGAAAATCTTACTTGTTGATTGATGTTCTTATTGTTACAATTAATATTGACAATTTAATTGCATATGATTCACACACAGAAAACAATAAAAAGTAACAAATTTTTCATTAAATTAGGATCATTTTGTTTTCAAAGTTTTTATTCTATTTTCATAATAAAACACCATGGCCCCAAGGAAAAAACTTTTATTTTCTAGTGTGGCAGTCAATGCGTTAACTTCTTCTCTCCACTTAGGCCACGCAAGATAAAACTCTTGAGTCAAAAATTCTATATGTTGTTCTTTTTAGAATATCTCTATCACACATCTTCTCTTCTTCATTCCCTATTTGAGGTTCCATCACCATCTCAGATTATTGCAACAATCTCCAGCTGGTTTCCCTAATTCCATACTAGGTCCACTCTGGCTAATGGGAATATTGGTCACAGTGAATCCTTCTTTAAATGCTAATTTTCTCATTGTGTATATCTGGTCATATTTTGCTTCATAAACACCTCTCGAATCGATCTGCCTCTCTTCATTTTCTCTACAACTAACCTAGTATAAACTATAATCATCTCTTAACTATTACCTCAGCTTCATAACTAGTTTTCCCTCAGCCACCCTTGCCTTCCTCCAATACATACGGCAAACAGAATGACCTGTATAAAATGTAAATCCAAACATGCCACTCCCTTGCTTAAAATCATTCAGTGGCTTTCAATTACACTTGGATCAAAGATCAAAATCCTACAAAGTCTGCCTACCTTTTTAACTTCATCTTAGTCCATCCTATCTTGATTTCTATATATTTCTGTACTATAATCACACAGATCTTCAAGTTCCTCAAACATGGCAGGCTTTCCTCTGCCTACGGGCCTTGACAAGTGCTGTCACCTTATCTATGAAGTTCTGCCTGACCCCTTCCCTTTGCTCAGTTATCTTCTGCTCCTCCTTAGTTCAACTTGTCAAATATTACTTCTTAAGGAAAGATCTCCTAACCCAACGCCACTCTCTGTTCCAGACTAGTTACACCCTCTCATAATATCCTGTACTTCTCCATTGTAGAACTCATCATTGCAATCATGAATTAGTCAATTGTATAATTATTATTTAAAGTCTAGTGTCCCCACTAGAATACAAGTTTCATGAGGTTGGGCATGAATTGGATTTAATTCATCACTGTTCTCCTAGTGTTTAGTACTGTACTTTACACATAGTAGATGCTCAATAAATGTGTTGAATACATCAAAAAAGAAATCTGAAGTAACTTTCCATAATTTCCATCATCATGTCTATCTCTGCCAGCCAAGTTTCAAGAATATAAATAATCTGGCCTTATCTCACCTATCCACAAATATTAATCACCATTACTGAATATAAAGCACTTCTCCCTTCTCACTCTCAAAAACATGCTCTGCTCATTCATGCATCTAGGTCATCATCAATCATTTTGTTTTTCTGGCCCGTAATGCTCTCCCTTCTATCTGTCTTAATTCTACAACTCTTTCAAAACTCCAGTTCAAAGGTGCAAATATTATATTACTTTCTCTACTATTCCTTCATTGGCTATTCATACTAGTTATCTCTATGGTGGATTTCTATAATATTACTAACAAGTATCCCACAATTTAATATTATATTACATTGTTCACTAATTTTTCATATTTATTAATTTAGTCTCTCCAACCAGATCTTAGATTTTTTAAAGTTAGCATCGTTTCTTTTACTTTCTCTAAGTTCTCTTCCAAGTCTTTCTGTCTTCCAAACCTACGCTCCCAAACATGCATATAGCCCCTAGCATTGTATATTCTTATAAGGTATTCAATACATACTTGCTGGTTAATAGATTTTTCTATTGGCCTGGAAATTCTTATTGACTTCCTCATATTTAGCTCTACCTTTAATGTAGTAAAAGCAATATGGCCACTTGTATATTGGAGACTTCTTTTGTAATTAAAAGCCAAAAGCATGAAAGTGACCCAGATAAAATATTTAATCTGAATTTTCTGCTTTGCTTTATAATAAAGTCTGCTGACAGTATCAGTGTGAATCCACATTTTACCAGAGTTCAGAGTCAGTCATGGTGTTTAAGACAGATAACTTGCAAAGCCCATTGTATCTCCCGGGGTATCATTTGGTGCCTTTTTGCACCAAAACAGAATCCACTGTCACTTCAAAAAATGCATTTGTAGACTAAAATAGTACCTTAATATTCTTAAAAGAGTTAATGGGGTCAATCAAATGCTTAATCCAACTCCCAAATCAAGAACATTCTTTCTCAATAGTGCATAAATAGGAAAAGACTGTACTTTTTTGATGACTCACTTTTCCACCACCTGGTCTTATAAATATATCTGCTTATTGTTTATTAAGTCAACAATCCACTTTTTGGTTATTTTCTAAGAACCTTAGAATCTAATTGGTGATAACTTAATAAAAGACCAATAAACATTTCATTAGTTTGCATTTCCTATCTTACTTCTGTTATTTTGAACCCATATTGTGTAAAAATGTGAAAAACACAAATTTTCACTGTTTATTCCAAATCATATATTCCAATGTCTGCTTGAAAATATAATTAATGATGTAAATTCTCCATGTAACTCTTGGATTGCACATTAGACACTCAGACAGATTAATTTTTAAGTCACAGGAGTACTGTTTAGTAACATAAGCCATATCCTTATTCATAATTCCTAAGGGATTTATGGAACTAAGGAGCTTTCAAATACAGAAACTAATGGAGCTTTCAAAAATGGTCCTAACTTCAACAAGGTTGGGCCAGAAAGACCCTTATTTCTTATTTCTTCTTTCATTAGTTAAAATTGTAAGCGTTTCAGGCCATTTTTAAGCAGCAGGCACCTAAGAGTTAGATATTTTAATCAAAGTGAAATAAAAATATTAAAATTACTTGCAAAATATTTTTGTTTGGAATATGTTAATAATTCTATGTTCTAGGATTCAGTTTATAGGCATCCAGTTAACTTGGCCATGTTTCATGGCCACTGTCTATTCCCCATATCCTGAATAGGATCTCAAATATGTATCCTACAACAGTCTTTGAAAGCTAGCTTAGAGGTTACTCGCAGTCACTCAGTCATTCTCATTCACTCCCAGTGAAACAATGGTCTTACTCTATCTAGGAAAGGTAATCTCAACACAGCTGGGCAGCTTCAAGAGGACTCCCATGTTGGGGGAACCAATCTATCTGCAGCTATCTCAGAAAGATCAATCTCTTATTTAAATATCCATTCTTTCATCAACAAATACTCATTGAGCATCTACTATGTGTCCAACACTGTTCTAAGTACAGGATATTCAGCAGTGAATAAGACAGGTAAGTTCCCTACTCTACAGACATTCTTCTGAGTGTCTATGAATTGGGAAGCAGTGTAGAGGAGAATGATAAGCAAATAAAGAATACTAATTTCAAGGAGGATAGAATAAGAAATTGATATCAAAATAATTTCAAACTAAAGAAAAGGCACATCAGGAGCACACCTTTCTTACACAGTGGACTATATACATATAATCCATTATTTAGCTAGCTATATACAGATTCATATCCACATATTTAATCCAAGCAATCTTTCCTAGATCATACATTCCATGGTATTCACTGGCCTACAGTGAACAAAGCAAATACTGTCACATTTTCAAGATAATAGATTACTCATAAAAGTAAAATTTTATATACTTAATAAGTAGGTGATTTTTTATTATAGATGTATTTATAAGCCAATTACTAAAGATAATTAACAAGCAGATTCAGTAAAATGTTTAATCAAATTTTTAAAGTATTTATTCATTTGAGAATGTATGTATATACCACTCATTCATCTGTCCAGCATTTTAACTATGCAAATTCCAACTAAATTCCTCATATAAATAAACATAAATAAAGCAAAATAGTCCAATAAATATAAATACTTATAATAAAAGACCAAGTTTTACATAAATGGTTTATTCCTATTTTATATACGGTTTATATACCTTCTAAAATTTACTTAGAATCGCCTGGGTTTTTTGGCCAATTGTCTACTCACACAAATGTGGTAAATAATAGAAACTTCTAAAACATAACTTATTACTGTTATATTACATATCAATTCACATTCCAAAAAAGTGTTATATTTCAAAATGAATGAGTAAAGCCCAGTTTTATTGTTAATGCATCCATACACATTTGTATACATGCCTTCAAAAACACTCCACTGTATTAGAAAAATATACCCTTTTAAGGCATTTAAATTGGCAGAAACGATTTTTATGAAGCATACAATTAATTTGTGATCATGACAGGTATGTGCAGACTAGAGAATTAATGAAAAGCACAGCATCTTAAACTAACAGGCTTTTAATGTTATCAATTTGATTTTTCAAGAAATACATGTCATTTATTTTCAAAATGGAATTATAGCAATACTTTCTAGAGTCTATCAATAGTATTTAAAATAAGATACTCATAACTTTCAAATACTGCTTTTACTAGTCATCACTTGTCATTAAATGTAACTGTATATTCAAGAGCTTTCTAATAATAGCCTTTAATTAAACCAAGGACTGTTAGAGGGTTTCCGTTGCCCTTTGAAGTTCTTAATTATTACTTGTATCCAGCCTTTTATGGTACACTTAAGGTTAAATTAAATAATTTAAATATACCTAGAAGAGAAATATGAAGACTTTTGCCTGTTTTAATTAAATCTCTGAATTTCAGGATTTGAAAATAATAACATGTGTTTTGATTTTTTTTCATGGCCGAATAGTAAAATGCTCGCTATATTAAACAACAACAAAAAAAATGGTAGCTTTTTATGGGACTAATCGCTAAGCAGATGCATGTAAATGAGCTATTTTCTATGCATGGCTTCCAAAAGTGCTAATTAAATAGTTGGTATTCAAGGCTATGCTCGCTCATTGTTTAGTGACACACAAATCCAGCGATGTGTGCCAGCAGACATTTTAAGTTGAATGTTTTCTCCTCTACGGTCTTTGTCATGAAATGGTGGCACCATGATGAGAACACTAGTGTAAGCAAAACATTGAAATATGCTTTAATAATGTTTTAACCATGTAGTGACACAAGTCTAGTTTTCTAATGAATTTTTAATTTCTTTTTTCTTATAAGGGTGGTATGAGTTATCGCTGATGCATATTAAATCATATACATGAGTCATTTTCTCTAAATTTGCATAAAATGGCTAAATGCTAATGCACCAAATGGAGCTTACTATATGTGGTACAGCAAATATTCCCTTGAAGATTTCCTGCAATCAATCTCCTGTATTTCATTAGCAACCAGATAAGGTGTGGTCTACAGAATAAAAAAGAAAAGTGTGTAGCTCATGAACTTATGAGGCTTCAGATGATTTCTATGTGGTGATTAGAGTAGATTCTGCAATTAGAATTTATGTAGGTAAAACACACATGCGCTTCCTTTAAAGGCACAGTGCAACAAGAGTTCTGAATACAGCCTTGCAATGTTAAACAATGAAAAGGCACCATTCAATTATTGTGATTCTCTGCATCTATAATTAAATGAAGGAAAGACATACTTTAAATTTAGTATCATTTCATTGGCATAACCATCACTGAAATTTTACAATTTCCCTACTATATTTATAAAAGAACTTTAAAAAATCACCATGGTGATGTTTTGTTTGCTAACTTTTCCCTTTCTCCTTGTCAAATAATGGTGAGAAATTTTCTGTGCTAATCTTTAACATTTAAACATGATTTTTTTCTAGCACCAAAACACATTTACTGAACAGGCATTAAGATCATATGCCAGAAAAATTGCATAAGGGTAACAGTATTATTGGGCAAACCAGAGATGTTTACTTGAAGGATAAACTTGCTGCTTACTCACTCTACCCGTCAACCTTTTTCTCATCCTCCATGTTTTCACCATCTGGAATATTTTTTTAACTTGGCACAGAAAAAAATTGGGGAAGGGGATGGCTATTTAAAAATAAATGTATGCTTTGCCCTACAGTTATTTTGAATTAGTCTTGATAAATAATTAAGGAATGCATAATATATTATTTAGATGCCATGGTCTTAAGAATTTGAGTGGTATTTCAAGTACAATTATAGTCATTTATTTATCAGTAGAAAATTTACATAATCACACTTCAAAATCCAGTGGACTGGAGAGATATCAGAAAGACACCCATGAATGTGGTAATGACTCTGAGCATTAGATTAAGTTAATAATGTAGTGATGTACATGATATTCTGTCTAGCACTACAGTATTTGATCACTTAAAATGATAAAAACATAAATATTTTTCTCTTTTCAAATTGCATTTTATGCAGAAGGGCTCTTTATAGTATAAAATGCAATTGGAAAAATCAAAATCGAATTAGATAATCTCTAATAAAATAAGGTTAGTTAACTTTAATTTTTAATAAATAAAGCCAAATTTCAAATGTCCAATGGCTAAGAAAATAATTGTGTCTCAATAATAATTATGGGCCAACAAAAATACTGTTTACTTCACATATTTTGAACTGACAATATAGACCTTAAGGCTGAAGTCCAGAAAAATGACAGAAATTCAAGTCCTCTCTCCTGTCAGTGAGCATAGCATGCAAATGGAGGGATTACCTATTGGAGAGGTAACACACTTTCTGTTAGCTCAATCATGCTATGGATTCTTCCTTAGCAGCTAGTCCATCTGAGACAAATTTGGCAGAAATATATGCAGTATTTGTACTGTGCTGTTTGAATCACTGGAATTCCATGTCATATCTGCAAACTGAGATTTCAGACTATAATTGAGCATGAGTCTTCAGTGTGAAAATCTAAGCTACTCAGCAATTTCTAACTTTATTTGGGGACAGCTGAACTTTTTATTTTTTATATTAATATAAGTACCTACAAGTTGTCATAAAAGTTACTTTATAAAACAATGCATATGTAAATTCATCACTTAATTCCTATTTCCTTGCTGTCTAGATATTTTCACTACTAGAACCACTCAAAAGGTATATACTATAAACCCTAAAGATGAAGACCAATCAAATTATTTTTTTCCATTCTATTCAAACACACTTGCAATGAATAGTCATGGTGATAACTTCATATTTAAAGCTTCTAAACAGTTTGCAAGCTAATCCACAGATCATTCAACATCCTCAAGTTCAGATTCCTAATGTTGGCCAATGCTAATTTAACGTTGTTTGTGGATCATGTGTTTCAAGGTTAATTCGATACATTAAAATAACATATATTGAGCAGCTACTGTGTACAAACTATGTACTTTTTAAAAATCAGGCCTAAAATCCATTATTTGAGTTCCTTCTAAAGACCGTTACATTCATGCAACAATTTGAGGTACCTTCATAAGTCTCATTGAATTAAAATTAAGGACTAAGTACACTTCTATTATTACTATACAAGAGATCTAGCCCTGACAGGAAGTCAGTCCATGGAATCTGAATTTTAATGATATTAAATCTATTATTGTCTTCATGAAGGTATTATCTCCAAATAAATTATATGAAGTTTTTTCATTAGACCAGGGTCGATAAATACATAAATTAATTAAATTTGAGACATTTATTCAGTGAAAATATTTCTTAATCATACTTGTTAGAAATTTTTCCATCCCAATAAATTTCACCCATGTCTATATGTGTATGTGTATAGAAAGATTTTTTTTCCCCTAAAAGACAAAGATTGAAGAGACATTCTGAGTAATATTCTGGAAATTATTTTTTGTGGCCTGTTTCAGAGGAGTGTCTATTGTTGGTCTCCTTTTTCTGTTTCCTACATACATCCCTTTTCTCAAGTGGTTCCTTTACCATTCATTTACAGTTTTTTTACCAATTATTAAAGTGATTAGCATCTATAGTTATTTCTAATCCCCCACGAGCTATTAATGATATAAGACATAAACATTTTAACCTTGTCAAGTTTGAATTTAAAAGTAAAAAAAGCCAAGAGCCAGGTTGCAGTTAAAATTCTCCTGATAGCTTGTTTTCCCAGGGCCAGTGACTATTAAAAGAAATTCAGAGAACACAAGAAACCTGTCAGACAGCTACTTAGTGATAGAATCAAATGAATATTGTTAGGTAAGTGTTTTAATAACGCAGCATTTTCGAAGCATTTTCCCAAGATTATTTCTAATTGGCCCTGTCATAAAGTAGTCGCAAACTGCCTTAAAACAGTAATCAGTTTGAAACTAGTTGAGTAAGCCTATGACAGGAAGTTGTTAATAATATACTTTGAAATTTACCTGTGAAGTACTGAGTTTGACTACTTCTGTAAAAGTAGAATAGAAAGTAAACGGCCTTTATAATGCAAATCGACCAGTTAGCCAAGAAAACCACCATTTTTGGAATCTTGCGACTTCACCGGAGCTTGCAGTAGACCTTGCGCACCTTTTGGCTAATGGAATCAAAAACGTTTTGGCATGTTGGTCAGTGCCCTTCAGTATCACAGAAGCACAGCCCACGGGCTGTGGTGCGTCGGTGTGCACCAGGAAGCCTGGGCCTTAGGCTCCGGGCTAGTGCCCACCTAGGAGCAGGACCGCCTGCGGCCTCCCAGGACCCGTGACCGTCACCCAAAGCGAGAACCAAGGCAGCTCCTCTGGTCTCCGCCCTCCTTCCGCTCTTTCTAGACCCTCTTTCCTAGCCTCACCCGAGGGCCCCAGAGCCGGACCTACGCCGGGCGAGATGGATTTAGCCCGGTTAGAGTTAAGATGGTATCATTAGCTGCGCACAGCGTGACTTCCCGCTAATCCTCTCTGCAACTTACAACAAGTTTAAATGTCCATGCATGATGTTATTAACTGGCTTTAGTAAGTGCTTAAGACCCAGATCTCTTTTTAAAGTAATCTCTGAACAAGTTCTACTGTATCCACCCAACAAGGAGATTAATATTTCCAGCAAATCTGACGATAGGGGGAAGATGCGCCCTGCGCTCCTAATGGGCAATGGGCGTAGAGATGGGAGTTGCCCCTGGGAAGGGCCCAGAGTCGCGGGCGCTCACTCACCCCCGTCTCCCGAACAAAACTTCCTCCCCAGGAGCTTCCCCGCGGGGGCACCCTTTCCTTTAGCAGCTTTTCACTAGGTTAAAAAAAAGTGTGTGCTGGGAGGGGGGCACAATATCTTTATCAATAATATTGATCATATCCAAGGAAGAACCCGGGACAAAACCAGAGAAACCGAGTGTCAGCAGAAGAAAGCCCCTTGACCACAAGTTGCCTGGTAGCCTGAGGATGGGGCCCTGAGCCAGAGGGTGGCCGCTGGAAGATGCCCGCCTCTCACAGAGTCCAGGCGAGACTAAGCCTCGACACCAC
>VBSM01002608.1:31151117-31164101 GCA_008086735.1 Cheirogaleus medius
CGCGCGCGCCGGCGCACCAGCTCGGGCTGCCAGGGCAGCCCGTCTCCCGGGAAACACCAATCAGACGCCCGCTTTCAGGCGAGCGCTCCGAGCAGCCGCAGCTGCGGGAGGACTCGGGCAGTTGGCGGTCACCCGGAGGCGTCGTTCTGCCCAGCGGCGGGCCGGCGGCCTTCGCCGCTGCCACTGCCTAGCCCAGCCACTTCTGCAGCCAGTCACAGCGTCGGCTGTCTCCTCTGTGCACCGCCCACGCCAAGCACCTTGCAAGGCGGCTGCTAAGCCTGGCTATTTTTAGATCTCCAGAATGTGTTGTGCCCGCGCTCAACTAAGACCGAGTCAAACCACCAAGCACAGTGATGTGCTTCTCTTTGAACAAATATGGCTCAAAATTCCATATTTCCCTGAATAAAGTCGATTATCTGCACTTTTTAAAAGCCCTACCCCCTGTCGTCTGGCAGTTGGCTGCAAAGAGGAAAGCCACATGCTCCCACCTCAAAAGATGGTCATTACCTTTCTAAGGAAGTGCACTAACTCTCGCGGCCCTGATTGAGGGTAGGCAGATATTCCTTAGCATCAATCACAACTATATGCTTTTCATTTTCATTCACCATCTTGGAATTAATTCCACAAAAAAAGTTGAACAATTCCCAGAAGGGGTAAAATGGGTTCTCTGGGCAAAAGGGGACTGGAGGTTTCTGCTGATTCTATACTAGCTTGTTTAACTTGCGTTAAGAAACCGATGAACAGAAAAACAGGATAACAAAGCCATCCATTAAAATCCAGAGACACTGAAGAACTGCCTTACATGTCCCATTGCTGTAGACCTGTTAAACTGTCTCCAAGTACTAATGTTAAAACAATTGACCCAGTAGTACAGCTATCTTTTTACTGAATAACTTTGATTCCAATTAGTTCTTAAAGGACACCTTGTCCCATGTCACCTTTTCAATGCTACCACCCCCAGCACCCATCCAAATACAACACATTATGGTGTGTTTTACTTACTCTAGCAAATAAGAGGGGAAAGTCACAGCAAGATATAGTGGGAAAGGTTGTCAATATTCTTAAACCACAATAACATTTCCAGAGGTACAGATGTATAGAAAAATAGATACAGAGATAGTTACACAAATACTTTCACTCATTTTCTAGCCACATTGGAAAATAAAACCTTTGGCCTCATCTTTCCATTTTTAAAAAAGTCAAAATTCTTAAAATGCTAAAATATCCTAAAGTGTTTATATGTAGTCTAGGAATAGAAAGAATGTTTCTGAACTTGAAATGTACTCATCCTTTTCTCTTATTATTTAAGTGGTTTCTTAATTTTCATCAGACTACACAAAATCAAATTAGAATTTCATATTTTTCCAAACAAGAAAATTATTTTCATTTTTAAAATAAACACAGAGAGCACTAGTAGTGAAAAGTGTTCTTTGTGTTTAAGAAGATTTAAATGCCACTTTGGAAAAATATTCCATTTTGAATGTAAATAATGCATTTATCTCATTACTATGCATATTAATGGTAACTTCAATAGGGCATTAATACTGGTGAATATACCCAATTCACATTCTGCAGAATACTGCAGAAGTCTTCCTATATATCTTTTTTTTTAACCTCTATCCAATTTCCATTTTTCTTCTTGTTTTGGATTTTTTTTGTATGACTGTGTTTGTTATATCCTTTAGATTATTGAATGACCTTTCATTGTCAATTTTCTAGTATAATAAAGTAGTACAAGGAAAATAAGTTAGTTATATCTTTATATTTACTTTTACAGGTATCATTTTATCAGCCTATTTCTAAGTATTTCATGAAAAGATTCTAGATGTCAAAACCTGCAGTTAACGTTCCTGTTTAAAAATACACAAAATAATACCTTTGACGTTGGCAACTCAGATGTATTATTCAGCAAAACAGCAATTACTCATTGTTTTGCACTTACATGTTAAGAACTATGAGACACTTGGTGACACAATAACAAAATTGCAAAGTCAATTACATTTAAAATAGACATCCTAATAAAACATACACAACCAACTCCTTTTACTCCTTTTGAACTGTTTTGTTTCCTTTTTCTGGCTGTTTACAGTCAAATAGATTGTGTGAATGTTAAACCTAAGGGTAACTGATTTACACACACATCATGAGAAAAAAAGTTAGAAAATGGGGGGAGGGGTGTAACATAAAGGGGAAGTGTATTTCTGAGGGCACCAGAATCCACCTAAGGAGGTGCCAGAATATTCTTGTATAATTTTGGAAATGTATGTTTATGGTGTTCTTTTGCAATGTCAATCATAGTGGCAAACTTTGAAAGAGCAGTGTGCCATAATTTAAGGCAAAATTTTAGAGGGATTCATACTAGCAATTCTAAGCGGAACTGAAGCAATAAAACCCAAGTTGAGTCCATTTATATTTAAGAAGAGAGGGTTTCAGGTGGGACTAGGTGTTTGTTTTATTCTATTTTAATTGCATGAGAAGCATTTTTGTAACTTGAACTTCCCAGTAATGAATTCCACCTCTCAACCCAGCCTGCAGCCTGAATTGAAGTTCCCATCAGAAAATTAAAATGTTTGTCTGGATAAAATAACTTCTAAATGAACTCTCTATTTCTTTTCGTTTCTTTTTGTATTTTCTGCAATGTAGCCCCTCGCAATGATATTAGTTCTAGTGTGGGAAAATATTATAATTGAGATCTGGTAAGTTATTTGCAGACTTTTCTTTACAGTTTTTCTTTACACTGTGCTGACATTTAGTACAGCCCTGGTGAGGAAAACAATACTACCATTCATAGCTCTAGACGTAGATTTCAATCGACTTAAGCGGGCACAATGAAACTTGGTCATTCACTGGTTACCCATATTGTGTTCTCAAATTTTCTCTCAGCAAAAGTATAATGACTCAGTATTGTATGGTTGCATAGACAAGGGCTCGGAACAAGAGACACTAGTTTTGTCTGACGGTGTGAGAAAGTCGTGAAGGGATCTTTTCTTCCAGATGGTGTTAAATTCAGCTGCCTTTTTAACATTGGCCTTGCACAGCAATCTGCTGCTCCCCTTTCACAAAGACTGCGCTTGGTTCCCACTAGTTAACATGCATACTCACGCAACCTGCAACTTCACTCCAACTGTTTTACAATGCAGTGGTATGCTAAATAAACTTGATCCGGTTTCTGCCAATGTTAAAACTAGCTTTCAAAGAACTACTTAACTGATATTTACACTTCTTTTGACTTAAATGTACATGCCTTTGGAATATTTCAGATTTCAAAGAAATATCACCTTATTATAAGGTCATTGTAGAGATTATCTTGGACACCCTTCAGACTCATGCTTAGATACAGTACCTCTCTTCAACACACACAAATAAAACAAAATGTCAGAAGTTTGATGTGTAATAGGAAAAAGAAAAATTGGGACATGTTGCAGCAAGAGCAGTGGAACAGCAAAAAATAAAATGAAAATAATAACATTGAAATGTATTTTTATTGATCGATAAGTTATGTAACATTAGTATGATACAAAGCAAGTTTGATATGACAATGGCAAACACATAATTATAATATTGTTTATTTTCCTTAGATGTTATATTTAACATATTTACATAAAAGACCAAGATGTAGGCAAAAGCTTCAGTAATTTGACTCCATTGAGTGCTTTCAGTAAACAATAGGTTTCCCCAGCAAACATCTTATTGCCTTAATTGAACCTCCTTGAGAAAGAAAACCACACACTTTGTAATGTAAATGTTAATTGTAGTAGACAATGGTTCTAGGTAAATAGCACCCCTGGACATGAAGTAAATGAAAGGAATACAGGCACTTAACAATGAAAGGTTGTTTGCACAAACAGTGCTTCAAATGTAAATAAACAAGGGTCTTCTCAACGGTCACTACAGTAGTAAAACTTTGGCACGTGTTCAGCAGCCAAATTGAGAATTTACGTTAATAAAGTCTCTCAGAGTTTCTAACTGAAACTAACAGTGGTTTTACAGGCTTCTCCAGTCTGAGGTCTTATAAGGAGTTGAAGCTACAAAGGAAAATGTACTGCTTTTGAAGAAAAACTGTATATTTGGGATTGTCAATAATCTAGGCCATGTGGAAGATAACAGGCCATTTTGGACATTTTCTTATTGCAGTGGCTGTATTTATGTGTAAATGCTTACACAAATGTTTCTTTGGTGACTTGTGGAAAAACCTAAGGACTTTTAGGAAAAGACTACAATGGGGACCTCCAAAGCTCCAAAGTTTCTGCTAGACATAATTATTTTTAGACTTTAAAAAATAGCTGTTCGGAACCATCTAGCTGAGATTATTCCCTACAACCTTTTATCATATTGTTATTGCAATCAATTTTCTAAGTTAATGACTTTATACTTTTACTTCCAGTGTGCATCAGCATAATTAGGCCAAGTTCCTAGATGTATCACATTAAGATGTAAACAACCTGATGAAGTCATAATAATGACTGTAATATAGAGACAAGTATTTTAAAACATAACCCCCTCAAAACAAAAGCCAAAAGGGGGTCACAAGGCCATAAGTACAGACTGAGAATTTGACTTGAGGGGCAGGCAATCATGGGATTTTTTATTTGCAATTGCTTTCTACTAGCTTTCCTTGGATATTGAAAATCTCAACCAAAGAAGAAAGCCAAACTTAATTATAGCCAAATTAAACACGGGTTAAAAAATTAACAGAAGTAGACAGTATGCGGCAGCTACAGACCAGTTGGTGTTGCCATTTGGGAAGCTGCAGATGGCTGTGGGTGGGAAATGCCTTTACTTTCTTAAGCGATGGAGATGAGTATGGTGTGTGCACTTGATGTTTTTTTCATACCCCCACCCCCCAACAGGGCTGTCTGTCATAGGCTGCCGGGCCGCTTTACCACTTGCCCCCGAGCGTGGGAATCGGAGCGTCCTGCCGTTCACATCTCCTGCATTCCGTTTAGCGGAATCAATTAGGCAAGACAGACCCTCAGATTCCCCACCCCCTTTCCATTTTTGTCAGGTCTATATACGTCCTAATTATTTCAGTTTGGGATGCCAGAGCTGTTTCCTGGATAGACCTGATCATCCTTAAACAAAAAGAGAGGAGGCGCACACGTGGGTTGTGGCGTAAATGTCACTTTCATTTCCAATGCTAGGCGCAGAGTAAGACAGAACATTTTTTTAACACTTTGACAAGAGGGGAGGCGATCTCGTCTCCATCATGTCTTTCTGCTTCAGTAGCTTCCTCAAGGAAACCCTCTTGGAACAGAGAAGCATCTGTCCTTGTATTTTGAATAGAAGAATAAAAAAATCAGCCTTTGCTTTTTTTTTTTTTCATTTTCCCTGCTAGCTCTAAGTCCTCAGTAGATATAAATTATTAACTTTCCAGTATAAACTTTTTTAAAGGTCTAATTTAATATAATTTGACATACAGCCCAAATACATGAAAAGTAGTTTCCAAGCACAATCTGCAAATTTTGAGAGGGAGGGGCCTCAGAAAGGAACTGCCCAAGTCTACATATTATGGAATCATTTCTAAACTAGGTACCAGACATCTCTACAACAGCTTTCTAAGGAAAAAAAATCCCTCACATATAAACTTTTACCTTAAAAGAGAACAAATTGCACATGCATCTTTACTCATTAGCACTATACAATTCCCTTTGCAGCTGTAACAACCCCTTTCAAGATATCTGGCACCTTTATATTTCAGGGTATGTGTGCACTTAATTTTCTCTCATCCACCTTTAACCATAAGGAAAAAGCAAAACAAAAAGTTAGATTCAATAAGTATTCCTGACCTTTGTTTTTACTGTCTCTTGGCTGTAGTCTTTCATTCTCACACGCTCCCCGGCGATCTTGAAGGAGTTTTTACTTTCGGTTATCTAGCTTTATGAAGACCAATACACTCATACAGCTAGATAACCAAAGATAACAACTCGCTTCCCTCACATGCCTCTGTCTTCCTCTTGCCAGACTCCAGATCCCGATCCTTTCTGGCAGTACCGGATAGTCGTCGTCCAGGATACTTGCCGCGCTTAAGATTCCTCCTTTTATGCAAATATGACCTGGTTTCTGTTTGTGTGTGTGCAGCTAAAACATCCAAACGAGATCTGTCGCCTTCAGAGTTTATTCCGAACTTTTTTTTTTTCTTTCAGCAAGTAATCTCCGGCAGCATTAGCCAACGATTCATCTATTAATATCAAAAAATAAAACCAGCTATTAAGGTGCAGCAAGCTGTTACGAGTGAGCAGCAGCATCCGTCCCTTCACAGGCCTCTATTTGCATTGTAAATTGCTTCATTCTCACGCAAGACTCTTTAGCCTCCCTCTATAGAGATGTATAAAGCCAACGGCAATTTCCAGCGCAGGTTAAGGAGGAAGGAAAAAAAAAATCCCATTCTATAGAAGTGACAGCTGATTCAAGGATCTGCTCCTGATCCTTTTGGGTTAGGCACCATGAGCTTTTTACCAAGCGGTGGCAGCTTGATTGCACATATCTTGTGTATGTGTGTTTTAGGGGGAAGATCCTCGATTTCACAAGGCTTCTAGGCTGGGGAGAAGATGCCGTCTTGCTGGCCTGCTGCTGCCCCCGGTCTGAAAGAAGGAGAAAAGGGCCATCATTGGAGGGGCTTGCACTGCCAAATTGTGGACCAGCCCAACAAGGTCAAAGGTTCGAGACCGCGGGAGACCAAGGTAATGATGATGTCATGAGAAATCTCAAGTACATGGTTATTGATATGCATCAGTGATCAGCCAACTGCCCCAGCCTGCTGCCCGAGCAGCGGCAGCGACAGCAGCAGTAGCGGCAGCATTGCAACAAGCCCTATTTTCTCAATCAACATCTCTTCCGCTAGCACTACAGACTGCTTCTGGAAAAGCAACCCGCGGCCTTTTACCTCCTCGGTGCTAGTGTAGATCGCTCTAATATCCAAAGACTGGAAGAAATCTCTCTCTAAGGACAGATAAAAGCATTTCAGATCTGGGGAACGTCTTTCCTGCATTTCTCTTCTGGCAGATTGCATAGGCAGACAGATGGAAGGCACTTTGCTATTGCTTAAAGCAGGGCCTCGCTTTCTGGGGATGGGAATCAGATCTGTATTACGCAGTGAGTCGATGTGTGATTACATTGACAATTTGCTCTGGTGGTGTGTTTTTAATGGCTTCACAGCTCAGTCATGTTTTGTATCTATGTACCATGGCGATAGGGCATCGTATTTTGTCCTGTAAGTTCAAACTGAATACTCTTAAGCAAGCGGACTTCATCCTGTTTTTTTTAAAAATGACTGCATATGTAGGGTGTGTGTGTCAGAATGCAGCACAGGTAAACATTGCAGCAATAGTTTCTAATGTTGCATACAACTCTGCTGTAATAAAAATGCTGGGCCTTTGTCTATTGTTTTAAACATCAGTTTTCATACAGAAAGAAAATGATACTGGCCTTGCTTATGAAACTATGAAAAAAAAAGCATTGTTACTTCATGAAAAATACATATAAAACATCTGGATGTTAAAAGCATAACTTACCCTCACCTCGCCCTTCCCCACCCCCACCTTTATTCTATCTAGAGGGGAATGTTGTTTTATTAATTAATCAGCCTCATTGCTTTTCTTAGAACTTTTCAAAGTGTGAATGTGATCACTTCAAAGAGTCCTTTTCTTCATCTTCTCTCCTTCATAATGGGTAATCTATGTAATGCATCTGTAATATGTATAGTTCTAATATTCAAATGCCCCTCAACAGACATCTAAGGTAGTCTACATAAAATGCATAGTCACCATGGGTAAACCTTAAAAATTGTTTTTTCAGAATTGTGTTACGTTTGGGGGTGTTGCTATTCTTTGAAATATATGCTACGAGAATGTAATAAATCTTAATATTCATTGCACTCATCACTAGTTTATCACAGTACTCTCATTTCTATAGGTTGACTCCCCAATGACAACACTTTCAAAATTAACATACACTCTTTCATTAATTCAGTGATTTATTCATTTAAGGCATGAGTGTGAACATGTTTATCGAATTACATACAGAGCACATATATGTAAACTCTATAGAAAAGACTGACAAGTAAAGAAAACCAGAATTGCTAGGAAACACCCCCAACCAAGAATTGAAACAACAATATCACACCAAGTAAAGACATGTTTTAATAGCATAGATGCCAACTTTTCCCTAGATTTTTTATTTATTTACTTTTTTTTGGGGGGGGGTGAGCATTCCAGTACTGATTATTTAGAAAAGACTAAGCTGTGGAAATTGCTCATCTATTTTTCTTATCAAATTATGGTACAAGAGGTACAATCAGAAATGGATGTGTTGGGTTATACATAAAATACACATGTAAACTACACACTAATTCAGAGAAACACACTCCCTTGGAGTTACTGTTCCTTCCTGAACTATCTGGTCACAACATAGACTACTGAATAAAAATTTAACAAATCACTAAGGCACATGCCACTTTTGATATTATGTAAAACCTTAATGAGTTTGACTACCTTGGAAGATTGAGAATGTTGTGGCTTTGCTTTCCAAGACATAGAAGCAGAATCATTAGTGATTTGGCATGTATTACATAAAGCAAGCATGGAATCAGATGAATTCAATTCCTTAAGTCAAAGCCCAAGTAATTCCAGATATTTTTAGAATATCTTTCTATTGATATATGCCTGGGTGAGGGTTGGTGAAAGTAGAGAGTTGTAATGCATTTTATGCCTTTGTATGTTTATCATCCCCATATTTGTGTGGCTTTGCAAATTAATGTGGTTATACGTATACAAATGCATTTTTAGAACCAAAGTATCCATCATGAAAGCCAAGACACTGAACATTTGTGATGCTTCTACAATTAGAAACTACAGAAGGTGCTCTCTTAAAATAGCATCTTCTAGGGCAATGCCCGTAGCCATATCAACTGACTCCAGCACTGGCCTCCATGCCTGGCATATACACCATAGACTCATCATGGGAGCCCCAATAAGCACAAATAGCCAACATTAGGAATATGGGCAGTTTGTTCATTAGCCATATAGCCAATTAAATATTTTACTTCCCCATCATCTCTCAGGGTATGGAGAAATAAAAATACAAAGTAAGGATTAACATTGAGCATCTTATTATTTTGAATATTGCAAAGGTTTATGTCATGGTCTAGCATATATATATTTCAAGAACTGTATTATTATGTAGAATGTGAGACAAGTTGAAACAATTGTATAGCTCTAAAGATTCCTAGCAATGTCTGTCACATGTTAAGAGGAACTATTAACACCTACATATTTTCATATCAGATACTTTTGCTTTCAAAAAGCTATTTAGCTGAGCTACAGAATACTCATTTTGAAATCTGCATATTGAAAGATATGCTGAATTTAAATGGCTTGCCTGCTCATTCGCTAATAAATTCCCATTAATGGCCAGTAGATTAGAACGTGATTGTCATGCTTGTTTTCTAATCTTTTCATAGGTCTCCAGATGGCTGAAACATGAATTGAAACATCCTGGCTTACTTGGGAATAAACAATCTCTGCTTAAGTTAAAAGTGAAAAGTTATGATTTTCCACATATTTGGGTCATAATTATGTTATTCCATAAATTCAAATACATCAGGTTTGTCACCAATATTTAGAAGAGCTCTGAATCCTATTCAAACTATTGCAGAGTACATAAAGAATTGGGCTATCACTGAAATCCCCTTATAATATTTGGTTTGTATGATTCTCATACATGTAAACCACAGTCCATTACTACAGTCAAGATTACCATTTTCTACATAAAAGCCATTTAATTTACAGCGATTTGTATAGTTCAGGCAAGGTACTTGACTGGCTTACTTTCTAATAAAAGTATTCTATTATTTCTTCTGTATCCCGAATTCCCTTTTTTATAGGCAGTTACAGGTTATGTTTGTATTATGCTTAATATGCAATATACAAAGGCTCCCTACAGGGGAAAAAAACTGCACATATGGAAACTTAGATTTCTCTGAAATTCTATCTATTGCATGAATTGGGAGATATGCAACACACTCCAGGCCTGCTACCCAGTAAATAATATTCTATTTTAATTTGTATTTCACTTCAATTTTATCAAATGTAAATTTTAAAATTACCTTTGGTTGGTTGGATTGTCTATTCATTTTATGCTTCTTTGCAGTCTCATCTGAAAAATAGTAAAAAAAAACAAGATCACAGTTTTTATATGTATATAAAATCATATACAGATATGGTTTTATTTAAAGTATCCCAACTACCATGATTCCTTAAAATGCCAAGAAATTCCATAAAACCCCAGTATATCTTAAGTCTTAGCACCCACAGGGTTAAATATGCTAATTTGCATTTAAATGGAGATATGCATGATAATGGGAATGCAAAATATGCAGAATCTGAAGGGGTGTGGGAAATTAATTTTTCTTTCTTCTTTTATTTTTAGCTTGGAAGGACAAGGGACTCTTAAGAAACACTAGGGACTTGAACCTTGCAACCTGCCATACAAAAGAGGAGAGTCCTTCCATGTAAGGATTTTAAGACTGGACAAAGTCTTATTTTCCAAGTGTTTAAGAGACTGAATTTTCAGGCCTTTCAAACAATGGGAATCCCTGGATAAATATCTAATGTATTAGAAAGATGCAAATAGTTTACTGTAAGGCCACAGCACGTTGAGATGTGCATTCACATCTATGGCTCCTGATTGGCTCTTTCCTCCAGTAAATCAATGAATAATGTAAAACCTGATTGCTGTAAAGTGGAGGATTTTTTTATTCCCTTCCCCCCATTCCTCTATGATCCAAGAGTAAAGCAGTCTCACACTCCCCCAAAATAGGTTGCTTTTCTCTTATTTTTTTAATGCTTATTGTTATTTTGGACTGGAAGGGTGGGACTATTGGTTTTGCAAAATGAAAGCACTGCCCTAGTTCGATTATGCTGACTACGGGAGCTCGCTTCCTGAGACAGCGCCCTAATTACTGGTGCCAAGGTGGAGAAGGAGGGTGGCAGGCAGAGGTGGACACCAGGAGAGGGAGGAAACTGGATCCGGCCCCGCAATTCTGGGCCCAAGGCAGCCACAGCTCCGAAGGGCTCCCCCCCACCCCCACCCCCGGCCGTGGCCGTGACTTGACAGGGCCTCCGGTCTAACTTCTGATCAATTCCACTGCTGCCCTGACCCCTCAAGACAGTTCCCCATTCAAGCACCGCGGGTACATTTGCAAGAGAAAATGCTTCAGACACTAATGCAAATGCACTGCCCGAGGTCCCATCGCCAAGGGTTCCCGCAGATAATTCCAGGCCACAGAAAAGAGGTCTTGCCTTCCTCAGTCGGGTCTGGGCTCCAAGCAAACCGCAAAGATGGGCTCCTACGATACCAGGAGCGTCTGAAGCTCAACCGCTCAAGTCCCAATAACTAACCAAGACGGTTGCGTCCTGATGAAGCTGAACTTGGGATAACCCTGTAAAACGGCCTGTCGCTTCCCCAAATCCAAAAGGCAAAGAGAAAAAGGAAGTGGAAACCAACTAGATTTAGTTAGCTACTGTACATAAGTTTTCCACCAGGACCTAATCAGACCTTCGCTTCATTGCCAGGTAATTGCAACTTTGGGGCGGTTAAAGGGAGGCGAATTATTCAAAATGTGAATTCTGAATCTAGAATACAACTGTTTTGCTCTAGGTTTAAAAGATAAAAAGTCCTACCACCAACAACACAAAATAACATAAAATTCCCTTTTCTAGCGGGAAATTTTCGTGGCATCTCTCTGCGATTGGGGATCAGGCCGCTGGATAATTAACAGTCCTGGCTCAGAAAACTCACGAGATCAACAGGTTTAGCATCCGAGGCACACAATCAATTAGCTGAAGCAAAGCCCTGGACTGGCCCTCGGAGCGGTCTGCAGCGGGGCTCTGCGGGCACCAGCTCGCGGTCTCGGTGATGAGTGCGGGCGCCAGGCCGAGGCGGGCACTGCTAGCCCAGTGCCGCCGGCCGAGCTGCAGCCTGCGGGCCGCCAGGATACTCACTTGATCTCCCTGCGCCAGGCAGTGCTGCCACCCAAATCCAGCTGGGCAGGAATCGAAGCGCTGGCCAGAAGACAAGATCCAGAGTCACAGCGTGGCCGCAGCACACAAACAGGCTCCTTTTGGCGTCTCCAAAAAAAAAGAAAAAAGAAAAAAAAAATCAGATCATTCCTCTCCTCTGCACATTTAAAACTGGCGCTCAATTCCACATAGTGATTCTTGCTTGATTGCGTCTAAAATAGTTTAAACGGGTCTTCCCTTCTGGGGAGAGAGAGAAGGGCGCAAAAGACCAAGGAGGAAAAAAAAAAAAAACCAACTTTTCCCCCCCACATCAGGCACTTGCTCCCTGAGCATCGGAGTGGAGAGTGAAGTGGTGTGTGCGAGGCTTGGCAAGTTTTTGGGGGGGCTGTCCAAGGTCTAGTCCAGCCCCCTCTGCCGAGGAGGACGTGCTCTGAAACTCAACCAATTTCCCCACTGCTTTTGTTACTGATGAACTGAAGCCCTATTGTTCATCCATTGCCACGGTCTTTTTCAGTCCCCACACTACGTTCTGCGTTGCCAGAGATAATGAATTTGCACCCAAACCTCTCATAGTCCCCTTCTGACAGACGGAACAAATTAGAAATGTCTCGTCTAAAGGAGGGCAATGGCTACATTTTCCTATTGTAGGATGCAAAGCACACATTTCTTTGGAAACTTCTTTTGCCTTTTTTACCTTTTATTTTTTTCTCTCTCTTTTTCTTTTTTCCTCCAGTTTTTTCCCCTGTTGGTTTCTTAACACTAATTTTTAAAAGAATCGCCCTGTCTTGTTTCTCCAATGCACCATTTTATGTAACTTGTGGGTCTTTTCTACCTTTCTTCCTTCCTTCCTTCCTCTCCTTCTTTCTTTTTTAAGGACTCCTTTTGCAATTTTATTTACAAACTTGGAGAATGACCTTTTGACTTGCAGACTTTTTTTTTTAAGAAAGGTCTTTTGGTTCAAGTCCCC
>VBSM01002608.1:31171574-31205865 GCA_008086735.1 Cheirogaleus medius
ATCCTCTCCTGCGTCTCAGACTAGAGCCAGAGGCCCGCACACCTCCCGCGCGTCCTCACCCTGGCCGCAGGCGCCAACCTTAGTTATAACCCCTGGTGCCGGCGCTGCTCACGCGGGCGGCTTCCCCACTGCCCAGGCTGAGCCTGAGCCCTGCGTCTCTGTTCACATAGGGATATCCCCTCACTTCAGCTTGTTTTTACGGAGTGTGTGTGCGTGTGTGTGTGTGTGTGTCTGTGTGTATATACGCGCACAGCGCGCACGCTCCAGGCTAGAAAGAAGGTAAAATCCCGGCACGAAAAAGTAGCTTCTTTCTCCTGCAGCTTGGAGCCCACGACCATGTCCGACCATATTCAGTATTTGAGATTACAGTTTGCAGCAAGAATCAAGGCGAGAGCTCACCGGATCATTTCAACTGAGTTTCAATACAGCAAGGATTGTTTATCATTATTATTGTTAACTGTGGCGAAAATAGGCTTTAAAAATAAAGAATACTTTCAGAGAAAGAAGGGGAGACATTTTAGCAATGATCAGGAACCAAAAGTGGTTGGAACGGTTTTCTTGAACAAGAGTATCCACGATGGATAAAGGTGAAAGCCTCAGACTCGCACAAAACGGCTTCAATACGTGACAGGATTAAAAATAGGACCATGCTTTTCGATATAGACTACCCATTAGTTCTCTGTTAAATGCATTAAACCAGCCCCGTGGAATGATTACATGGAAGCCTTTAATGTATAAACACAAGGATGCTACAGAGTATGCACACAACCTGCTTATAGAACTCTCTCTGCACACACACACACATACACACATTCATAAAGAGAATTAAGTTTGAACACGGATACCCTAAACTCGTAAATATACATATATATTGTCAAATAATTATCACTAAATATAGTAATTTTCTTCTGTATTTTCTTGCTGACCTGTAGGTGCGACATTATAGTTGTAGACTAGGCTACCAGGATCGACATAATTCTACTTACATCCATTGTGGATGGCACGTCATAAAATGCTGGGGGGGAGGACTTTGAGGGGTGTGAAGGTTTTTATTAACAATTATATTCTCCTGTAGCTGTTTAATTTAAATAATAACAATGATGTCACAGTAACCATCTCCTTTCTCCTACTCCAGTGAAACCACTAGATGGTTTGGTGAACTACACATTTGTATATTTAGCTAAGGGATTGTTATTGCTATAGAGTTATACACCTATCCTGTGGGGTAAAGAATCTCTGAACATTAAATTGTTGAACATATGACATGTTTTAGAACCCATTTACCTGCCAAATCTTATTTCAGAATAAGGCTAACAAAATGTTGCTAGCTTATGCCCACCATAGTTTTAAGGGAAAATGGGGCAAAGTTGCTCTTTGAAAATTATGTTACTTGTAGGCAAATAAAAATATTTCTTCTCAGTGGAACGAACTGATTATGCAATATATAAACGGACCATATTTTACCAACCCAAATGGAGTTTAAAAAATTCTTTTGGATAGCAGTGATAAGAGCGAAAGTAGGAAGCAGAGACCCCAGCCCAGCCTGCACTCGTGGGTCTCCATGCCAGGACTATACTCTGCGCACACTGGGACCCCTCACGCATCCACACTGTTTGGCGCTAGCTTTCTGAGGATCAGCAGTTCTGTCTGCATGGATCAGATGCACGTTTAGAAATGACTATTTGTACAATATAAGGGCAATGTTCATGTCATAGTTCAGTGGCATGGTGGAGATATTTTTCATTGTTTAAGAATTGCTTACTAATTAAACTGCCCTGTTTATTGAATACCATTTTTGAGGATTTGCCTATCTTTCTTTAAAATTATTAGTCAGTGTTTGGTTCTAATGAGACCTCGGGATTGAGTTCTACAGAGGAGGGGGAGGAGTTCGACAAGGTACAGCTTTGATGTACAGAACAATTACGTAAAAGAAAATAACTTATTATCCAATAGGTAGAAGAGGCCAAAAGAAATTTTGGGTTATTTTAAAGTAGAATTTAGCTGTTTCAAAACTTTTCTTTATATTTTAAACAAACAACTTCATAAATTGCATTCCTTTTTATTTCCTTTTAAATCATCTACAATCTAAGAGATTTCCTCTTCTTTACTAGCAAAATGCCCACAGGCTTGCATTAGACACCAAGTAGCCACTGATGCCCCAAGGACTACAATCTGTCCCTTTCCAAAGTGTGGAATCTTTTATGAGGATTCAAGAAAAGCCCCCAAACCACAACTGGTTCTGTGGTACCCACACAGAGGAGCATGCTTTATCAGTCTTTTAAGCACCACGTGATTACACAGGAACAGTAACTTGAAAACACAACCTGATTCTAGGCAAAATCATTTTGTCCTGCTGGCAAGAAAATGTAGTTGTATCTCCAGTTCTGCCCAGGAACAGCCGGCTGTGTGTGGGGGCTGGTCCCTACCCAGATCACTACAGGATCGTCAGCTGGCAGAAGAGATCCAGAAATGGAATTCATGAAGAAACTCATGTGCATTTCAAAAAAAAAATAGGAGGAGGTGGGGGTGTGCTGCTTCCTGATTCTTTTCGATCAGGGCTCCTATGATCACCAGTGGCTTTGGCAGAAGCAGGGAAAGCAAGAATAACTTACCACTGAACAGTTTTGACCATGTCATATTTAATGGGGCTAGTTTAAACTTTGTTTTTTAAATTTCCTCACAGATTTAGTCTTCTTCCTGCTTATCTCTTACAAGATTTTTAAAAATTTCATTTATAGGTAATCATTGTGTGGGGCTGTGCTACAATTAACACAGAGGTACAGGGGCACTTCAGGGTTATGTAAATGTCGGTATAAAGGATCCTCCAGCTTTCCTGGAAGTACCTCTGCAGATGCTAGCTATTCCAGAAAGAGACGTTTTTTTTATTTGTGAAGTTGTGACTCAAGTCTTCATAGGGGTGAGTTTCTGGCTGAATTCATCAGTATGAATTAAGGAGTGGGGAATACATTCCCTTACCTCCTGCAAATAACCACTTGAACACCACCCTCTGTCTGGTCACTGTCGTCATAGTTACTGCCATAACTTTCGGAGTGTGTTTTTAAACCTTCTCATCACCTTCAATAGTGCTCCTTTCAGGATTCAACGCGGAAATTCAAATTTAGCCTTCAAGTTGGTCACTTAAAAATTAGTCTCCTTTAGCATTTAAAATTAAGCCCACTCCCCAAAATTGAGCTTTGACTTTTAAGGGTTCAAACGCTTCTTTAGGTCTCTAAGGTTTCAAAACAGCTTTTAGCGTCAAATCCCAGGACGGCAACAATTTGGTGTCCACAAGTAAACTGACAGTTTGGAGAGAGAGACGTCCACATTCCCAAATTATCTTTTGTAGCTACCCTATAAAATGGAGGCTGACTGTATGAAATCCCCTTCTACAGTTTACCAAAATTGGTAAAATGCTTTTCAATTTCTACTTGATGAGAATTCCGTAGTCTTGCATCTTAGAAAGGGTTCTGGACCCTGACTCCCTTTCACTGATTTTTAGACACCTGCCTCGGCCGAGGCTGCACGCAGGTAACGTTACCGAGATGAAGGCGGGGCTCCCTGTCGCCTGCGAGGGTATTTTACCTAGAATCTCCTGATTTTGCGTCCAGACTCACACTCAACCACACTCGCAGGTGTTGGGGGTGGGAAGTCGGTAGGCTAATAAAAGGCAAATAGTCATCAGGATGGAACCCCACGGTTTCTACCTGAGGGGTTTTGGCCAGAAAACAGAAGGAGCCGGGCAGCTCCTTCCTCTCCCCTTCTGCCTGAAATTCAGGGCACCTGCGGCTAAGGCGAGCGGCTTCAGGTAAGCGGATGCGGGACTGTACGCCGGGGGCTCTTCCCGGAGTCCCCAGGCCTGCCTTGGGCCGCACTCTTGGGGCGCTTTGACTTCCGCCGCCATTCCGCCCGGTCTTTTCCTGAAAATAACACCTGCTGCCGCGGATCGAGTACACCTGACCAGACGTAGTCAAAAGAAAAAGGAAAAGAAAAGAAAAGAGAAAGCCCCACCCTCTTTAATTCCGTTTGGTAAGAGCCGGGGCTGCCAACTCCATTACATAATACCAGCTCAGGCTGACACCTGTGCGGTCACTGGAGCTGGATCCGGTTGCTGCGGCTGCTCGGGCCTGGCACGCTGGCTCCGCCGCGCCCAAGCCAAAGGCAAGCGGGAAGAGGAACGAAGTTCGGGCTAGAGGACAGCCCCACGTTCGGAGTTAAGGTGGGGCTGGATCCTGGAGGGGACGCTTCAAGGGTGGCTTCCCAATAACTTGGGACCTCGAATAAACAAAGCTGCGGTTCCGAAGTCCCAGAGCTCTCTCCGGGGGCATCGGACGTTCCTTGCTGCTCCAGGCTGGGGACTGGGGGGGACTCCCTGAGGCGTCCCCTCAGGCCTCGTTAGGACCGGACTACTTACCTGCTGCGGGGCTTGCGGAAGCCCTCACTCCCGGCTCCCGCCTGCCCCCTGGGTGCTACTGATGGGGACCTTGGAGATGCCCAAGGCGTGGCCTAACACTTGAATGCAGCCAGTAAGCCGCCTGTGCTACCCCTTTCCCCTGAAGGCGGACAATGCCTTCATTAATCGGCCATCATTAAACAAACCCAAGAGAAGCCCTATTCCGCAATGAGGGCGCTCCAGGCATCTTTTGCCTCTGGCTAGCAGTTGGGGCAAACGGTGGTTAACACGCTGGATCTCGCTCTCCCAAAGGCCTGACTGTCCAGATCTTTGGGGACCGCACCAATGAATGACCCGGGGAAAAAAGATCAATCCCCAAACTCCTAGGAAATCCACAGTCCTCCTTGCCAAACATCCCGTCCCCCGCCTAAGGCAAAAGACCGCGAGCCATGTCAATCCGAATTAACGTTTCCGAGATTTTTCTCCAAAGAATTAAGAGCTCCCGAAGTGACCCTTCCACCCATTAGGACACCATGTCAAAGGAACATGCCATGGCGATTTACCAATATCACGAACTTGGACAGTGCTTGTTGAAATATGCCCAGGCTTCGTTTCATCAATTCTTAAATATTTCATTGAGACCCTGGAGACGTGACTCAGTCTCCCCAGTCCATAGTGGGAAATGCTTATCGGGCTTTGGTTGAAACAAATAAAATACAAGCTAGACCCAAAGCTTCGTGTGGATCTCAAAAAAGCCACGCACACTCAGCAAGAGGCAGGGACCTTCCCTGGGCACCGCCGGTACCCCTGTGCTCCCGCTTTAAAATCACTAGGTCCATTCCTGGCGTCCATCTCCACCGTCAACTGCCCCTTTCCCATTCTGCATTAAAAGCCATGAGAAACGTCGTGGTTTGTATTTCTTTCCTCTGCCAATTTCAAAGACGTCTGGGCATTTTCTTATGCTTCAACCCTTAAATAAATATCCTCCCTTTACATTCGTGTGCGCCTAGGACTGTGTGGACCTGCGCCCCTCTTCCCCTTGGCGATCGCGTTGGAGAAATTCGCCCGGAGGACCAGTGTGTTGCAGGGGCCAGAATGCGCACTGCCCAGCCTGCAAGAGCCGGAGAGCGGAGGCAGGCCCCGCCGAACCTGAGCTCACAGAGAATGTTATCTTCACAGCAACTTAGCAAGCCCCATAGAACAAAAGTTAAAGCGTGATGGCACTATACCTTGCCCCGGGTTACTCAGGCTCCTGTCTCCCATTTTGGACATGCTGGAAGTGTTGGGTTTGGGGAGGTTTGCTTTGGCTGGGTTTGGGTTGTCTATATAAGCTCTGCTGGAGTACTGTACTGAGGAACGCGCCTTGATGGACTCGGGTGTTAATTAACGCGCGGCTAATTTGAGCTTAAGTAGCCAGAGGCGGCCGGTCGCGCGGCGAGCCGCGAGGGGCCAGTGACCTCTAGTGGACATGAGAGGATATGCAGCGCGGGTGAGCATGTAACTGAGAAATCTCCTGCTTGTGTCATTGCTCAGGAGTCTCCTCTGAATCCAATGACAGGAGGGACACGAGTCCCCAATTTAAGGAGGAAAGAGCCGTAAGCAAGTGATGTCGAGCAAGGACCTTAGCTCTTCTGATGTATCTGAAATCTAAACCCAATGCAGTTTAAACACGCGCGCGCACACGCACCCCGTTATGCACCGTTGTTTTCAGCGAGGAAGGGGAGCCTATGGAAAGGGTCTGAGAAGTGAGCGTAAAGAACTTCGGTTTATGAACCTGGAGAAAAGCAGGACTTTCAGTGCTTTGGAGGCACCCGTCAGTTAGGGGAAGGACTCAGACTGTGACACTGCAAACAAAGTTAATCAGTTCTCCTAAGTTCGACTCTTGAAGAATAAAACATTTAAAACGCTTAGCTGGCTAAACAAGAGAAAACCAAGAGAACAAATGATATGTTGAATAGCCCCGATGCCTCTGAGTTCGCACTCCTTGAGCAAGTAAGATGACAAAACCGCAAAAATACGAATAACTATAACACAAAAGACCTCCTTCACTGAATAAAAAATAAAATTAAAAAACCAGAAGGATAAAATGAC
This sequence comes from Cheirogaleus medius, assembly GCA_008086735.1. NCBI lineage: Eukaryota > Metazoa > Chordata > Mammalia > Primates > Cheirogaleidae > Cheirogaleus > Cheirogaleus medius. The sequence continues at coordinate 31,178,056 of VBSM01002608.1, forward strand.
CTGTTTTTTTCCCCCTCTGCTTATTTCATCAGCTAGGTAAGCTAGTGCAGAAGTTATTTTGGAAAAGATCGTCCAGGTACTGCAGGCGTCAGAAGCAAACCATGAATCATGGTAACTCAAACCGAATGACTCTTTTTGAATAAATAGAAATCAGCATTTTATCCTTCCCCATTCCACAGACCGCAGCAGACTGAGGAAGCTGGCGAGGCCCCAATAAAATCCCGTGACCCGCAGCCACCGAGCTCAGAGTTCCACCGTCTGGCAGTGGCTCAGCTACCCCGCCGACGGTCGCGCCCGCCTGGGCCCTTCCTCCGCGACCCTCCCTACGGGCGTTTGAGGATTTCTTAGTCTTCTTTCCTTCCTGGCACTCTTCCCCTGAGGGAGGAAGTCCGAATTACCCACTACCTGCCGCTCGGAGCTGGAACTTGGAGTTGATCCCCTCTCGGGGAGTAGCCTGCTTGTCGCAGCCCTCCTAGCTCTGCGTAGAGCAGTTCAGCGGGTACCCAATCTGCCCTAAAGGACTTATGGAGGGGGCGGATATGGGGGACCCGAGACTCTTCCCAAATCGTGTGCATAACCCTCTTGGGGCTGGTTTGACATCGCCTGCGGACAGGGGATCAGTGCCTGGAGCACGGTCGTCCTGTTGCGCTCGCACGCGCTGCAGGAAGCGCGTCTGGGACCCTGTGTCAGGGGACCACGGCGTTAGTGAGGGACGGCAGAGTCGGGGGACAGTCATCTGTGGTGGGCAGTATAAACTTTGGACCGCGGGGCAAGGAAGAGCGGAACTGAGCTCTGGGCAAGGCTGGAGAGCAGCGTTCTCTTTCCGAACTTCCCCTCTCCCCTTTGCGCCTTCGGAAATGGCCTGGGAGCAAGTTGCAGAGGCCAGGATGCTACTGTTTGAGCAAGACGTCGCCACCCTGGGCGGTGGCCGGGTCTCGGAGTAGCCTCTGGGCTTGGGAGGGTGGGGGGGAGGTTCAGCTCCGCCGAGGGAGGGAGCTCCCATCCCCTCCTGTCTTAGCCAGAGATGTAGAGGGTCCCCCGTGAATGGGACGGTCCACAGTCGGAAGTCAGTGGTGGTTACACTCGGAACAAGGCTGTCAGTTCATAGTGAGGGAAAAACTGTAGCCGGGCAAGACTAGGAATGCGCGATGACGATGAACCCACGGGGACGGAAGGTTTCAAAGAGCCGTGTTTCATTGTGGACGAAAAGAAAGGATTGGAAGCTGCTTAAGTGAAATAGCGTTTATAAAGTCCAACATTAAATATATGTTACAACAAAAATACAATTTTAATAGATAAAATGAAATTGTAATAGTTTAAGAAATGATCTCTTTAGTAAAGTAATCAGGAAACAACACAAATTTCAAATTTAAATCGCCCAGATATGACCTGCACAGCAACAACGCATCGGAAAAGGGTAGACGTTCTCTTCGACCTCCTCTCCACCGTGCCCCAGGGGTTCCCTAAAACCCCTGAGCAGAAAACCTCATCAACTTCGGAATCAAATCAGAAAAATACTTGCGGCGCCTGGAGCAAAGATCGACTAATGTTCCTGCCTCCCTTACTTAACCTCTGTGCCCTCGGGAAGTGGCGGGAAGTGCACCACTTGGGGCGCACGGGGCTGAGCCACCGCCTGTCTGCCAGGCAACAGCACACCTGAGGGCAGAGGATCAGACGTGGAGAACAAACTGCCCGGATTCCGGCAGTCTCCAAACCGCAGTCCCAGCTAGCTTGGGCTCTTGCAAACTTAGGGATTCGCCTTTGGCCACGAAGCTGCCCTTTTCACCTCGCCACCAGAAGCAAAATGAGCGCTCTTCTTCCCTCTATAAACTGGGACTTACCAAGGGCATACCTGAGCCCACCAGGCCCCAAGGATCCCATCTCAGGCCCAAACGTGTCAGTTTCACCCTCGCTGGTGGTGCTCACAGCAGCCTTCATCAGCCAACTTCTAAATTGGCATCGATGAAGAACAGCCCCACGCTTGTTCTGGATAGAATCAAAGTAGAGCGATTTGGGTGTTGGCGTGTCCCTTTGACCTCATGTTACTACTATCCCACGTCTTGGCAAGTCACCACCAGGGTAAAAGCGACAGGGTTTATTTCCCAGTTTACAATGTTCAGCAGCTGGGCACTGCTATTAAAAAAAGGAGTCATCCTGTTCTCAAATGGTTTGTGTTGAGGGTTCTCCCCCTCCCCCGCTGAAAGATTTAGAAAAGACTGGACTTAAATAGTTGACCCCCAGAGCCTTTGAAAACCTGGCCTGCGAGTCTCCCCGCCTCCCAACCCACCCTCTGTCCTTGGGCAGAAAGACTCGAAGTCAGGGCAATGCTCCGTTCCCCACTCCCTGGGCGTCCTCCGCCTGGGCATAGGATCGCCAATCTTTCCCAGTTTCTTTGGGAAATTTGGAAAAAAAAAAAAGTCTCGAATCTGGGTTATTAGGAGATGAGCCACCCTGGGAATTGTTACAGGCTCAGGACTCTCAAGACCTGGAGAGCCTGGGCCCAGGAGCGCGTGTGAGCGCCCCGCTGCCCCGCTCCGGGCTCTGCCTCTGCGCAGGGGTGGTGCTCTTCCGGCTCCCAGCTATTACATTTATTTCTTTCTTCATCTTGGCCAGAGATATACATTTTATGTGTGGAGGGAGTTAGAAAATAAAACTGGGCTGTTTAAGCTATTCTATATTTAAAAAAAGAACTGAAAACCCTCGCGTTCCTTTTTCTCTCGCCTTCTCCCCACCTTTCTTTTTCTCAAATTGTAAAATTTTAGTGTCTGGATGGAGGATGGGAGAAGGACCGGGCGGAGACCGAGGCACAGAACAGAGGTCTGGAAGTGAATTTTTCCCTGCCTATTTTACCCCTGATGTCTCATTCCGTCTTAAATGACGGTGATGATAATCTGAGCGATAATAGTAGATTTTGCTGATCCCAGTGCAGTTTGAGGAAGTCTTGGCAATCAAGCCGCATGAACTTAGATTCCTGTTCTGAAACTTTTGAATGAGGGAGGAGGATACCAGAGTGCCTCGCTCAGATTTCCGAGATGGGACCTTCAAAAGCCCTCTCCTGCTGCCTAAGACACTTCCTGCGAGCATTTCACCCCCACACTGGCGCTACCACCTGCCAGACTTTCCAACTTTGTCCTGTTCCATTTTCTCTATGTGCTTTTCAGCTCATCCTTGCAGTTGCTCTAGCAGGAAAAACATTCAGAGTGAAATTCCACAGTGCGGTTCAGAGACACGTTTAGGACGCCCGGGGGTGGATAGAGGACTGAGATTTGAGCTGGGACTCCGGAACAGAAGAGGGCTTTTCAGTTTGGATGCCGCACTGAGGACTCTACTCTTCCGAACAAGAACACCTAGGTTGAGAGAAGGTGGAGCAGGACTTCAACAAAGGCAAGGCCCTGGAGAACGCTGCTCCACCGCTTCTGTGAGCGTGGGCAAGTGATAATCTCTTCCTGGCCTCAGTTTCCCCATCTGCTTTAGATGAATTTTAAGGGACTTTATTCTTTTTAAGATGATTTCCCCATGTATTCCTTGTCTCCCACCCCACCCCTAAAAAATCATTGTAAATCTGCGACCCCACATCCCAGGGAACATTTGAAAGAACCACAAAACAATGTATAAGACAGAATTTACCTGTTGGCAGGAAATTCTTTATAACTTGACTTCATTTTTATTTCTGTTGATTTTTAAAAGCCGTATCTGGCAAGAACTTGGCTCATCAGCTAAGTAATGTGTTACCATTTATTTATTTTACAATTTTTAAGCATTAGGCATTGAGCTAAATGCTTTATATATTTTTCTCATAACAACTATGTAAAACAGGGGTTTTTTTTCCCTTTGCACTTTTCCTCCCTCTCTCCTCCCTTCTTTCCAATTTGAAGAGTAAGATGCAGAGATATTAAATGGTTTTTATAAAGGTACAGAACTAGTAAGTGACAAAGGCAGAGTTTGAACACATCTACGGAACACCTAAGTAGAAGCTCTTAGCAAAGGTGAGCAGGTGAGGCCATGCTCCTCTGGTAGACCTTCACCTATGGTTCTTAGTTGCCCATTAAAAGGGAAAGCTGTGGTTGCCAAGCAGGAGTAGAAGCTAGGAGTAGTTAAGGTGGAGCTGACTTCCAGAACAGAAAGCTTGAAACAGACTTGTATTATCACCCCATTCAATGTTCTTAACAGGGGCAGAGTGAGTCCTGTGTGATGTTAATTACAGCAGTCTTTGTCTCTTCCTGCTCATAACGTCATATCCCTGAAAGAAATTCAAACAAACATTTTGCCACTCTCTTTGGAGGTTAAAAATTGTGGAAGACATTGTAGAATGATATAAATAGGGAAATCAAGTATCAGGAATAAAGATTATAAAAGAGTTACTTTCTTAAAAGTTGTTGGTAATGGACTAATCCATGCCAACACACGGAGAAAATTTAGGAACAGTTTACTGAAATTTCATATTTAAAAAAATTTAATTTTGTTAGTTCTGATATGGAGAATCTTTGTATTTCAGACAAATGAAATAAAATTATAAAGAAAGAGATTCATCCTCTATACATTATGACATGTGATAATAAAGTAAAAATTTAAATAAATATGTCAAAATATGCATGCAAAGTATTCATCTGGGAGATTATGTACTGATTTGAATAAAGTCACTTCCTGCAATATATGTTTGGATTCTTTTTCTTCTTACCCTTTCCCTCGTTTTCTTTCTTTATCTCTCATCCTCTTTTTTCTCCCCCCTCCCCCCTTTTGCTTTTCTCTTCCTCTCATTCATTTTGTCCTTGGAATCTATTTCTGAGACATATGAGAAAATGAACCTCATTAATTTATTTTTTCCTCCAAATAGTATTTTTGGGAAGAAACAAAACAAAAACAAGAGATGTCATCTTCATCTGAGGATAGGCCAATTTGAATAGCATTTCTCCTGACTATTGCAGGCATTCAGAACAATATGTGCCATCCCAAAGAAAGTCTTCTATGGTAGCTATTTTTTTTAAGATGTTGTTTTGAAGTTACATTAGATTTACTATTGGATTATCATCAAATTAAAATAGATACTACCATAATATTAAAAATTAACATTTTAAAGCCACCACGTGGTGCATTTAGCATTGCACTCACTTTTAAAACCAAGGAAAACACAAAGTCTGGTAAGACACAGTTAGCAGTGATACACAATCACAGCATACATGAAAGGAAAATATAATTTATCATAACCATAGAAAAATAAAAATGTTCATTTCCTTTGTAGTCTCACAGACTTTATTGCACTAGAACCACTATTTACGATGGCCAAAAATTTGACCATAAAATTGTCTCCATCACTTATTATGTATTGAGCTTTTCTTGCTTTTCCCCTTCATCAGCAAACTTAGTTCTCCTTTCTTCTAGTCTTTTGGGGCCCTACTCTTTGCTTTCCAAGGTGATGATTAGAACATTTGATAAAATGAATCCATGGTAATATATTGATGATTATGAATGTGTTAGTGTCCAAATCTTAGGCCACAATTCCTTCATTCTTCTCAGTTCAGATATGAACTCTAATGAACATGTATGGAGGAAATACTCTTGCTTTTATTGTCTCACTTCAAGTAATGGCTGCATAATTGTACCATATAGGCTCACTCTTTTAAGGCTGGCCTGTCTTAAATGTTTAAATACTCATCAGTGCAATTATGGAGAAAGCCCAATAAGGAAAGAATTAAAACCTAGCATCTCTGGAACATAAGACTGCTAAATAAAAAAAATGGCAAAGACAGGATTAAAATTTAGACAGTTAATAGACCAGTTTCTAAGTTTTAGACATTAATTTTAAAAGAGAATTCAATGAAAATTTAAATTATTGGGCTTATGTTAGAAGGCTACTCTTCTCCCATGTTAAAACCACACTCACCTTCTTTCTGTCCCCAGAACACTTGCCTCATCACCTTCATAATTGCTGTTCTTTATGCCTGGAATACTTCCCCCAGAAATTAACATGATTGCATCCTTCTCACTGCATTCTCAGGAAGCATTCTCAGGCCAAACTGACTCAATCCATCATCCCATCAGTCATTCTCTACCACATTCGTTTAAAAATAGAATTTGTAACAATTGGAAAGAGCACTTTGTTTCTGTATTTGCTTATACTTTTTTTGTTTACCCTTCTTTACTACAATAAACACCAAGAGGCCAGGGACTTTGCTTCCCTTACTCACCATGTGGCAGGTACTCAGTAAAGACTGAATAAACGATGAGATATGTTTATTTGTAATGTGGATCATCTTTTGGCTATCTCTATCGTTAGCCATCCTTCACTATAATATGCACACACAAAAGTTTCTGTTCTTGTTTGTTTCCCAGTAATATAATACATTTCTTAACCAAAAAATAAACAGTATGAGGGAAGGCAGAACCTGGTTTAGAAATTATTAATAACACAAAGGAGTAGCTAGTTGGAAAGAAAACTTGCTATATACACTGTTTCTCCCAGAAGACAATTTCCTAGAAGTAAGTGATCATATTATGTATAGGTTTTACAAAATATCAATAGTATATTAATCATTGAATGCTTGCATTCATTTATTCATTAATTCAGCAGAATGGCTACTCTATGGTTGGTGCTATGTATACAAAGACAATTGATATGGTTCTTCCCTCAGGTTAGTGCAGTGCAGTGATAGTCACCATCCTACAGTAAAACTACAGTCAGTGAAACTTGACTGCTGTGCATCTTGTTGTTGTTCCACTTGCTTTCATTTTTCTCCCTTCCTTACTTCCTTAGGCACATGTCGCATGTCGTGTCTAGCTCTCCCTGCCTCTTCAATCATTTGTAGAAAATTATCTGATAACCTTTCATACTAAGGTGTAAAAGATTTATATTGTCTATCTCCTAGAGATATTTACATTTTTATCAAATTAGAAAGCAAAGAAAAGGCGCTCTAATTATGGACTTTACAAACCAGAGAGGGGAAGGTAGCACAATTTTTAAAGCCAGTGCCCCTGAAATCACACCACCTAGGAAACTGTTTAATTTGCTTATTCATAAACTTTTAAAACTTAACATTGAATAACAAAAGGATTTTTCTGTAAGATCTAATTAGTGAGACTCCATGGACACTTCTAAAACAAAGTAAAAGTTTTTTCAATTCATTTAATATTTGGAGGAAGGATACTTTTAGTATGCTCCCTTCTTTTTTTCTTCCCTTTCCTTCTTTTCTTCCCCCTTTCTCCTTTCTTTCCTCCTCTTCTCTTTCTCCTCTTCCTCCTCCTGATGGTCCTCCTTATTCTTCTCTTCCTTCTATTTCATTCATACACTTTCTTTCCTGGAAATCCAGCAGATATCACGAAATGTTGTAAGAAGGAAGAAAGGGAGAGGTTTTGAGGCCTTTGCCAGCAGGACCAGGCAGTAGGGGACAATGAAGGAATTGCTTGTCAGGGATCGGTGGGTCTGGGGGTCTATTTGGTTGCTCCCTTCTCCCCTTGTCCTGATTAGGGTACAAGTTAGTGACAACAGCAGGGTCTGTTCTAAGCTTAGGTGCTTGAATTATTCATTAGTCAAAAGTAAATTACCATTCAGAGGCAGGTGACACACATGTTTTCTCGAACAATTATTATCACTAATCATCATTTTCCACAGTAATTTGTATGCTCTCATTATTAGCCCTTGATTTCTATGTAAATCCTTTTCATAGCACTGCCAAAAGATGGAAGGTTTTTTTTTTTATTGGCTCTCTTTACCTCTTGATATATTTCTTGGCATTTTTGCACTCCTCATCTGGCACTTGATGGTTGGATTTTCAGATTAGGCTGACTGTTGACATGCCCATATAAAACATTCTTTCATTGAGCATATTGCATTTGTAGGGGAGGCTACCTTCTTCCACCTTCTGCCATATTGTACCCATATTTTTTTAATATCAATTGTCCAAACATTGACTCTCACATTTTCCCCTTTTTGATTTTCATTGTTCACTACATTTGACACTTTAACTACTTTTACTGGTTGTCCGTGCCTTGTCACAAAGACCAAAACTGACACAGGCTTTGCCTAAACAATTGCCTTGAATAAGTACATTTGCCATATGGATTTCCCCTTCAAATCATGTAGAACACCTTGGATATTTTCCTGCTAATCTTTTATTACAGTTATATGGGTTCCAAGACTTAACTACTTGAAGAGAACTATCATTCTTTGTAACATTTATTTCATATCTAGAATCAATTTTTAAATGAGCTCCAGAAAGAGTTCTTGAGATTAGCTAGTTCATGTCAGCATGTGTCCTTGTCTAGCTCATGAGGGAATGATACAGTCCGATTGAAGATTTGCTTATAATTCTACTGGCTTGAAATAGCTCCACCTTGATCTAATATAGTACCTAAAATTCTTACCTTTAGAATAAACATTATTACCCTGGTGAGGAGAGGGATGGGCACCCTAGAAAGGGCCAGTATATTAACCTCCAGCATTTACAAGCGCTCAGATCATCTCATTCAAGTCCCGGCTCTCTGATTTACCAACTGGGTGACCTTATGGCAAGTTACTTTACCCTCAGTGCCTCTATTTTTCTCGCCTGTAAAAAAGGCTTAATGATTTGTGCCTACCTCACAAGGCTGTTGTGAGGACTCAATGAGCTAATACATAAAAAGCAATTAGTGTCTGGCTTCTAGTAAGTAGTTATTTAGAACATTTAGTGTCAGTAGTTGTGATGATGATGATAGTGTTGGTGAATTGTTTTCTTGGAACAATAGAGGATGGAGTCTTGGTGAAATAGACACAGATGTATAGCTTTTTATCCCTAGGAGTTAGGTAAGAATGGCCTGAAGGAAGGGTATTTCCCGTGGAAAGCAGGCCTAGGAAAGGAGCTCCATTAGAAAGTCCTGGGGGACGACAATATCCTGACATCATTATGGCCGAGTGCATTGTTCCTGGCCTTTCACAAGAGGTCAGGGCAGGTGTTCTGACTAAGCTGTCCTGTGAAACATTGCTTGTTAAAGACTCTGAGGAGAGGGAGGTTTAGTGAAGGGGTTGGGTGACTTTTGCTCAAAGATGTTTTATGGCCTTAACAGAGCTACGCTTTTCATTACCCCTTTCTGGAACCAAGTCTCTCTTTTTTTTTTTTTTTGAGACAGAGTCTCACTTTGTTACCCGAGCTAGAGTGCCATGGCGTCAGCCTAGCTCACAGCAACCTCAAACTTCTGGGCTCAAGCAATCCTACTGCCTCAGCCTCCTGAGTAGCTGGGACTACAGGCATGCACCGCCGTGCCCGGCTAATTTTTTCTATATACTTTTAGTTATCCAGCTAATTTCTTTCTCAGTCTTGCTCAGGCTGGTTTTGAACTCCTGAGCTCAGACTATCCACCTGCCTCGGCTTCCCAGAGTGCTAGGATTACAGGTGTGAGCCACCACGCCGGGCCTGAAACCAATTCTGTGTTTACAAATTATGCATGAACATCTCCAATCGGTTTCCTACACTAAAAAAAAAATATTGCCTTAGTTTTGAATTTTACCTCAAGGCTGGTTATACCAGGCTCTTGTCTGCCACATTTTTAATGTTTTAAGCCTGTATTCTGGCTCATTGTTGAGTCTTATCATTTTGGTCAGAAAATGTAACTGCAGTGCTACTGACATTTTCCTAATGGTATCTTTACATAAAATACAATTTTCTTAAACGTGGAAGAGAAGCAGCTTCAAGATTAGTGATACCAAGATTGTAAAGTGGGGGTTTTAACTTCAAGAGCTATCCAAACAGTTATCTGTGTCAGCATACACACCTGTGTCTGCACACACACAAACACAGGCAGAAAAAAAATCCAAGATAGCATTCCACATTGTTATGGAGCTTCCAGAAATACCAATTCTAGGGACTCAATCTTACATCAATGTACGGTAGTGTCACAATATCCAACCTGCCCCTCCTCCTTTTGACATTTCTAAAGAAGAAAAGGAACTCCTGCTGTTCTGTCACTGAAGGAGAGGAACATACACTAGGTGTGCTTGAAGGGGCTCACAATGTAAACTGGGTTAAAATAACTTTTCTGCCTCCACTTGGCAAATTAATTTTTTTCCATGTGAAAAACCACAACAGAAAAAACATGTCATTTCAGGAATTTAGTGTTTCACAGACCCCTAAATCATTGCCATCACAATTTAGAATTCAATTCTAGCATGCTGAATTGAAAAGACTGGAAAGAACCAGTTAGAAGAGGCATCTAAATATAAAATCTAAACATAAGAAACAACAATGCAGTCGTTAATACACAGTAGGTAAGTTTTCCTTGATCTTATGCCTTTATTTTTGGGAAAATGTTACACATCTAATTGATGTAAATAAAGAAAATAACCTGTAGTATTTTGCACACTAAAAAGCCTTGTTTTTTTTTATAGTTATCATGTTGTCTTTCTTGCTTAATTTTGTAGTATATATTTTATCCTTACCTAGAGTTCCACTTTGACGATATTATTTATGATAACCCAGGTGTTACTACTATTACCACCATACAAACCACTTGGTTCAGTTGGAAGAAGATGGGAGTAAACTATCCAAGGTGTTTGGTTGGATTTCTGCCCAGTCAGGGCTAGTTGGCTTGGCTCTTTGCCACAGTAACAGATGATATTTCTAACTCTTCCTGACATTCTAGTTTCAAAATGCCTTGACAATAGGGGCTATACTTTAGAAAAATTATTTTATTTTCTGAGGCACCTAAAATATTGCTGTTTTCCACCTAGGATTTAAAACTATTTGCTTAGTGAAGGAAAAAACAAAGAGAACATCACAGTCATATCTCAGTCATGTCCTTTGGTCACAAATGCCTGAAAAGCTCATCTTCTATTGCTCAGCCATTATCTTCTCCAGTGAAGAAAAATACATGGTCAAAGTCTAAAGGAATTTATGTACTCATTTACCTGAGAACTTAGTAAAAGTTACTTCAAAATTTTTCATTATTTTGACCCTATTTCCTGAACATACATATTTTGTAATGGAAGAATAAGAAATTCATCAGTCAACTATCTCAAAATCCATAAAAGTCACCATTAGAGGATACTGATACTGATCTGTAGAGAAAAAAGCAAATGAGCAGTTCAGGAGAACCTGTAATTGCTTCTTCCTCCTATTCTTACTTAACTTTCATATTTGTCTGTAGTAACAGTGTACAAAATTACAAGTTATCTAGTTAGTATCTGATTCTTCAACTTAAGATGGTTGAAGATTCTAACTTGCTTTGACTAATTTTTTTTTTTGAGCCAGCTTAAAGAGCTCCGGCTTCTTTCCACTTATAGATAGGAGTTCTTGCTGGTATAGCAAACTTACATTATTAAATTAGCTGAAATTCTCTCAAAACAAGTCCTTGAGTGAGCTGGGTAAAATAAGATGCAACAAACAGGAGACTTGATTTGTAAGTAGAATACAACTCCTGATATCAAATAATTTGGGTTATGTGTAAAGTGTTAGTAAGGAGAAACGTATTTCTGTAGAGTTATTCATTTATTATGAGTGGAGGGAACATAGCTCACAAAAGTATGTAACCCTTAAGTACCTATATATAAGCTTATTTGGAAATGCTGCATAAATACCTAGGAATGGGATGTTATTAGCTTCACAAAGAATTGATATCAGAAATGATACTAACCTTATATACTAGCCTTATATATCCTTTATAAGACTATCAATAAAATGGTAAAATGTGATAGTATTTCTCCCTTAACAATTCAACTTAATTTCATTTTGTTTTTATGCAAATAAAAATAAACATATGGTATTAGAAATTATTGGTTCTGAGTATACTACACTTGATCTTAGCCAAAAGGCCGAGAAGCGATGGTTCTGAGTATAAATGAAAATTATGTTAACTTACTACTCTCAGGTTGCTTCCAGTGGGAATGAAGGAGTTTGTTCAAAGCCAGAAAATATTGTCATAGTTTAAAAATTATTTTTTATGTTTGAGTATAAAATATTTCAAATGTACACAAAAATGCTAACAAAATAACAAACCACCATCCACATTTGAAAGATCTTAATTTTTTTGTAATTTAATTTTAAGAAAAGAAATAAGTTAAAATTAGCTATCCCTCTACCTTCTAATCCCCTATCTTCCCTTTTTTCTTTCTTTCCAGAGGTAACCACTATCCAAAAGTTAATGCATATTTCTCCTGTGTGCATTTTTAAAACCTATTACTACGTATTTATGTATCTAGAAATTTTCTTTTTCTCAAAAAATTATGTTTTCAAGACTTTTCTGTGTTGATACATACAAACTAACTGTCCATCAATAAAGGAAATGAAAAACTGTAGATTATTCTTACAATGAATAGTGTCAGAAATTAATATAAATAAAATATATCTAAATCCATTAACATTAAACTATTTTTCAACCAATTTAGAGAATTCAAACATTCTGGAATACTTTATTTTACTCATATCATTCATTTAAGAAATGTTTGAGAGTTGATTCGATGCCAGGTATCGTTCTAGCAGCTTAGGATGCCACAGTGAGCAAAACATTTGGCTAGTTTGCCACCTGGAACATGTACCAGTTAGGCCAACCTCTGGCTGATGTTGAGGGAAAGAAAGAAGTTTCATACCCAGTCAGGTGGTGGAATCCTAAAGTTTCCAGATAGATATCTATAACTTCCCACCGTTTTCTGATCATTATCCAAGAGTCAGCCAAAGGAGATGAAACCTTTCTGTGGACAGCTACATTCAGTGACTAGACTGCCTAACTAAGGTGTGTGAACCAGGAGGAGGTGAGGGAGGTGGAGTCAGAAATATTTGTATGATTTTTGTGAAGGCTGTTCCAGGGCACTACAGTACCAAATGCCTGTGAATGGTTGGTGCCTGGAACAGCCATCACGTACCCTGACCTTTGGTTCATTGTTGGATGGCCTTTGAGACAAAAAGCATAAATTCAGGCTACAGATTGTCTAGAAAGCTGAAAATATGAAATAGTGTGTCACACAATGGTGTGACCAAAGTCAGATGATTAGCTTAGAACAGCAACATCATAACCTGAAAAAGTGTCAACAGTGGCAAGGCATCAACAGTAGTCTCAAGAGTGGGGTCAGATGTCCAATACAGTCAATTTTCCAGGAACGGGCTGGGACAGTGCTTATTGAAGTGTAGCGAGTTCTTCATTGAAAGACACATGAACCAATACTTGGCAGCAGTCACAGGACTGGCATGCGGTACTGGCATCTGCACCAGAAACATATTGTTCTTTAATTTGTGCCTAGTCCCTGATGGTTGATATGTTGCCATGTGTGATATTACGATAGATACAGGCGACCATGGTGGCTATCTGGAGAGTGTAAGCTGATCAGTAGCTTGATTTAGTTATTCTCATTAGAAAATGAATCTTTACAAAGATATCTATGTGAGTGACCCAGATTATGTGACCAACAACCATAATTTGATTTTAGTTTGCTGCCCTTAAACAGGGCTGCCTTTATTGTACCAGCCTATAGTTCTCCAAGGGCCAGAACAGATGTCTAGGCCATTGACTACAAACCAACAGTCAGTAAAAATATAACATGTTTGGTCCTTAGAAGTATTATTTAAGGCAAGGATAATGGCTTTCAATTCAACTCATTGTGGTGACAGGTCCCTATGACAGTCTTCCTGTCTGTCATTGAGGCTGGACAACTACTGTTTTCCAGTGGAAACCATCAGCTATTAGTGAGCTATGCAGAGGCATTTGGGAAAACCTCTGTGAAGAGGGCTCCACTGAGCCATTGGCTTTGCTTTATGGGATTGAGCGGGGGATATGGAGGTTCCCAAAGGGGTAGCTGCTACCTGTTCACATAAAGCCAACATGCTGCTAGGCCGGGGCAGCCTGCATTCAATATATTATTTCTGTTTGACTAGTAAGGCCTGCTGGGCATTCCTACCTTGTTAATCATCATGTTAGAGTTGACCTGCACCAAAATGGGGATGGCAGGCTGGAGAGTTATAAGGGTTGCATGGATCAGGCATTAAGTTTCAACAAGAGCTGAGTAGCAGGTTAATATCTTCCTTTTTTCACCTATGTTAAGCAGGTAGTGGTATCCTGGCAGGTCCTAAAAGTAACCTCTCTGAGTACCTGCAAGACTTTAAGTTTTTAACTAAAGCTATGATTTCTTTTCTTCCCCTAGATTTTTATTGTTTTTGACCACCCTAAAAGGATGGTACATGTAATGATTCCTGTATGGGTCCTGTCTATCACTGATGGGACAGGGAAGTGCAGGCATATAGGGCATATGGCACATTGATTCCATAATGTGCTCAGATGTAGAAATCACAGCGACAGTGTAGTAGCAGCATAAATGCCCCACACATAAGGTTACTTTATCTTCTCCACTGTGAACTTTGCCTACACTCAATCAGTTGAACTCAGAAGCATTTTTACTTACAGGGTCACAGGCTAAGGAGTCTAACACATGTATATCAGGGGATACAACAGCAGTAACCAGAAGATCATGCTATTCCACAGGCTGGGAAGTTGGAGCATGCAGGGTGGAAGGGGAGCCCGGCAATGGTGGGGATGGATGGTAGGAGGAAATATAATTGTTAGCCTATTTATCCCCCTTGACCCCTGACTCAAGGATTTTTATCTTAGTGCCAGTGCTGCTTCCTTCTCTGTGCACCGTTAGCATCTGGAGAGCACCTGGGTCAAGGGGTCCCTTCCTTTCTGTCCTTGTGCACGCCACTGCATTTTGTCCTGTAATCTTTCCATGACCCCACATCCAGTGTCTCATTCTTGTTGCTGGACAAGTCTGGCTGTGGCAGAGGCCAGGTGCACAGGCATGACAAGCCTTGAACAATTAGCAAAGCTTTGCATTCACTTTTGCTTTTGAGAGGCTGCCTGCTGAAGGCTCAATGAAACAAATGTCTGATGTTTTCAGTTCACCCAAAGGTCTATACAGATTAGCAAAATCCCTACTTCTGACATCATTTATTTCAGTTTCAGGGATTCCTTGACTGAGTAGCCTCAGCCACACTGTCTTTTAGCTGGAGTTCTGGAGCTTTCTTGTCCTTTTGTCATGTTAATTAATATCCCTCCCTCTAACCATTTGGAGGAGAGTGAATAACTACTAAGATACCATTTTTGTAGCTTGTTATAATCCTATCTCTAATTGTTTAGCCTCATTAACGGTACAACAGTGAGGGATGTTTATCTTCCCCTCACCTACCACTTAGGGAAGAACATCAGCTACTGGATTCCAGGAAGATTTTCATATCATTGAAAGCAAACTGTGGGGCCTTTGTCTATCTTTGTTAAAAAGCCATGTTTCTGCCACCACCCCATCCCCCCTGCAAAAACTTACAGACTAATTAGTAAGCCTGTTACTGTTTTATGGATGCTGGCAGAAGACATGAGACTCCTGAATCAGAGACAAAAGACTTTATTACTCATGGCACAGCATGAGCATCAACATGTTTGCATTGTCCCTGGGGGTGTTGTGATATGTCCCAGACAGGTGGTATGCACACAGTGGGTTTGTACTGCAGCTGAGGAACACTGAGCTTGGGGAGTTCACCACTTTTATAGCAAGCATTAAACAAGCACATTCTTTGTTTTAGAAGGAGCTATTACCTTAAACTTCAAGGTTGCTTGCTGCACACCCAACCCTGAGAAATGACCTGGTTAAAGAGTAGTATGGTCTCGCATTCCTGGCAAACCCAACAAGATATGTATGAATGGGAGAGACTCATGGAAAATTGTCTCCTAACAATAATACTTCTTCATAATATTTTCATTTTCCACTATTTTTGAAAACATTTTAAACTAATTTTTTAAAAACTATAATTACTTTGCATTTGGGAGTGCTTTAATATGTAGTTCATAACTCCTAGTAGTTGGGTCCAGGTAAGGAGAATAACCATTTACTATGCCCAGTTACTCTCTGGAAACTTTCAGCTCAGTTAGAGGTATATTTACTTTTCACTAAGATGCTGTGAATGTGTAGTGCTATATGGTACCCTAAAATAGTCAAGTAAATACTGAGTGCCAGATTGATATACATATATATATACGTGTGTATATATATGTACACACACAACTATATATAAAAATTGTGTATATATATACATATATGTTGTAACAGCTATACACATGTGTGAGTATATATACAGTTTTAAAAATTCTTAGAACATCTCAAAATATGGATGATATTTTCCTTTAAAGATGAGGAAACTGGCCCAAAGAAATTAAACAACTTTTTGCACAATTTGTAGATAGCCAAAGGGGCATTCAAGCACAGATGTCAAAGTTTATAATCTTTTGACCACAGCATGCTGCTGCTTTACCAACGTCCACAACTTTGTAAATGACACCATAAAGATTTAAGACATTTCTTAATACATAATATATTATATATTGCTAAGGACTTAAGACATAACTTATACATAGTAAAAATAGCACAGGACCACGACTGCAAAAGCCTACTTTAGTCTGGATGATAGTTTATAATAAAATAAATGCTGGCGGTTTGGTGTTGCTATAGGACCCTTGCTTGCTCACCTTTTTTACACAAGTACACTTGCATCCTCCTCTTCAGCATGAAGAAACACTGGGAGTAATGCAAGAGTTACTCTTTGATGTCACTCAGAAAAAATAGAACAGTAATCTGGTGACCTTATAATTTAGGCCTGAGTGCCTACTTTGCAGAATGAGGCTTTCTGCTTGTCCTCAAACACTGATTGCTTGCTTGGGTGTGCACAGACCTGTGGTGGTGATAGACAAAGGAGAATGAGCAAAAACCAAGGTGAGAAATCTTTCGCTCTCATAGAGTTTATATTCTGGGACAGATATCCATGTAGAAAAAATCAAGACCTCTTTTTTACTGTCTATTGTACTAATCTGATTCATGTTCACGAACTACGGGTGTGTATGTGTGTAAATGCTGAATGTCAATTAGGGTTATATACATTTATTTGATTAAATGTATAAAAACAAATAGTTCCTAATACTTTGTGAAGAAATATTATATTTTAATGTTTTTGATTTTTTTCTTAATAAGTAAGAGAAGATTGGAATGTTTACTTCCTGCCCCATCTTCATTTAAGGCATCACTTTCTATTGATCATATGTACTTTTCTCTGAATCTCATATACTCGTGAAATTCTACTGGTAGCTTCAGGTACTTAACCAGATAGGCCTTGCACTTAATTTCACTAAGTGCACCTCAAAATGCACCTAGGCCTTTTATTTTTATTTGTACTGTCCTTTATTTAACCCTCGAAGATGAGTGGCTGAATGATCAATTTTATAAAAAGTGGTTTAATATTACTGGTTGCATTAACAATCATTTTTGGTACTGTATATACTGAAGCTTCAAATAGTTTCCCTGGGAGAATATAAATGAAGTCTCTTTTTGGACAGTCTTGGGACAAAAGATATGAATTCTAGCTTTCTTATTCTCTTTTATTTTCTGAGGTTTAACATTATGGTGAGCAAGAGTTGGTAAGAATATAAGACCCTCGATAGCAAAATAGGTAAGCCATCTAATATTCTGGAATAAATAATATCTTCACCCTTGAAGGAGTCAATTTATTTGATATATATTGTTACATGTTCAGTCTCAATGTAATCGTATTAGTTTACTGCTACTACTTTAGCATTTGTGATAAGTTGATCAGGATTGAACTGAAGTTTATCCTTCCTCTATCTATGATAAAATAATAATAGTACAACAAATATTGTTAGGGGAGTATCTTCAAAGTATTTAAGGAAACTAATATTTTTTGAGCTTATCTTAATCTGAATCAGGGCTCAAGGGAAGTATAATGATTATCTGTATCGAAGCAGGTAATCAATAGTCAACCTATGACACTTTAACAGCAAGAACTTTGGAGTGGTAGTCTCTACTACTATTTCTTTATTTTATTTTATTTTTGAGACAGTTTCACTCTATTATCCAGGCTAGAGTGCAGTGGCATCATCATAGCTCACAGCAACCTCAAACTCCTGGGCTAAAGCTATCCTCCTGCCTCAGCCTCCTGAGTAGCTGGGACTAAAGGTGCATGCACTGCCATTCCGGCTAATTTTTTTTTATTTTTTGTAGAGACAGGTCTCACTCTTGCTCAGGCTGGTCTTGAACTCCTGAGCTCAAGCCATCCTCCTGCCTTGGCCTCCCAGAGTGCTAAGATTACAGGTGTGAGCCACCTACTACTATTTCTTATATAATATTCTGAATTGGAGATTTCACTTCACATAAAGTATTTTTTAAATTGAGATAAAATTTATACAGAGTAAAATGCATACTTAGATGTATACTTAGGTGAATTATATGTATACTTAAATGTATACTTAGGTGAATTTTGACATACTATCCCAATCAAGATATAGGACATTTCTATCACACCAGAAAGTCCTTTCGTGCCCTCTTCTGGTCAATTCCCACACCTCACAGGCAACCACTATTCTGATTTCCATCAACGTAGATTAGTTTTATCTATTCTTGAATCACATATAAAAGGAATTATACAGTTTGTTCTTTTTTGTGCCCAGTTTCTTTCACTCGACATAATGCTCACATAAATTTTAATGAGTGATTTTTAATAATTGTTATCACAATTAGTACCAAAATTAGTTACATTTTGTTTTATCTCATAACTAGTCATGCATAATTTTCTAAACACGGAAGTTCAATGCATTGTGCCTCCTATTTCTCCATTCTATATTTCACAGTAAACTTCTCTTCTATTCTCATATTCTATAAAATGCATTATTAAAAAGGTAGGAAGAAAACTGGGCTTTATCAAGGTAAGTGAGGTCTCAAGGGCTGTTATATATGCCCTCATATTGTTGTCACTACATTTAAAGTGGATTATAAAGAGGACACACTGTTTGGGAGATGCAAATAATTTTTCTGAGTTCTTTTTTGATCATTAAACTCAAAGGACAAATAACCATCACAGGCTGGGGGTTTCAGGAGAGAGGTGGTAGACAGTATTATTCTTTTATCTCCAGTAGAATTCTGAAGTAGAGAATGTGTTTTTTTATTTGGTCAAATAATTTCTTTCACATGTTTTAAAGGTAAAACTTCGTGTATGCAACGCACATTAACCAGGATAGTAAATGAGAAGAACAGAAATGTGGGGAAGAGCGAAAGAGATTATTTTGAACCTCCTAAATCTAACTTGGAAATTTAGTTGATGAATTAGGACATACCAGAAAGTAACATAATCGCCATGTCATTTCAGCTGATTGTTATGGATACAGAAGTTGGTAAGAATGACTTGTTTTCTGTGTTCTAATTCTATAGTTGGGTTGGCCATGTGGGAGGTGATAATGACAATGAGCAAGGCAGCTGTAGATTCAACAGAAATCCAGTCAAGATCTCTAGACTTTATAGTCTTAACATTAGATGGCTCAATAGGATAAAGAGATTCTTAATTAGGCAGAGTAAGTTAAAGCTTATGGGATGAATTCTGAATTCAGGTTAAAAAAAATGCAGAGAAGTGGCCAGGAAAATGGCAAAGAAAACCAAAATATTATTAGAAAATTATATTTGTGATTTAATTATGGAACCTGCTTGCTTTAATAAAGCTCTTTGGCTGACTAGTGTAGTCAGTAGAGAAGCAAACTCCTCGTTTTAAGATTGCAGTCCTGCCATCCGGAAGTCACAGCTGAGGCTTTCTGTACCTGGAGGGTCCTAGAGGCAAGCCCATCAGTCCTGCACTTTGCTGCACACACATTTTCCAAAGGTCTCTTCAGGCAGAGGAGAGTTTTCTATAGATCTATTCAGGTGGGGTATTTGAATTTTGCGTGGAGGTTTCTTTTCTAAGCTAAAACCTTTTAAAAAATAAGTAGTATATCCATATGGTTCAAAAATCAAAACAATATTTAAAAGTATATGTCGCCAAGTCTTTCTTTCCCATTCACCCCTTTCCCCAACCTCCTGACATTTTGGTAACTAGTTTGTTAGTTTCTTTGTATATTCTTCCAGTGTTTCTTTATGCAAATATAAGAAAATGTCTTGTTTTCTTGTCTGAAAGGTAGCATACTCTATACACTGCTCCATTGTTGCTTTTTGATCTAAAAATATGTTCTGCAAATTTTCCATATCAATACCTAGATGCTTTGGTTTATGGTTTTTTTGACTGTTGTGTAGTATTCCATAGTGTGGATGTACCATCATTTACTTAAGCATTTCTTTATGGATGGGCACCTTCCCTATACTTTAATCATGCATACTATGCATATAAACTTTTACAAACAGGTTTGCATTTCCAAGCAGGGCTCTTATCTGTCAAAAGAACTGAGCATATCATATGGAATACTTATAGAATAAATGTTCAGAGAAGGTAATTCTCTTTCTGTAACTATCACTTCTGAAAAGTCTCTGTGTTTTGATATATTTAGCACCAATAGTGGGTAGCTTTAGATGAATACCTGCTTAGCAAGGATTTCTCCCTAAGAAGTGTATGTACCTTGGACATCACCAAAATTAGAGTATACCAAATTGTCTTTTGGGAAAGTATGTGATATTCCTAAAGAAATAAAAAAGCGCATTGTAGTCATCATAGGAAAAATTAGAACTTTGTTGACTTCTTTTACCATTATTTTACAGAGTAGGGTTGTGTTTATTGTGAGTAACTTGTGGGAGAGTAGAGATCCTGATCTTTGTAGTGATTAGCACCCATAAAAGTCTTAACTGAGCCTCAGAGCAACCCTGTGAGTTAGTGATAAACCCTAGTGAATTAGAGAAAACTGATGCTTAGAGAGAATAAATAACTTGACAAATGTTACCTCGCTTGTGAGGGGTAAAGTTGGTCTAATTCTCAACCAAGACCTCAAGGAAAACTGCACCCTTGTCACAGTATCATTGAGCTGGTTAAACAAAATAATGTAGGTCAAATCCATTGCAGAGAAGGTACTCAATATGAGGGCTATCCGGAAAGTATCCAGCCACCCAGCCATGTAACCAGTCTTGTTATATTAACAATGGCTGGATACTTTCCAGACGGCACTTGTATATGTTATCATCTTGCCCGTACTCACACACCAGCTTTGGTTTCTGTTTTCTCAGATTGCCCTCCTCCCCCTTGCAACCTCTCCAGCATTAGTTCTCCTTTGGTGGAGAAGAGGGTGGGTCAAGGGAACTGACAAGGACCCATTTCTGGCTTTGGAGTGTTTGAGCAAAGTGCTCTCCTAAGTACTTTCTATTAAGTGTGTAATTGCCCCACTGATAGTTCATGTTTCCTCCCTTTCAGCCTGGCTTTCATACCGAGTTACCAGACTCAAAGGGTGATCATCATTTCCAGAAGTTGGTCATTAGAGATGGCTACATCAGCGCTAGAGGTTCTTCCTCAAGTCTTAAGCAATCAAGATTGGGCATGTGATGGAGCTGACGATCTGGCAGCCAAGGCTGCCACTAAAATTGGGAATACTTTAGGTCCAGAAACTATAAATGTCTTCCCACATGTTTGCACAACTCTTAACTCTTAGGCAAAAGTCCTCTGGGAGGGAGGCTGTGCTTGGGAGAGGAGAGGTTAAAGAGTAGGCTAATTTTTAGAGGTGGAGATATTTGCTCTCAGGAAATAAGGAGAGTTGGAATTCAAGGGAGATATAGAGTGGGGAAGTGAATTGGCTTTCCTCTTTCATCACTGGATCGTGTTTAGAAGTCAATTTGTAAGGATAACATTTGGGGAAAATGCCATTGTAAAATGCAAATAAAACAAAAAAATGATTTCTTCAAATCACAAAATGGAAGTTCAGATGCTCTGTTCTGGATAGTTCTTCTTTGTCAAATCCATTAATCTACACTCCCAAACATCATTGAAATAAAAGAACCACATCCAAAAATGGGGCCAGCATTAATGGATATCCTGAGTTTAAGTCTTTATTTACAACATTCTCATATCGTAGCTAGATATAGGTCAAACTCAACTTGTGGGGAACTGAATTAATTACCTTCCTCACAAAGCAGTGACCTCTCCATTTCCAAGTTGGATATTACTAGGATCCTAATCATTTAAGCCTAAATCTGTAAACTTTAACAATCCCTTATCTATCATAATCGTTACCATTAACCTAACCATTTACTGAATTCTGACAATTCTATTGTTACTAAATCTTTTAATTAATTGCTTCAACCCGAGATTTCTTAATTTGCAACTGTATAATCACACCCAACCAACTCTTCTGGTCTTGTCTCTCACTGTGGCCCTACACAAGGCTGCTGCATTTCACCTAAACACAACGGTCCACCATTCCTGCAAATTTGTCTCTCGTTTTCCCATTTCTGTGCCTTTGTATCTACTATTCCTTGTGGAATGCCCTCACCCAGGGTGGGTGTCATAACTGCAGGGCCCAGTATAAAATGAAAATGAGAGAGTCCTTATTGAAAGAGCAGGAAAAGAGGTACCTTCTGTTAGAGGTACTAAAATATAAAGCTTTTTACTTTTTCTTGTGTTATCTCCTCCGCTCATGCACATGCTCTATAGTCCTATTGGACTTCCCCTACAAAACACAAACTAAAAGATGAAATTATTAAGAATTTCAGGATGATGATAGCAAAGCACTGAACTAAACACAGGGTGGGGCCATGTGTGACTGCAGGGGTCACATCCTCAGAACAACAGCCTTGACCTCATCCTTTTGGGCCTTTCTTAATCCAGTCCACCCTCCAAAAGCAAATTACGGCTGCCTCTGCTGGGTAGATTACAAAGTGTCCACGCTCTGGGCCTCCGCTCTGCTCTGCTTCAAAGGTGGTCATAGTGGTTCCTTCATAGCACTTTGTAGACTTCTCCAAGTACACCTTCTTTCTCCTAGTAGTTCGTAAGTTTTCTAAGGGCAAGGCTACATCTTCATTCATCCAGGAATCTACCACATGAGTTACATATAATAATTGCTTAATAAATGTTTGCTGAAAATGAATAAAGAGAACAAAGCAAAACTGCTGCTATTTTGAAGCCATATGCAACGTTTCCCTGAGCTGCATTCCTTTTTTTCAGAGCAGGAATCACTGCTAATGCAAAAGTCCAGAGTTCTCCAGTTGGCTAGCTGGTGGTGCCTTCTTCTTGTTTTCCTTTTCAGTTTTTAAATTCATCTTTCTATCCATCTTGTTAAGGACATTCTCTTTATGGACTGTAATTGAATTTTAATAATGGATATATCTGATAGTTTCTAAAAATGTATGCATTCACTAATTTACTGAAATATTTAGATATGTTTTCAAGCTTCAGGAATTATTTTGATGAAGGAAAAATACTGGAAACTCTACACATTTTAGTAAAAAAAAAAAGACAACTTATTTCAGGGTTACTGCCTTTTACAATGACTTTTAGAAAACTCTACGTATTCAAACAGGTTAGAAAAGATCTTTATGGAACTAATTTGATAAAGAAGTTGAGCCACTTGATAAGAACCTTAAGCTTCCCACACTAGCTGAATACTGTATTACCCTAAGAACTATTATCCAATTCACACCCCTCCCACACACACTATTCATCTTTTCGTATATTTTGAGTTGAAAACTGAGAAATCTCATTTGTGCTTGTGGGATAAACTGCTTTTTAAAAACACGATAAAATGGAATAAATTTAGACAGCAAAATGTTGATTAAAAAAATGCACCACAGACACTGCATCACTAAGAAAGCCAGTAACTTTACTGAATTGTCTGCAAAATACAAATTATACCTTATTTCCAGCAGGAGAAACTTTTGAAAATTTCCCACTTTTATTCACTACAGACAGCTGAATTAAGTCCCTTGAGATACACAGATGTGGTTTAACTTAGTTATAACATCTTGTCATCTAGTGGCGACAAAGTCCAGCTTATGCCGCTGTGAGCCTCTATTTGAATATTTGTTGCAAATGCTTGTATGCCCTCATTTACAAGCTATTTTAATTACTGTCATTTAATGGAAACAAGTCCCCAGAAAAAGAAAAAGAAGAAAAATGATACAGCAAACCATCTGAAGCAATCCAAGTCCTATGCCTACAGTGACCCAGGTCTACTTTGCTCCAAGAGAACACTGGTACTGCATCCAAACCACGACAGAATCCGTCACTTAGCTGACCTCTCTGAATTAAACTGAGGTATGAATCAATTTGAGGTATGAACAGGGAAGGCAAAATGCAATACCCGATTATGAAAGTAACCAAAATGGACAAATTTTAATGTAGAAGATATGTGGCTTGGATTGCTCCACATCTTTGGTTAAAACATATTAAGAAAAGCCTTTAATTACATCTGTAGTCTGAAGCATTCTAACAGACACCAGTATTCCAGCAATCTTCAAAAGATCTGTAGTGGCAGGAAATTAACGCCATATAAGTGACGACATCACAGCAGATGGCACAAACGAGAACAGATGAAGTATGCCATGCTTAGGCAACAGCCTTTATTGAGGGTTCAAGTGGCTTCTTCTTTAAAAAAAAAAAAAAGATTTTTTTTTTAAAGAAAGAAATACAAAGCATTTACTCTCTGAAAAAACAAACAAAAGGATAAAGGGGGCAAAACATTGCTATTTGTAAGTTAAAAGATGGGTATATAAGAAAAACAAATACATAAAAGTGTAAGAGGGCAGACATTCTTTTAAAAAGTGTCTTGGAATTTTAAAAAAATTCTCACTTTAGTTAACCTTTAAATGATCTGAGAATGACAGGTATTTTTATATTCATCATTACAAAATGCTGAATTCCACCTTTGGGAAAAAATAAGCCATTTTGTTAAAAAAAACACAATTTTTAAAAAGGTTGAAATGAACAGCCTCCACGCACCAATGCATACAATATACAGGTTGTGCAGCTCGAGTATATTGCATCATTATCAGTACTTAAGCTTACTAACACCAAAAATCTTTTAAAATAGGATAAGATATAACAATACTTGCAGCTGTAAAAACGCCACTTACGGTTCTTTTACTTGCAATAAAGAATGTTGCCTAAAATGTTACTCTAGGATGGGGTATGTAAAATAATACTCCCTCAGGGCTCTGCCCTAAACTCCTGAATACAAAGGATTTACCATGATAAAAACCATACTAGCTTTGCAAATACAATAAATGGTAAGTTACAGATAAGGTATAAGGGTAAGATAGACTGAGATTGTTTACAGAAAGTGACTCATCACAATCAAAATTGTGCTTCTTCTCATTAAATCATCTTTAAAAAATTCTCAGATTATCCCTTCGCTATCTTGCCACCACTTTATACGAATTCAGTAGTGGGAACAAGAGATGACTGGCATCCATTTTCCAGTGATTCTGTTCTTTTCATGTTCTTGTAAAACTATTGTCAGAACTGCTATAAATAGCCAAGGCTTCTGCTGGTACTTCAGCTTACTTTATCTTCAGCATTAGAAATTCACTTTTTCTTTGTTGCTGAGGCAAATTGCAGGTAAAAAATTAATATGGCTATTTCTTCATATTTTCATATGACCCTTTCCCACCCATTGGTAAGTATCTATTGATAGTGATATACTAAAGTGTTTTGAAATGACAAAGAACATCTGTGACATGTTTGCATATTTTATACACATCAAGTTATAAGGATGGGTTGCAAGGATGGGATCAAGTCTATGGTGAGGAAAATGATTTTATTTCCCCCCCTCCCCGTGTATATGTGTGTGAGTGTGTGTGTTTATTTTCAGGGATGATTTTCTGGTTTTCCTCTGCATAAATGTTATTCTTTCATGTTCCATGGATACCTTGAGTAGTGGGATATATATGAAATGGTTAATAGATTTTTTTTTGTTTTTAGTATATAAAACATTAGTACAAGGCAGGCTAGCATCCTATATGGATACAACCAAAGGTGCATTGTGGTCTAATTGTGGATTTCAGATCAAGTTAAGAAAAATATAGCCTAGTTAATAAGGTCTCTTGGCTTCTGCCACCCAGCGGCAGCCTTTTACAATGAGAAACACATAGCAACTATGCAAGCAAAAGAAAAAAATGGATAAGAAATGTCCTACACATGATATAGCGGTGTTGATATTACTGTCTATATCTTCTTTGCTGTGAATGTCAATGCATATGGTTGGAGATGAATCGACAGATCTTCACATTCCAAGAGAAGGAAAATCATTCCTAGACTGAAATATCTTTTAAACAATATATATCGACTTTTTTTTTATGGCACTCACTTTTTAAAGGGTCTGGAAATTAATCCCTTATAGACAAATATTAGGCAAGAGTCATAATTTTTTGAAAAATTACAAAAAGGGACATAGAGAGGTTCTTTAATGGGATTTCTCGAAATGGCTATTAAATCTCTTTATTGAAGAAAAAATAGATGACATACATGCTTTATGCAGAAGTGACATTTGGGGGTCCTGACACACCGGGATTGTTCAACAGTCTTATATTGCTGACAAGATCGTTAAGGGTCAGTTAAAGTAATTAAAAACGGATGACAAAGCAACTATCCCTTTACCTGCTTCCTTCTTGTCTAGCACCCAGTCTTTCACATTTTTCTTCTGTGGGAATTTATAACTTATTCACCAAGTTAACTCCATATCACTTGTTTCTAGGGCCGTATTTGCAGGACATGTGCCCCACCACAGCTTCTCTATTCTGGGCATATTTCAAAAAAGCATATCAAATTCTAGGCTGAAAACCAACCAGATGATTTAGAATATGGGCAAGTTAGGATATGCACTTACTGAATTCCAAGATGCATGGTGAAATGGTGAGATCAGAAAGGGGCCCTGCATTTGATAAAAATGCAAAAAACAAACAAAAAATAGCATGAAAGAAACTAATTAGTATATACAATGGATGTCAGTTGACCCAATAGATTGCTAATGTATTAAAAACAATTTAGGGTGTTGCAATGTGATATGTTCTAACCCCACAGGTTATCCTTTTGACAGCTGACCTTGAACTTACAAAAATGTATGCAGAGTAAAAGAAAACAGAAAGAAAATAGTTACTCAAATGTGCAACTGCACAAATATACCCCCCTCCCGCTATTAAGATAACAAAACTTCTGCTATTACCATAATATTATATATTAGAAAGCTATACACAAGCATGTTAATTTCACAGATTTTTTAAAAGATTCTTAATATTTTATATAATTAGAAATACACATTTCAAAAACAAAACTTCTACAAAGAGAAAACAGTTATCTTGGTTAGCAAAGCATGGAGTTCTTCATGGCTTAGGGTAGTGCTTTCTATACAAAAAGTCCTTTTTGGTTTTTTACAGGACTGTTTAAAATATTAGCGAAGCTATCAAGGGGAAAAAAACACATTTTGGCTTAAGTAAACTACAAAAAGCCACAAATGCTTTGCAAACTCTGTCTTACCTTTTATATGAAAATAAGCAAAATGTAATGTACATATTTTTATATTTTTATTTAATAAGAGATGCAGACCCAGATTTATTTATTTATTTAATTAAATACGTTAGCCCTCAAACTCCACATTTTTTTTTTTAATAGGTATGGTCCTCTTTTAATGGTCTTTGATCCTTTTTAATGAGTGCCATACGCCAATGATATGCCTGCAGGTTTGTGAGCATTCTTGGGATATCAGGTGACCTGGCGTGTTCCTAACATTTACCAATGGCCACCCATTACCGGGTCTGTCCAAACATCTATACATTTTTTTTTCTATATGTTGCATAACAGCTGCTCTCTCTTTCAGTAAAGATCTGCCGCTTTTGGCAAATGTTTCCTTTTGTCTATTTACATGTAAATAACGTTGAACCTGCAACATGACACTATCTATTGTAACATACATTTTGCAAAGGAGCACAACAGTGAAAAGAAGTTAGCCTTAAAATCTATTTTGTACAAGTGTTCTGTTGTACAACTCAAGTGCTAAGCTTATCTCAGCATTTCTGTTTATCTTTATACTGTATCACTGAGGCAATTTAAAAGTACTTTTACAAAACAGAGTACCTGA